>OZ010587.1:74267249-74292249 GCA_963932145.1 Acanthosepion lycidas
AAAATAATGACGTAATAATGTCGTTTTTTGACGTTAAAAAATACGTAAAAAACAAAAAACAAAACATGATATTATTACGTCATTATTTTTGCACCAACCTAATACTTGTATTCATACAAGTATTTTCTTTTTAGGATATAAAGTGTACAAAACATGTCCAAATGTTCTATATCTGAATGCTTATGAAGATTTTATTAGCCATTATCAAGAATTTTTTTTTTTTTTTTTTTCAAACTGAATATGTAGATTTTTGTATATATATCTATAATGATGGAAATGTGTTCACCCCCAATAAAACATGATGAACAGTTTGTGTCTGTGTTCAGAGTTGATATCATTGAGTGTTGGTTTTCTTTTTTATTATTAATGCTTCAATTATTTGTGAACATTTTCTTTTTAAAATGATGAGACTACTACAGTCATATTATCCATAACAATGTAGCAGTCAAACTGATAGATTTCCATTATATATATATATTAGGTTGGTGCAAAAATAATGTCGTTTTCTCACATATGTTACTATGTGAGAAAACGACATTATTTTTGCACCAACCTAATGTATATGTATGCCAGTCATTAAACACCAAAATGAATATGGGGATCTAAAGGAAGTAGAACATTAATTCAGATGACCAAAACTCCGCCAGATGATCAGCTGATTGACTTCGAGAAAGATTTATTCTCAATAATGAATAAAATAAGATTCACCAAATTTACAAATAGCCTGCAACAAAAAATGTACAAAGATATTTTAAAATTTTAAAAAATGAATAAAATAACTAAACCTAACAAGAGACTGGTAAGCATTATAAAACCGACGTGGATGCAAATTCCACAGTGCTTAATAAAGAAGTTACCAAATTTTACAAAAAGGCACCTGAAATTTGCGTAAAAGATATCAGTAGAGAAGCTGAGTTAAAAGATTGAGGATAGAATCAACAAAATGTATAAAGAACAAGATTGAAAAAAAATCAGCAAATATATTCTCAAAAAAGCAGGCAAATATATAAGAAATGCTTTAGGAATTAACCAAATACATAGTATGAAAGAAGCTATAAAATGGTTTAAAAAATAAAATAAAAAAATAAAAACAAAAAAAAATGAGTAAAACAATTTTTTACCCATCCATTATTGAAAATCTGCTGATGAATGACATCAATTTAGCCAAAAACTATTGTAACATTAGCGATAAAGAAATCAAAATAACATAACAGGCCCAAAAATCCACGATGTACCATAATGGATGCATGTGGACTAAAAGAAACAACATTGCCAGGGGTGCATATGATTCAGCAGAAGCATATGAGATAGTAGAGATATTCCTAAAGTGGCAATTAAGATATCAATAATATAGAACTTTATAGAGAGGATGGTATTATCTTATGATATAGTAAAAACCCAAGAACTATAGACAGATAAAGAAAAGAACTGGTAAAATTCTTCAAAAGTAATGACCTAAATATCACTACTACAACAAATACAAAAGTGACTAAATTTATTGAAGTGACCTTGGATTTGAATACTGGTAGATATAAACTGTATAAAAAAGATTTACACAACCAGAGATAAATAGTGAATCCTATTTATGCATTTACATAAATCACTACAATATAGATTAACAATGAAATCTAGCAATAAGTAAATATTTGATGAAGCTAAAGTATGTGAAAGCCCTAGAAGAAAACAAAAGTACAAAAAAACAAAAAACAGAAAACAAACGAAAAACCTCATTAAAAATGGAAAAACAGAATATATAAAAAAAAGACAAAAAATATATAAAAAAAGACTATATATATATATATATATATAAATAAATAAATAAAAAAACAATATATATAAATAAAAACACAATATATAAAAAAAACAATTAAAAAAATAAAAAATAGAAAAACAAAACAAAAGGCATCATAGAAGGCAAAAATACCAAATGATGTGGCAATGTGTTATGGTTTAATTGATATTGGTAGAATCAGTCTGAAACTAATAGATAAACATTTTTAAAAATTCAACAACATTAAAAGAAAATAAAAAAAAAAAAAAAAATAATGATGATCAGTTGCAGCTGTATTAGAAATATCTGTATGATATTGTAATATTGAATCACAACTTGCAAAAAGAACATCTATAAGGAACAAAGAGTAAATAAAAAAAATGTAACTTCTGAAATATGTAACTGTCCCTTAAACAGTTATTTCACTAATAATATTAGTTATAGAACAAGCATACAATTAAAAAAAAAAAAAAAAAAAAAAAAAAAAAAATTAAATTGTTTCAACTGAAAATAGATTTTACAACCGCAATAACTACCATGGAGTGGTCAGAATTACCAAGTGGGCAGTGTTGTGAGTGAAGGAAAATATATAATTAAATTAAAATATAATTTTTTTTTTCATTTTTCTACACACCAATTCTATCACAACTATAGTTAAAAAGAATTTATCTTGTCTTACCTTTTTTTTTTTTTTTTTTTTTTTTTAAAACACCTACTTCTAAAACCATAAAGACTTAATTAATACAAAACAAAATAAGTTAAAACTTGCAGGAGAAATTTACTCCATCATTAGAGTAATCATTATAATAATTACCACAAGGAATACATAGGCAAAACCTCAAGAAAGTTAAATAAAAGATTATATAAACAAAAAAGGGATCTTTGACAAAACAACACACCAGTTATTAGTTACTCCCTATAACTATCTGGCCATAATTTCGATTTAAAAAATAAATAAAAAAAAAAAAAACAATTTACATTTCACCTTTCTTGGTAGATCTTCTATTATCATAGTGTGAGATATTTAAAAAAAAAAAAAAAAAGTGAAACAAAAAAATAAATAAAATCAGTTAGACTACATACCCAACAAATAAATTTAAAAAATATTTGAATTCCCTCTCCTTTATGTGCATGTGTAGGCACATCACTGTAAACATCACTCTCGTTTGATGATGTCCAACATGTTACACAAAACTTTTTCCACTGTCATAGATTTTCTTTTTTTAATCATTTCACCCCAAGCAAGGCGAGAATGCCACTAGTACTCAGAGTGTTACAGAGTGAAATTAAGAGAAAAGACTGAGTATGGAGGGATTGAAGAAAGGAGAAAAGATGAATGGGGTTCAAGACAACAGAAGATACTGATTGATATTGCATTTCAATTTTTGAAGATTGTAGTTATCAGGGAAGCAAGTAAGGTGAAGGGGACTTTCACTGTCAGGAAGTGTGAGAAAAGAAACTGTTGGAGTAGAAGTGGCAGTTACATTTAACTATTTCAACAGTAAAAGAGTGGGACCTAGTTGCCAATCTAGTAGCACACTTAAATTGAAGTAGTTGGGGCACCAGGGAAAAAAAGCTCATCAGAGCAGTTGTCATGAAAATATTTGTAGAAAAGACAGAGCGAAGCCACATCACATCGGTTAGAAAGTGACTGAAGTTGAGATGCCAAGTCAGGATCGATTACATCCGCAGATCCTTTTTTGGATTTTTTCAAGAGCCTTGGAGATGAATAACAGGAGCACCAGACCAGACATGACAACAGTATTCAATGCACAGCTGAATGGTAGATTTGTAAATGCGCAAAAAGGACTGATGAGAAAAAACCTGGTACAAAATGCTGTTATTGATTCAATGTAGTTGTTCCACTTAAAGTCAATTGAAAATGTGAGGCCAAGAAGGCACAGCGAGACGCACCGTTGGAGTCGAGTATCAGACATGCTGATGGTGGGCAAAGAAAATTTCTCTATGGTTGTTAAATGAGAGCAGTCTAGGTTTGGAGGCATTAAAATTTACAAGCCATTTCTTGCCCCAGTTAACAAATGAATGGATTACTTTTTCAAGAGCAACAGCCATGTTAACTTTGTCAGCTCTAAAGGATTTGTGCTATTGAGACAGTAAATGATGGTGTCATATGCAAAATGCCTACTTGGGAACTGATATCAGGGAGGTCATTGATGAAGATCAGATACAGCGTAGGATCCAGGGTAAGGCCTGGAGGGACACCCACTTTTGTATGAAAGAAACTAGAAGTGAGCCTGTTTAGAACAACCTCCATTTCACAATTTGATATGAATGATTGGATTAAACAATTATCCTGTAATAACACAGGTCTGAAGCGTACATAGAAGACAGCATGCGAGACACCAGAGATATATAAAACCACAGCTTAAGCATCGCCATCATTATCAAGAGCTTGATATATGTATTCAGTGATGACAATAAGCACATTAGCGGTAGATGAGGAGAAACAGAATCTATATTGTTTGTCAGAGACTAGGTTGTGAGAGGTAAAATGCTTAACCACTTCAGCATTGATTAAAGCCTCAAATACATGGGCAAAGAAATGGTAGGAGATGAATAGGATGATAATTAGATGGAACAGAAGATTTGCCAGAGTTCATAAAAACAGGAACTACAGAGGGGGGGTCTAGAGGGGGAAAATCAGGTGTGGGCATACCAAAGGATTCAAATGTTCAGAGGAAAGCAGTCAATCTCATATGCAGTAGAGGTTAGGATGTTGAAGTGATTGATGTATTGACTGAAGGACACATTGAATATAATATATATATTATATATAATATATATATAATATATATGCAAAATCCACAGGTGCATATATACACATGTATATTTTAGAATAAAAAATTTCCGAGAGGATAAAATCCAGGTAGAACTCAATGTCCAGGACAGAGTAAGGATATAATAAAAAGGCTTAAACACTAATATTCCATGGTCATAATTTATTCCATTGGAATCGTAATGAATTAGTAGATCTGATGAATTGGATCGTATTTACGATTCCAATGGAATAAATTATGACCATGGAATATTAGTGTTTAAGCCTTTTTATTATATATATAATATATATATATATATAATATAATATGCTATGCTATGCTATGCTAGCAGTAGAGCCCGGCATTGCCCGAGGATGTAATAGTAAGAGATAGATCAAGTATCGGCCATCATAGACCGAATAATAAAATTGACAAAGATTATTGTTTAAAGGTTGATGGCCACGCATGTCTTAATTAGCACACACACAACCAACCAACCAACCTGGGTTTTATAAGTATAACTCGAAGTGAGTTTTCCCCCCATTTTATTAATGCCTCTGAATTGTGTTTTCAAATTGATTTTGTGCAAAAACAATTATGTTCTTCCAATTTGGGGCGCTGTTAGAACCACCGCTAGGTAATTTTACGTAGTCCTGTGAAGTGTTGTTGAAATCGGTAGGAAATCCGATCCAATATATAAACATAAGACACACAATCTGCGTTGTATAATAATTAAGATATATATATAGATAGATAGATAAATATATCTATCTATATAAAAAAAAAAAATCAGTGGGACTTGTCAGTTGAGGTGCAATTGGGTTTTAGCAGATATCAAGTGATTTAAACTTTTTTTAAGATGAGCATCATTCATTCTGATGTCAAATTGAAATGATTGACTATTCTGATTATTGAGTTTAATTTTCTTGAATATGTGCCTGCAAATAATGCTGGATGAACAAAGCCAAAGTGTGCTATGCATGGATGGGTATTTCTTGAAGATGAGAAATTGTATAAAGAATGTATGACTATTGCACATAAGATGCTTCCAGAAATATGCCATTAATAAAACATTGCAGTGAAGAATGTAATGTCTTATTTATTTCGTTAAAAAAAAAAAAAAAAAAAAAAAACAAAAAAAAAAAAAACACGAACACATCAACACTACCCTTCCAAAAATGAATTTACAGCCTTTCTCCCCCCACTTTAGTAATTTTAGGTGGGAATGATCTATTTGAAACCCATGTAGATCATGTAAATAAATTGGCAACTTAGAAAATTAGCTTAGCAGTTACCTCCCTCCCACAGAATCATTCAGCTGCAATGGACCTAGATTTTGGTTCTTTCTTTTAGCACATTTTTGTCCAAGTTTTGGGGGATAACTTACCATAATTCACTCCCTCAAGTTGGCTTCTTAGAAGACATTCTAAAATAAAATTTTAGACATTGAAAGCATGTTGTTGCTGATACTATCAAGTTGGGTTGATTCAAACACTTTTTGTTTTTATCTTCAGGAGAAAAAAAAATTGATTTGTAAATAAACTTAGTATGCCACCTACTTTGAGGTTTGGATAGAAAAATAATTCATGGAACTAATTTAAGTAAGGTAAGTGAACTATTTTATTTATATACATAAAACTTACAGTATCTGAGAGAGAATGACAATTAACTGTATGAGAGTGCTGGAAAAGTACTCTGGCTTCCCCACTTCAATAATCTGACCAAACAGGATTCGTTTTTGGGATCTGTTCTTGGTCAAGCAGAAAACTTTTCATCACCACAAATTCAAGAGAAAGTATAGCAAAATCACTTTACAGATGGGAATTTCAGGAGGCATATTGTTATAGGGTGTAATATATGGAATAAGTTAGCATCAAAATTAATATTTCTATCTTTTACTGAATCACGTTTCGTATAATTCACCAATGAAAGAATCTGCAACAAAACATGCTCGTTGATATGTCAATCAGAAAGAGTCATGGGATGGAAACAAAATTGGAGAAAAAAAAAAAAAAAGACACTTGTTGCAAGGCTGATGTGGCAGTATGTTGCAATTAGAAAGAGAAAAAATATGAAGAAAGTCAGTGTGGGATTTTCATTACATTATTTTGATGGCAAAGTAACATTGAAATGAAGTGAAAATATTGGACAATTGAGACCAGAGAAATCCTTAATTTTTTTTAGCTGAATCCTCAGTTCTCAACAGTGGATCAAGTACAATCTGGAGATTATGCCCCTTTAAGTATTATAGCGATAGCAGATTTGTAAAAAAAAAAAAAAAAAAATTAAAATTGAAGTATTGGTCATTTAAAGTTTCTTGAAAACTTACCCATTCTGCTGGAGGACCTCCCCCCCCCCCAATATTCAGTGATATTTATTTAAACAAAAATAACATTCCTTTTATAATGGCTAGGGCTCACATGCACAGACTTAGGAATGGCAGGTCAAAAAGATTTAATCATGCTCATAAATTCTAAAAAAAAAAAAAAAAAAAAAAAAAAAAAAAAAATTTTTGTTTTGAGGACAGTCTCATCAGGTACTTGAAAAATTTGCTGATTTGATATCTGCACACACACACAAAAAAAAAAAAAAAAAAACAACTTCATAATAAATCCACTAAATTTTAATTTAGTGTCAAATATAATTTCCATAAAGGTGTATTTGTCATTATCTCTGTATATGCATATATTTTTCTAAGGAATGGATAAATTTTTTGTCTGACATTTCCACACTAATCCTAACGTTATTTTTTGAGTAGAAGCCTTGCCTTGCTTTTTTAAAAAGCAATGTAAATTACATCTGCACATTCAAGACTTAAAGAGATGCTAGAGAGCATATTTCTTTCAGTTTCGAATACACAGGCCAACAGATGTAATTAACTGTTTAAAGGATCATAATCTCAAGCCTGAGTATCTGCAAAATAAGGTTTGGTGTAGTATGAAATATGCACATATAAAGACAAGCATTTTGGACTAATACTTCCATGTCACAACTGATTAATCTGCATCCTAAATTCTTAAAACTCACCAGCAAAAATCAGACTAGAATTCTTGCCAGTCAAACTTGTGACTCGCACTATAACCACTGGCCATACACACTGAATATAATCAAATTGATTGGAGCCTGTTTAACAAAGGATAAAACTCAAGACAGGGTATAGTGAGAGATTAACTAAGAAAGCACACATCTACAAAGGCATCATGGCTGGCAGATTGATCCCAAAGAGTAAGGTGCCACAAGGGGGAGAACCCTTGTAAAATTGTTATTGGCTCCAGTAGATCAGGCATTCAAAAAGAAAAAAATTGCCATTATTTTATTTATTCCTATGTATTCTAATATAGCGAAAATAACTAATTCATAATGTCTTGAAGAATATATATATATCATAACTACAATGAAATAGCGGTTATTTGTACGTCACCCCCACCATTTAAAATTGCAAGGGAGATAACCAAGATTGCAAATCGTAGTTGCCTCCCCTCCTTGAATATTGGCACCCACTCCAACAAATATTAATAATGAGCGGAAAGGGGGGAAAAAGATAATCAGGAGAGTAGACAGCAATTGACATTGCACTTAAAGTAGACTATATTTTAATATCTCAAATAAAAATGTCCAGTAACAATGAACTTTAGATACGTTCGATAAACAAGACGTCAGCATAGAAATATTGGACCTAATAAATTTGAAGAAACTAACGTTCCTAGTTGGGTTAGATAAAGGTGTACTCCCTACTGGTATCAACATTATTCACACCAGGATTTCAAATGAGGATTCAAAAAGGTTTGTCAAAATTTTAGTCTTTGATTGCATGCTGTTGTAACTAGAAATTGATCTATAGACATTAATATATGAGCTTGGACAAGTTGAAAATGGCCTCTAAAAAATATTGCAAATGGTACATAGAAGGAAAAAGTTTTTACATATGTACACATTGGCAATTAAATTTCTAAATGTGTGCATACTATTTGAGGAATGAAGTAGTAACTCATTCCACTGGCATCAACAGTCAGTACTCAACTCAGATTTTCAAATATTTATCAAGGTAGAAAACTGGTGCCATATAATGTTCTTGCATTGTATAAGTCAACACAAAATTATATTGAATTAATGCAAGTTGCAATTCATTAACAAAATAGAAATCTCAATTTTGTCTTATCGGTATTGTTAATTGACTTCATAATCAATATGATGAGTGGTGTGCCGAAAAGCTGCAACATGACAATTTATTTTAGAATTCCTACTTGGTTGGACCAAACAATGCTGTAAAATGTGGTTATGCATGTCAAAACTTCAAATAGTGACACAAGCAGAGTTTTGTCTGTTTACAGCAGCAGAATTTGAAAAAATGAACAAACCGTTACCATATAAAACTAGGAAGACAAAGTGCATCCAACTGCCAACTACTGAACACATGTAAAGTTTACATATATTGGCATACAGTTTTCCTTTATTTTTCAACTCCATTATAGCTGAACATTATTCACATTTTGTTGAATTTATTTGTCTGCATTGAATATATTCTTAACATTGGTGGTTCCAGCTTGAACAAAATTAAGCAACATTTTATCAGGTCGATAGTAAATGATGGGTAACTACTAGAGATTTGTATTTTTATACAAAGCTGTAGGTAGTTCATTATAAAGAATTTCCCTTCTCATTGCTATATATAAACTACAGCTTTTCTTTTAATAAATCCCAACCAAACACTTGATAAAATGATGCCATCCTATCAACTGCTTTTCAGGTGAAAAGATTTTTTTTTCTTCATATTTAAATATCGATTAGCTTCAACACTAGTGACAATCAACTCTGCAGTTGTAACAGAAAATCAAATCGTAACTTGGAAAAGAACATGTTTTGTGCTGCAAAAAAAAAAAAAAAAAAAAAAAAGAAAAGAAAAAAGAAAACCCAACTTCTGATCAGGTTGAATTTAGCAGGCCTAGAGTTAATTGTTTATGCTTCCAGTCCCGACTAGTCACAACTGTTCTGATGTCAATAAAAGAAAGCTAATTTAGACTTTAGGTCTTTGCTACTCATGGATAAAGAGATAGTTGTTGTGATGCAAATTGTGATTTATTATTATTATTATTATTATTTTTTTTAAAACCTTTTGGGTATTTTCCAAGTCTTTGTGAGAGTGTTTTTTTTTTTTTAAAAACCCTTGGAAATAAGCCTTGGACTTATGATTTTTATCTGAATTTCCCTATTGCAATTTTCCTCAGTTTATAATTGTTCAAAGATGCTTACATGAAAAGCAAACACGTTTCCTTATGCAGGCGTAAGAGGCACAATATACTTTATCAGACAAGTTTGTAAATGATCTTCATTTCCTACGAAGAGGAAGAACTACATAAAAAAAAAAAAAAAAGCAAAGCAAAGCAATAGGCATAGTTCTTTCCTTAATACTGTCAAATTCGTTCAGTAAGGTATGTTCATGATCCAAGTTATAGTGTAATGATGCCAAGTTCAATCCTTATTGGGTGCTCCATAAATGTGCCCTCATATCATACTCAATGCAAATTAGAATCTAAACTAACTTGGAAACTTAATTGCATCATCTTTCATCATATTTTAGAAAATATTGTTCAGGAATCAATCTCTGAAACAAAAGGGCCCCAAAAATCCATTGGGAAATTTATATGCTACATGGCAAAATAGGATTTTTGTTTCAATGCAGAGTAGTTTCTTCAAAATCAAAACAAAGCCCTATTTTCACATTATCTATTTAGTCACAGCCAACAATATCTAATAAGTCAGTGTCATCTTTATTTAGTTCCCATTTCAACACAAGAGAAAATATGAACTTGAAAGGCATCTCAAAAGAATAGATGAAAAAGAAAAAAAGCATCTACAGTGAATAATGTAACCCAAAGCCTCTTTCATTAACTATACTGATTTGAAATACATTGCAGCATTAGCAAACGTACATCAACTGATGTTCCCTTAAAATGTGGACGGGTAACAAATAGTCAACCAACAAATGTTTTTGTGGAAAGAAAACAATATATTTTAGTTCACAACCTCATGGGGTCAGAGGGAAAGGGGGAATGAAGTGAGTGAGTGAAATGGACTTAGTACTTTCAATAGCAGGGTCTCTTGTCATTTATGGAGTGGATGTTTATCAATCTAAAGGAAACAAAATCAGAGAGAGAGAGAGAGAAAAAAAAGAAAAGAAAAGCATTTTACAAGCACAAATAATTATCAAGAAGTCAGATCATTTTTGTTATCTTTAGAATTGGATATTGTTTTAACTTTTTCATTTGTTTACTTTTTTTTCTCCTTTTTATTTATTATTTTGTGCAAACCAGACTGTGATGACCAAGTAAAATATTGGGTTTGTTGCACATAATAAATCTTACTGCTCAGGACTTAAATACATTTTGTCAAAAAAGTTTCAAACAATGAGTCAATGTTTTATTTGGATTTGTTGTCTTCATAATACTTTGCTTTTTGGGATTTGGTGTTGCAGTTGTTGCTGTTCAAGTATTGAGTTAACTCAATGGGACAGTCCTTTATGCAGCACATGAATAGAAGAGGAGGAACTTCGCATTGCCAACTAATATATAAAATGCGTGTTGGAGGGGGAGGGGCATCTTTACAGAAAAATCAGAGCAGCCTTCATTGTAGAGTGGAGAGTAAGAGAGTGAGGGAATTGAAGAGGCTACTGGATCAGCAAGCGAAAAAAGTTTCCAGATTATATGAGTAAGCAAGCTAGATTGAAGACAGAGGAAAGAACCTGGAGATTGGCAGATAAGATTAGGGTGGTGAAGGTTGGAAAGAGACCAGAGAACAGGTTAGGAAGAAGAGGGAATAGGAGAAGAAAGGAGAGAAAAAAAAAAAAAAAAAAAAAAAAAAAAAAAAAAGTG
The DNA here is from genome assembly GCA_963932145.1 of Acanthosepion lycidas. Classification (NCBI taxonomy): domain Eukaryota; kingdom Metazoa; phylum Mollusca; class Cephalopoda; order Sepiida; family Sepiidae; genus Acanthosepion; species Acanthosepion lycidas. The sequence goes on from OZ010587.1 coordinate 74,278,667, forward strand.
GGGGCACCCTAAAACTATCTGTAGAAAGGCATTTGCAGGTTTGTATAGAAAGAGAGAGAAGAAAATTTGAGATATGAGCAGAGAAGAGGAATGGGTTTGTCCCTTTTTTCTGTTCAAAGAATTTGAAGGATTAAAGCAAGTTGGATCTGGGAAAGAAGGGATTAACAGAGAAGGGTTTTTTTTTCTCTCCTCTGATAGGAAAATAAGAAAGATGGAAGTAGATAAATACATAAGAGGAGAGTGTAGTGTTCTTATTTCAAAGCTCTTTTTGTTTTTATTAGTTTTTCATCTTGTTAGTTGACGATGGGAACTGGAGGAGCACTGAGTGCAGCAGACAGGGCATTCCGTTGAGAGTCAGACATTGTAGCAATGCAGGCATTGAATAAATCAGCATTGGTCTGGAAAGAAAGAAAACAAAAAAAATAATTAAAAAAATAATAAAAACAAAAAAAATAATATATATATATATATATATTTATTTATCTCTCTCTCTCCATCCTGCATTACTTTTACATATTACACACACACTATATATATATATATATATAAAAAAAAAAAAAAAGAGTTGGAAATGCAACTGGAGTTTTTGAAAATATTTCAAGTTGTATGATTTTCAAAAGTTAAATCAAGATAGAGATATGTGTAGCTATGCTGTGGTATATCTGTCATTTGTGCAAAGGCACACATACAACCATATTAGATACAAGTACAAATCTTGTAACATCACTTAATGGTTTGTAGATTTTACAAGTATGGGAATATTTAAAAGATTTAAGATCAAAGTAAAAAAGTTACTTTATATAATAACTCTACACCAAGACTGGAATGCTATTAAGCTCAGACTCATCTCAAACACAACATACTTTTCATCCACAGAAAAGATCCCTTGCTTGCAAGATCTACAGTAGCCACAAGTTTGCAATATTATAATAGGTATGGCTATAATTTCAACTTAAAGAATGCAGTTTTGATAAAGAGAAAAAGTAATCTATTAAGGCAGAAATATATTGAAAGTACACTAACTTTAGAAGCCTCCAAGGCAAATTTATGTTTAGTATCATGTCTTCTTTCCTTGCAAATGTACTGTTGATACAGCATGGGATAAATAAAAACAAGAAAAACCTCAACAAGACCCTGGAGTAAGAACCTAGCAGCATAGATGTTTCCAGTAGGATATTCTTGTGTAACACCTCCAATCTTATGCCACATCAAACATCTTCAGTCAGTTTCTGGATTATGGATGTGATGGTTGGTGATGATTTAGCGTTATGCAAGCCACACCTAACTGTAAACAAATGCACAAGCAGAATTCATCTAATATCAGAGATATTGTCTCTAGTAGAAAGACTTGTGCAACAACTAAGAGAGCTTCCATGTGGAGTGAATAAGAGCCTAATATCTCCTTCCTATGCATATCTTGGAGACCATTATATGGTAGCACTCTTTAAAACCAAAATTGCATCCAGGCATTTAAATGCAACAAGATTCAATCATTACAAGACAGCTTCAATGTCTTGCATACATTGGCAACTGGTTTGATAAAGAAAATGTTATATAAAAAGAGATCCATAATCATGCAAGCAAACAAGCAAAATCTGATGTTCAAGCAGTAGTGCATAATATCTGGAACCAAGGATGGATTAACTGGCTGCCAACACCTATAATACCAAGCAGTTATACAATCTCTTCAAAATGTACATTTCAACATAAGACATCACTTGTAAATCATGAAATCAAAAAGATGGAAACAATCTATACACTAAATCTAGTGAAATCTTATGGAGAGAGCACTTCTGAGCTAATAAACTGAAAATCAGATGTCGGTTTTGAAACAGATTCAGGCTTGAATTTTTAGATCATCCAACTGAGAAATTTGCTGATGGATGGATGTTGGATTTAATGGCATGTCAACTCCTATTTGGGTCATTTTATGCCGAAGCCTTATTTATTTATGAATTTAAGATGGTTATAGTGTATAAACGGTTGGGAGGCTGTTGGATTTCATAATCTACTGTATTTTTTTGGATTGCTTTTTCTTGTGATTGTTTCTGATTATATATTTTCATATCTACATCCATGCATGCATATATATATCTGCAAACACATATACACATGCATATACACTATTTGAAACATCAAGTTGTTTATTTCTATTGTATTTATTGGTTCCTGTGGGGGTGTATAAATGGAAAGAATTGTGATGGTTTTATCTAGTGTCACTTGTGTTGCTATTGCTTGTAATTTAGTTTTAATGTGTACTTTACTCTGCGGTATGTCATTTCTAATCAATATTGACACTCCTCCATTAGCTCTATGTCCTGTATTGTGGTTATAGTGGTATTGTTTATAATTTTTAAGTTGGCATTTTCTTGTAAAAAAGTTTCCTGTAAGCAGATGACGGCTGGATACAGTAGTGACATAAGTATGAGTAGGTCATTGTAATTAGATTTTATTCCATGACAGTTCCATTGCAGGATCTTATGTGCCATAGTTATATTTTCATTTTTTTGGGGGGTAAAGTTACCTATTGGGTTTATATCATTTGTCCTCTCCAGTTTTTTTCCATCTCTTGAGTTTTTAGAAGCTTTGTCTTCAACTGCTTGTGGCATCCTTTGGTCAGATTTTGGGTTTTGTTTTGGATTTTGTTTATATTCTTTCTCTTCTATTTCCATATATTCCATAGGTTCAAATTTATTTTCATTTGATATATTGATTCTTGATTTTGAGTTAGATCTTGATCGAGTGTTTTCTTGTTCTGTTGTCACTTTTTTGTCTTTTTGTTTATTTTTCATTTTCTTGGTTTGGGAAGAAGAGGGTTCGCTGGAGTTTTGTTCTATGTTTTCTTTCCAGAGTTTTTTGCCTTCTTCTAGGTTAATTCCATTTGATTTGGGTTGTTGAGTTTTATTTTTATTTTGATCTGATTTAAGTTCAATTAAAAAGGTTTTTAATTCTTCAAGGAAAGCTTTTAATTGCTTACATAAATTTGTTATTTCAGTTGTACCTTTTATTTTATCTTCATTGTTTATTTTATTTGCTTTTTGTACCAGGGAGGCATAGGTGTTTTCTTTTATGTTATTTTTAACTTCCTTTTGTGCTTCTGAGAAAGATATATTTTTTTTGTATTTTATTATGATTATTTCTTTTTCCTGTTTGTAGATACTACATTGTTGTCAGAGGGCAGAGTGGTTTCCCAAACAGTTTGAGCATAGACTCATTTGGACAGTTCTCTTCTTTATGTTCTGGTTCTTTCTCACTACATTTTCCACATGTTTTTTTGTTTTGACAGGAATCTCTGTGATGCCCAAATTTGTGGCATCTATAGCATTGAAGAGGGTTTGGTATGTATTGTTCTACTTTTATAATTTCATATCCAATTTTAATTGTTGTCGGAATTTGGGGGGAGTTGAAGGTTAGAATGTAGGTATTAGTTTGTATCTCTGCTTCATTTTTCTTTATTGTGATTCTTTTGACATTTGTAACACCTTGAGTTTGGAGTTCTATTTTTATCTCCTCTAGAGTGCACAGGGAGAGCTCCTTGCTTTTTACTACACCCTTTGAGAAATTTAGGGTTTGGTGTGGATAGGATTTTATTTCTCTATTTCTTGTAGTTTTTTTTGCCTTATTAGTGTATCCGCATACATCTTTTTTTCCACTTCCACTAGTAATGTTCCATTTTGTGTTTTTTTTTTTTTACATTTTTTGGTATGACTATATTTGATATAGCCTTTTGGATTTTAAAAAGAGATATTTCTGTTAGTGCTTTGTTGCTTATTGCTTCGAGAACAATAAATCGTGGAAAGTTTTCACTATCATTTTCTGATTCAGAGTCACTATCCACATGTGGTCTCTTGGAAGATTTCTTTTTTTTTTTCCATTGTTTTTGTTTTTATTTTTGTTCATCATCCATGCTCCCTACCCACCGTGGAGTCCAGTATTGGGACATGACGAGGGGGAAACCCACTTGCCTTGCCATGTCGGGGCTACATGAATGGTAGCCTCTCTTTGGGAGGAGTCTTTGAGCACACGCGTTCCTTTGTTTCCGTTATCCAAGTTTTACGGCTGTGAAGGTTTAGCAGGTGTGTCAGATCCTTTTTTTTCTCCCAAATTGATTGACCCTCAGCCACCGCCTTCCATCACATATTTAGGGTTAAGTGTTGGTTTTGGTTGGGAAGAGGAGTGTAAGTTATAGGTTTGGGGTGGATTATATATGATGAGGCTTGACATGACCAGCCGATTGATTGGATCAGGCCCCTCCGACCACCTGTCTAGCCCAGGTAAGGGCCAAAGTGGTATGTTACAGGATTGTGACCACTTTACACCTGGGTTACAACCTGCTCAACACACCAGGATCCCGTCCCCAGACATTACGGGTCGCCTCCCACGGCCAACAGGTGGCCCCATTGAGGGACTTTTACCCTCTGTAGTGGGGCAGTCAGCGTATTCTGATGCCCCACCGACCGGGCAGAAATTTGCTGAGAACAAAATAGCAAAAATGATTAAACTTGTGTAAAGAAACACCATTGAAGGATTGCATTCCGGCTGAAATCTTTGTCATTGGTGACAAACAATTCATTTCTGTTGTTTATCAGGTTGTATGTGACACTTGAAGGAATGGTACCTAACAGCTGGAAAAATGCCATTTTACAAAAATAAAGCCATATGTACAGAATCTGCTGCAGAGAAATCATTTTGTTGTGTGCAATTAGCAAAATCTTAGTCTCTCTTAACTTAGATTGCCTAAATGAACAGGTTACACTGTCCTTTCTGAATCACAGTAAGTGTTCAGACTTAACCGAGGTAATGATTATTATCTTTATTATCAGACAACTACATGAAAAATGTTTTGAACAAATTCAGGACTTGTACCAGGTCTTGAGTTAAAATAAAATGTTCATGGAAATTTCCCTATTGACTTGTTAAATATTTGCGCTTAACAACTTGAGCAAAATATTACAATTTCAATCAAATATGAATGCAGGTCATTATTTAAAGTAAGAGGGTACAAATGAAAAGATTAAAAATTGAGGTTTTCCCATTTCACTGAAGTGGAGACATTAAGTATTCTGTTATTGCCTCCTGTCTGCATTTTTTTCCCTTCTTTCTTCTCCCTTAAAACCAAACAGCATCTTTTTCTCAGTTTTGTGGACAGGAGATAGGCAAGCTATTTTACAGGTCTATCCTGGTTATATTAAATGCTGGCCACTCATTTTTGAGGATACTTGCCTACTAGGGTGACTAACTAATCCCTATTGCAGATGCTAGCTCATGTGCATTTTGTGTTTGTTCAACACCCAGAGAGCCCACCTGTGGTTTATACTGCAACTATGCAGAGCTTAGAGTTTCTGGGAGAGAAGCACGTTATCTAGTGTGATCAACAATCTGAACAAGGCCAGCATGCTGGGATTGTCTCCACCAGACTGATAACTTCAACAATTGACCTTCCCGATATTGTGAGATTTGAACCCAGGTCTCAGTCAGAAAGTGAACATTTTAAGCACTCAGCCACATGCCTATATCCTTGTAGTCAAACAGAAATAGCACAACACGCGTGCCGAGGCAATGGCAGGGCGCAACACGTGCTAAGGGACAAACAGAATAATATGTTTGTCATGATTGAACTATCTCCAAAGCAATTGTATATGCATCCTAAATTCTATATTGGGGGAAAAAAAAAAAAAAAAAAAAAAAAAAAATGTTCCATAACTTGAGTGTATTTTAAAGTCATCATAACACTTTAAATGACTTTATTAAACTGACTCCACAAAGCATTACATTTAAGAGTAAGCTAACAGTCTACAATGCCTTTATTATTTCCACCCTACTACATTTGTGTGAAATGCTCGTCCCCTGTCAGATACATAAAACTGAGGTTTTCATCAACACAGCATTAGAAAAATGCCAAATATTCATTGCCTTACCACATTCTAGACTTGTCAATCTACAAAGTCACTCAATATGTGGCGATGGCATTTGGTAAGACTTAAGGAGACTCAGAGAATGTTTTCTTAGGCAAATGAAGAATGTAAAAGCAGTAAGCAGTTGCAACACAAGCCCAGGAAACATATCAGACATTCCTTATTGGACTCACTTTCTCTAGTCTATGTAGAGAGCCATGATGAGAGATGAGTGTACAAAAACAGAGTGGAGAAAGGCTCTACATTTTGGAGCTGTTCCTTATCAACCAAAACAAAGTGCAAACATAAGGAGAGATTGATGACTGCGACTCAAGTGGTTTTGTGAAAAAAAAAAAAAAAAAAAAAAAAAAAAAAATGGTGGCATATCACCTTAGCCTAAGCTGAAGCCATGAATAGAGTCAGGTGTACGACCAGCAAATGTTACTGTCAACAGCAGGACATGTTTTGTACATTGTTATAAGCAATGCAAGAACAAGCCTGACTGCTCCACAAATGGGAAGGAGGGATATATCAATTATGAAAACATATCAGTAAGCAAATATTCCATTTATTACCAGTGTTAAGAGTTTTTAAAAGTCACCACAGAGCAATGAACCAGGAAAATGCAAAATCAGTGTAATAATGGGTATCCTTGCAATCAAGAGGTCGCATGTGCATGCATATATATATATATATATATATATATATATATATATATATATGTGTGTGTGTGTGTATATATATATATATATATAGATAAATATGTGGGTAGATGTTCTGTTTATTTATTAAGAAGTATATTTCCATTGACAGGCCTGAATATTCAAGAAATCTAGTTAGAAAAATATGCGTCCTCAGGCAGGATTCGAACCTGCGATCCTAGGAGAAACAATTAGATCCAACGTGCCTTGACCTTGAAGAACCTCCTGGTCAAACAAAGCCTAAATAGTGCTTTTGAACAGTTTTTTTTTCAGATTCGCAAGATGGCCTCACATCCAAACTCTTTATAGTTCACTTTCACCTTTGTCAGTGACCTGAATGAAAACTGACAACAATATAGAGATAAAAATTTGGCAGTACATGTGTAGACAAGTTGGTGGGTCTAATTGTGGATATGAAATCAAAGTGGTCTATCTTGTTAGGTGCACCTATATTCTGATTTCATACTGATAGGTACAGTCCCTGTTGAATACAGGAAAGAGTTTACTGTCAATGCATTTGTAAAAATAAACCCATTTTATTGCAATAATGGAATTTCTGTATTGATTAGCTAATTTTACATATCTAAATCTTAGAAACTGGGAGATGCTTTCAATATTATCTTTAAACAGCAAAAAGCTCATTTCAGAAAGTGATTGTTCTTAATTTGTTTCCCTTTTTTCTGCTGTCAGCTCAAAAGCTGGTTAGACAAAATATGCATATAATGGATAACATACACTTTAGTAGAACACAGCCTACAAATGCTTCAGGACTTCCATTATAATAACTTTTTACATCAAACTTATATTTTGTATGCACAAGCAGCATTTTTTAAAGACTCATGCTACCCATCTTTCATAAATACAGCAATTGGCTTCAATTGACAGTGATATTTCCCAGTTGTGTTTTCTCTAGGGTAAAAATATTGCTAAGTGTTAGATTCATATACATTAACCGTAATGCAATTACATACTCTGGTTATTTCTTTTGTTTTAGCTAGTTTCATTGAATACTCTTTACTGCACCCCATATTTACATGATTAAGTATTAAGATTGGCTGATTCCAAAGCACTAGCAGAGTGACATGACTGCAAGTTTCATCCCTATTAAATATGCACATTTCCGTAACCTTTTAGAACATTTGATACAAATTTTAACCAAGTTGGAATCTACACAAAAGACTATTTTCCAGATCTTCATTGCTGGTTACTTCTCAAAATAGTGTTTCTGACCAATTGAAAACAATTCAAATACCTAAAGTACTTACTTGCACTTGTCTGAGAATGTCCAACATCCTGTTATAAACTGGACAATCTGGTTTCAAGACTTGTTTATGGAAAACTGTGGCCATGATATCGAAAATTCTGGGAAGGTTGCTATTATTTTCTCCCAGGATGATCACATTATTCCTAAAAGTATGAAGTAAAACCAGAAAACTCAATTCAGTGAGGACTTTGTCCAATCTTGAGGCCATGAGAGCACACAGTTCATTATTTACAAAAGAAACATGGTTGTTCCATAGAACAGTATCATTTGGTTAAATAAAAGGATAGTTTATTATTTAGACTCTGCTATTCACACAAGAATGCTTATCTTTGTTGTACTCAGGTTTTGGCTATTGTCTTCTTCAGGTGTGTCACTGTACTTTATAACATCCTTGAAAAATTTCAACTGAACCCTTTATTCAATCCATGGGCATAGATAATTCCAATTCTGCTTTCCATTCTTAGGAGATATGAAACCACTTCTGAGAATAACAACTAAGATGAACATGCCAATGCAAATAGCAAAGCATATGAGAATTTCGTCAATGTAATCTTTCTTAAATTAGACTGCTCTGGAAATAATTATTTTGGAGAAAGATAAGAGATTATATCATTAAAACTAAGTTATGAATAACAACAATCAGGAGCACATTTAATTGCCAAGTTTTAGTTTTGTTCCCAATCAGTGTTGTGGCAAATTTTTTTCCTGTTATGAATATACCTTATTAATATTAATACCTTATTAGAAGACATCAACACTAATAACTTTCAGAAAAATCTTTAAGAAAACAGACTTAAAATGTTTTTTTAAAAGTCACCAGCAAAATTTGAAAAGATATCAGTAGAAAAAAAGAAGTGAACTCACAATTGAATTAATTCACAAAGGTAGTCATACACATGTTCAGCCTCATCTTCGTCTTCATAGATAGGCAGCCAGTTTATCCAGTGAGGCAAAATATCATTGACATTGACATGGTTAGAACAGTATTTGCAGATTTTAGTTACAGCTGAAATGACGTTTTCAGTGGCATTGATGTTTTCTGGTTCCCGAGAATCAGCATGTTGAATCACTTCCACAAGAATTGGTAAGGATTCTGTAGAAAACAAAGTACTTGTAAGCAAACTTGAGAGAGAGGGGAGAAAAAAAAAGTGTATGTGTAATTTGTGAGAAATGATATCCCGAAAAGGACAATTTTTCTTCTTGACACCACATTACTGTATAATTTCTTGACAAGATTTGTTTTAAAACCTATACTTAGAATTTTTATAACAAAAATATTATACGCTATTTGTTAGACTTTATTTATAAATGTTTAGAAAAATGTGAATATTTAAATTGGATTGCTTTGGTGAAGGTGCTTAGTGTACATTCTTCATCAGTCACTACTTGCTCAATAGTTAATCTGCAGATTTTCTAGGCATGCTTCATGCAAAATTAATAAAAAATATAGGAAGAGAGAAAATAAAATGCACATTTGGAAAAAGTTCAGTTGTTTATATAATTTTGTAAATAAGGACTAACTAAATAATGTTTAACATTTTTGTTATTAAAATTCTAAAGCATTTTAAAACAAACACTGTCAATTAATAGCAGCATCAAGAGAAAAGACAACCACTATATTGACACCTTTTTCCCCCCCCAGGTATAAAATGGTTAAACATTGCCCCATTTCCAATACCAACGAATACATTAAAGTCTTACTGATCAATCATGCTTTGTGTGATTCACTTTCTATGGCTTTGAATCGGAGAAAATATGTAAAATAATAAAGTTTTGCTGGGTGCTATTTTAATTACCACATATGAAAATCTTACAGCTGATAGTATACATTTTGCTTATCAGCAAAGTTTTAACCAACTGACAATTTTAATAGCTTTTCAGAGAAATAGTGAAAAATTTAAAGCCAAGTGGAATTAAAAAAAAAAGTGAGGTTACACCAACTCACCCACACAGACTTGATGAAAAGCAGGTTCAGCATACATGGCCATCACTCCAATCCCATATGAAGCAGCTTGGCGAACTTCTGGGTGCTTATCACAGATTGCCTGAACCATTTGGGTCACAAAATAATCTCTATACTTCATAGCTTCCTGTAGAATTAAATCAAGGGGAAAAAATCTCGAATGACAAACTGGTAACACTTTTGATGGTACCACAGACTAATGATCAGAATTTTAGTATCAAAATGTAGCTTTATAAAATAAACTTTAAAATGAAAACTCAAATACTTTTGTTAACAACCTGCATATTCAAAATTAAATTTAGCCAGTAAAAAAAAAAAAAAAAAAAAAAAAAAAAAAAAAAAAAAAGATATTTATAAACTGGGAAGTGTTTGAAATCATCACATCCTGATGAAATGAGATTACAATTTATAAGCAATGCTTCTATCATTCAAAATTCATGAGAGAGAAAAAAAAAAAAAAAAGAGAGAGAAAAAAAAAGAGAGAGAAAAAAAAAAAAAAAAAAAAAGAGAGAGAGAAAAAAAAAAAAAAAAGAGAAAAAAAAAAAAAAAAAGAGAAAAAAAAAAAAAAAAAAGAGAAAAAAAAAAAAAAAAGAGAGAGAAAAAAAAAAAAAAGAGAGAGAAAAAAAAAGAAAGAGAAAAAAAAAAAAAAGAGAGAAAAAAAAAAAAAAGAGAGAAAAAAAAAGAGAGAGAGAAAAAAAAAAAAAGAGAGAGAGAAAAAAAAAAAAGAGAGAGAAAAAAAAAAAAGAGAAAAAAAAAAAAGAGAGAAAAAAAAAAAGAGAGAAAAAAAAAAAGAGAGAAAAAAAAAAAGAGAGAAAAAAAAAAAGAGAGAAAAAAAAAAAAGAGAGAGAAAAAAAAAAAGAGAGAAAAAAAAGAGAGAGAAAAAAAAAAGAGAGAAAAAAAAGAGAGAGAAAAAAAAGAGAGAAAAAAAAAAGAGAGAGAAAAAAGAGAGAAAAAAAAGAGAGAAAAAAAAAAGAGAAAAAAAAGAGAGAAAAAAAAAGAGAGAAAAAAAAAGAGAGAAAAAAAAAAAAGAGAAAAAAAAGAGAAAAAAAAAGAGAAAAAAAAAAGAGAGAAAAAAAAAAAGAGAGAAAAAAAAAGAGAGAGAAAAAAAAGAGAGAGAAAAAAAAGAGAAAGAAGAAAAAAAGAGAGAGAAAAAAAGAGAGAGAAAAAAAAGAGAGAGAAAAAAAAAGAGAGAGAAAAAAAAAAGAGAGAGAAAAAAAAGAGAGAGAAAAAAAAAGAGAGAGAAAAAAAAGAGAGAGAAAAAAAGAGAGAGAAAAAAAAAGAGAGAGAAAAAAAAAGAGAGAGAAAAAAAAAAGAGAGAGAAAAAAAAGAGAGAGAAAAAAAAAAGAGAGAAAAAAAAAGAGAGAGAAAAAAAAAAGAGAGAGAAAAAAAAAGAGAAAAAAAGAGAGAGAAAAAAAGAGAGAGAGAAAAAAGAGAGAGAGAAAAAGAGAGAGAGAAAAGAGAGAGAGAAAAAAAGAGAGAGAGAAAAAAAGAGAGAGAGAAAAAAGAGAGAGAGAAAAAAAGAGAGAGAGAAAAAAAGAGAGAGAGAAAAAAAGAGAGAGAAAAAAAGAGAGAGAGAAAAAAAAGAGAGAGAGAAAAAAAGAGAGAGAGAGAAAAAAGAGAGAGAGAGAAAAAGAAGAGAGAGAAAAGAGAGAGAGAAAAAGAGAGGAGAGAAAAAGAGGAGAGAAAAAGAGAGAGAGAAAAGAGAGAGAGAGAAAAAGAGTGAGAAAAAGGAGAGAGAGAGAAAGAGAGAGAAAAAGAGAGAGAGAGAGAGAAAAAGGAAAAAGAGAGAGAGAAAAGAAAAAAAGTTTCATTAATAATCAAATTACTTACAACGTCAGCATGCTCCACTACATCATCCCAAACACACAATCCCCATTGACGGTCAGCCCAAGGCCGATCAGGATTCTGAAAAATACATTTTACTATGCATTTTTAACTTAAGTATAAGGGAAAGTGAGCAAAATTCTTAAATTTAATCAAGTTACACTAAAAGTTTCATGTGTTTGTTGGCAAGTATATAGAAAATTTATTCATTGTTTTTTTTTAACACTTTAGTTCCCCTAATACAATGACCAAAAAGTCACTTAAAGTAGAGGATTACTGAAAGAATGTCATTAGGGGAAAGTAAGAAGTGCCTATTATGAGTATATTTATATATTAATCATTTTACTCCCAAGCAAGGCAATAAAGCTACTAAGTTGCAAGGGTTTACTGAGTGTTAATGAGGAAAATATACTATTAAAAAGAGAAGACAATAAAAGAACAGCAATTAATCTAAAAGATGATTGATATTGCATATAAATTTTTGAAGATCAAAGATAAAGTCCAAGTATCATAAAGGAAAGTCCACCAGAACAATTACCATGAAAGTATTTATAGAAAAGGCACATTTATTTATTAGCTTATTTCACAATCCAATGCTCACTTCCAAATTTAGCCACTGACTTTTCACTGGCTTGGAGATGTTAAGAGTGTAGTAGTCAGGGAAGCAACCCTAGGGAATGTTTCACAAATAACAATTCTGAAGAACCTGTCTGAGTGGAACTTACTCCTTACCAAAGAAACATGAAGAGAATGGGGAAGAGTTAACACTGTATATGGCATGGCAGGTCCGAGCTGTGAAGGCCTCAGCTAATAAAACTAAGGAATGTTAACTTGTCTGAACATTTGCCATAGTAATAGCGACAGAGTAGTGAGAGGCCAGCTATGTTTTGTCTGTTGGATAAAGGTGGAAAATAATTTATCTCCCCACAAGGCTGTATAAATACAATTGTTAAGGTTGGCCAGTGAGGAATGGGAAGCACCAGCCCAGATACCATTACAAAAGGATAGACTAAGTATTTTCTGGAGTGATACAAAGAACCAGCCATTCTTCTAACATCTTTAAGCAGTACCATCTGAGGCATGGAGTGACCTTTAGACCCAATAGGCATTCAAGACAAAGAATCAAGATTGGGGGGAGGGGAGAGAGATAAAATATTACAAGATGAATATTCAAATATATATTTTTATTATCAGCTTATATTATAAACCTTACCTATAACTGTCCATTTTTTTGTTTTAACATTACTATAATTACTTGGATAATGTTATACTTCACAAAATAGCCAATTTTTAAATTTTCTAAAATTTAAAAATGGTTAACTATAAAAAGAATCAATTTTCAATTACCATGATTAAACTGAAGAATGTTTTACTGCACTAATTGAGTATTATGCATGTACTAATTGAATTTTGGCATATAAAAAAAAAAAAAAAAAGGTGGGGTAATCAAAAACATTAGTCGAGGGATTCCTCAAGTGTAAATGATAATTCCTCATCCCAGAAATTCAGACAAAAATTAAAGGAAAATGTTCTCTTTGATGACAACACAAGGACAAGGCTGCATACATACATATATATATATATATATATATATTTTCAAATTCAGTCTGTTCTAACCTATAATCATCTGGCCTTATATTTTCTTTCTGAATCACTGCAAAATGATTTGTTCAGGAAAACTTTCTCTAATGAAAAATAAATTCTAGGGATCGTTGAACTTCAAAACCTATGATTGTTAAAATGTATTGCAGAGTTGCATGCAGAGTTGCATGATAAGTGGCAATAAGACATTGCAAATAATGGTGAAAATATTACACATAAAATTCATAAACATGAAACGGAAAAACATGAAACGGAAAAACATGAAACGGAAAAACATGAAACGGAAAAACATGAAACGGAAAAACATGAAACGGAAAAACATGAAACGGAAAAAC
>OZ010587.1:74300986-74335986 GCA_963932145.1 Acanthosepion lycidas
AAATGGAAAATATAGCTTTCACTTTTTTTTTTTTTATATAGGTGTAGGGAAAGCAGGGAGGGTGGGTACCAGGCAGACATTTATACACTCATCTAATATTTGGTTACATGTCCTTTGCTGTCTTGGAAGCCGCCAATTGTGTATCTCTTCAGGATATGGAATTCACAACTTTCTATTTGAAAAATTTCATTTTATTAGTGACATTGCTGACTTTCTAGAAACTGACTAGCAAATTTTGTCTGACTGAAGATTAGTCATTAAAGTAATTCTATTGAGGTTTGATAACGATCAAATCAAGACATTAAGAATCAACATGATACTGCTACACTATCCCATTTGAAATCCTTGGGACCAGACAAGTCTTGAAATTCAGAATTTTGGAATGGTGGTCCATACTTTATATTCTGGAACTAGCTTATACTAAAAACACAAGTTTTCAAATTCTGTACAGTATGAAATAATATCAAAGGCATTAATGAATCTTACAAATATTCAAAGTGGAATGAATATAGACTAGAAATAATGCCATTTATTTGTATAAAATGCAAACTGAAGCAGGTAAAGACTAACAATAACATCCAGTAAGACATCAAACTATATATATATATATATATATATATATATGGCGGCATATGCTCACTAATCCTTTTTTCTAACTCAATCAGCATGAGGTCAAGATTTATTATTTCTTAAATTACCAATGCAATGTTTGTTTGGGTTTCATTCATGCTACTACTGTCATTGTAAAACAACAATCGCAGTAATGGTTTCAGTACAATCTTTAGTAAGACACTGCAGACAACCACTCCATGAACAATTTTATGCAGCAACTCTGAGGTAAAGCTAATAACATTTCACACTTATTCAGAGACACATCTGAGACACTGTTATTTTCATTTTAAACCAAATTGTTAATTTAATATCTATATCACAACACCAAATTAATATATACTTGCTATAAATTATTAAATCTCAAAAGGATATGAGCAGTGTATAAATACTTTAGATCTCCAAGTTTTGTTTTTATAGTAAAACTTGAGCAAATTGCACTTCACCTGCCTTCTACTGGAGTGATCAGTTTAAGTTTGTCTTTTTATATAGCCCTATCCAGATTTCTTCTCCAGTGCCATCTTGGCTACAGAAAAATTTAAATATTTTGTCAAAGGATACCATCATGGAAAACAAATTTCAGCAGGGGAACTATGAGTTTCACCACTTCCTCAGTGTATTCAGCAAAGCCTTCCTTCAATTCACGGGCATAACAAACAATCATTTGGCAAGCGGTTGCTTTCTCTTCCAGGCCTGAAGTACGCACGCCAATACTTTGCTATAAATAGAAATTTGAACAGTTGGAATTGTTAATCATATCTAAAGATAACTGAATATTGAAGTAAAATGTTAATTGTAGAATTATTTTGTCAATACTGATTAACAATTTTAATTTGGTAAAGCTAATTTGATTTAAGGATTTGGCAAATTATAAAATCTATTATATATATATATATATATATATGTGTATATATATATATATATATATATATATATATATATATATATATATATGTGTGTGTGTGTGTGTGGCCAAACAGAACAAAATACAAAATTCAATGCAATCTATTGGGGAAGTTTTATTTTGTGAATTTTTGAAAATTAAAAATTCATTAAATTTTGCGGGGCCATCTAAAATTATTTCTAAGAATAATCCATACATGCAAATAAATTAGGCAGAAAAAGTTAGCTACATCACTGAGCCAACACCTGTTGTATAGCAACAAGTGTTAGTAGAGCGTGTTTGCAAATAGAAAAACAAAAAGAAAATTTCTAGGATGTTATCTTGCACTTTAGGGTTGAAGCAGGTGAATATCTGCTGTGATGGTTGTCACTCCAGGGTTGAATCCTATGGTCACGACACCAGGCTGTGACGGTTGTCGATACGATGTTGAAACCCAGTCATGACACCCTTCGTCCGTGAGGAGAGGTTGCAGGCTAGCTATCTTCCTAAACTCACTCTTCACATTGGTAGATTTCTTATCCATGCAGTTTAGAGTTAAATTATCATTGATGCAATTCTTTGGTTTCTTGAGAAATCAGACTTTTTGGGAAAATAATCTCTTTATATCGAACAGTATATCTTCAACCCATGTCTTCTGTTTTCAGTATTTTCCATTCAGTTTTTATGGTTAATTAGTTAATTAATCTAGTTAAATAGTGTCACACTGCAACACTCACAAGATGAAGACTATTGCAACATTTTTAATACTGGTTCACATATGGTCCTTTTCCATCCTTTAGGTACTTACCTGATCACCAAGTGTCACAAACTGCCAATCTGTGTCATCCTCCATTTCTTTCATATCATCACCTAAAGGAAGAGAGTGAAGAAAAAAAAAAAAAAAAAAAAAAAAAAGTAAAAAATGTTTTATCTCCTCTTACTTTGTGAAACAATAGTAACAATCTGTAGCAGAAGCTATTTTACTCCCCATCATTACTACACACAAACCTAGCATTTCATTCAGATTTTTAATCTACTTAATATTACACATATTTATCCAAGGAAGTTACTAACACCCGAAACAGCAAAGTCATACATTTTAAGATTTAGTTTAAAACTTTTCCTCTTAATCTTATACATTTAAAAACATCTTCATAAGAATTGGTTCTATGTATGAAAGAAATTACAACTTATGTAATGTATTGTTTAATGCAAAGAATTACTTAGTTTACAAGAGAGCATTCTTTATGCTAAAATGTGAAGTTTAAACACTATTCATAGTACATAAAAACAGTCCCTGGCAAGCATTCATTACCAGAGATGTTAAAAAAGATCATACAATTTCTACTCACTATTGACAATGGCTACATCTGGTTGAATTGCCACTGCTTTCAATACTGGCCCCATTACCATAGGAAGGTACTGCTGGAATTCCTTGCCCAAAATTTTACACATTCTAGCCCAAGCAGAAATCATGTAAGAAATCTGTGAAAAATTAAATTCAGATAAATATTTTCTGCAAACTTTTCAATATAGCATTTAAGTATGAATTTAATTGTTCAATGAGTTTAGAAGGGATATAGCCTGATCTTTGTGACTGAGAGGGAAAGTAGAAGGAAAAGGTGAGATACAGAACATTTAATTTTATTGACCATCACCAACCAAGAAATGCAATGCTTAACTCTTTCCTGTCACATACCACTTTAATTATTCCTGAAAACTCCTTGTGGAGCACAAAAAGATAGATATATTAGTTACAAATAGACAAGGTTAAAAAAAATAAATAAATCAAGGTTGAAATAAGATTAATTTATAGACTTAAATGAAAATTAACCTTTCAAGCTCAGTAATCAATAAAAACCCATTTAAAAGCCTACTGTCTTTTCATCAGCAAATTACAAGATTTAATGAGAAAGAAAGGAAACAAATCATTTTGAAACTAACCTGTGGATCATCATCAGGTAAATCTTTCATGTCTGTCTGTGTCTTTAACAGCAATTGCATTACTTCACTGCAATCTTGCATAAACTGAAAAGAGAATATAAATTGCTTTTAAAATCAATTATGGTAATTAAAAAAAAAAAAAAAAAAAAAAAAAAAAATTAAATATGATCCAATTTTTTAAGACATTCCTTGAAAATAAAAACAAAACCAATCATTCAATTTCAAAATAAAGCTGAATTATTAGGATGGCTATAAAAATGTACAGTTACTTAACTCAAATTACTGCCTGCAAAATGCTTACAAAACTAGAGATTGGTATGCAAACATTAACTTCTAACAAATTTCTTTCATGCAAGCAAGCGTTGATTACAATTTGGCTTACCTCTTCTTTGCCAACAGCCAACCCAATCAAACTGATGCACTCAATTGTCTTCCCTCGCAAAAGTCTCAGTTCAGGACTTGTTGCATGTTGCACAATGTACTTGAGGCATGGCATGAATCTATAGAAAAACAAAACACTCCAGCTTTGAAAAGATGTAGTAGTTATATTATGTGAGAGAGAGAGAGAGAGAGGGAGAGATCCCACATAGTATCATTATTCAGCCATTTATGCATTTCCCTGACTTCCAATGATCTCACCCCATCTAAAAAAAAGAAAAAAAAAAGGAAAGACCTGAAGATACTAGAGAAAGGACATTCTGTTCTGCATCCTGATGACAGTCTGCGGCATCTGATCCAAAACATGAGTTATCTACCAGTTGATTTTTTTTTGCTTGTCTTTTAAATGAAGGAATCCTTCACTGTAATATTTCATAGTAATAATTTGTTAAAATTCAAGCAAAAAGTAAGATTTCCCCCTGAATACCATACACCTGGCAAAACCAATGCATTATTGTATATGTATCAAGGGTGTCAAATTCAAGGGTGAAAGGGCCGCAACTCTTTCCGTCGGAAAATGTCTCACACGCTGCAACGCAAAGCCATGTACACCGAACACTGGTGAAATGCTGTTCTGTTCATTTTTCCAAGCGACCTGCTTTTATGGAGTCCAGAAACACCTCATTACCATGCGTGTAACGCGACTTTGCGTGACCGTACATATTAAAAGTCACGGACGCCATCTTGGATCCTTTCTTAACCCACAGGCCAGACAGACGCAAGGGCGTTTGGGAGGTAAGCCATTCCTTTTTTCCCCACACTCCCCCCTGATCTCATGATCGCAGAGGTGACAGGGAGGCGGCGATCGCTTTTGCCGGGTGCTTCTTCGAAGAGGGACGCTGCGAGCCTCATCGTTGCTTGCGCTCATATCCGTGGTCTGAGGGTCGAAAAACACCGCGTCCCTTGGAAGGCTGCTGATATCTGAGTCACTGCCTGATGGAGCTGGCATGAACCAGAGCGATGCCTCACTGGTCTCAGATTCCGATTCGCTCCCGTCGTCCAGCGATGGTTGCAACTGCATCGCTGGCCGCAGGTCCTTAACGTGACGGGGCACACCGTCGACCCGCACCGCCTGTGGGCTGATCACCTCAGTGACGCGTCCGGTTCCGTATTTCGTCGTGCACTTGCTGTGCGGGTTTTTAACCCAGACGACATCGCTCTTCTTCAGCCTCTCTCCGGTTACTTTCAGTTCCGTCAGCGGGTTGGTCTTTATGCCCTTCACTCTGATGTGGTACCTATGCAATGTGTCGGCTGGCTTCGTAGAGGGTGAGACATCATCCTTCGGGGTGACGTTGTACAAGTAGACCGCCTCAGACACCGAGCAGCCCGTCCTGGCTGCGATGGTTTTGACAACGCAGCAGCCGCCGCCATATCGCAAACCTGGATGGAGCGCAATCAATGAGCGTCAGGAAATCCTCGCCGTTGTGGTGAGTAACGTCTATCGCCAGCCGGCTCCAGTGGTTCCTCACGCCCAGCTGCCCTTTCTTCCAGCGAACGGGTGCTGGGTCTATAGACTGGCACGCCACGCAGTTTCTGACCACTCTTCTGACGTCTGTCTTTTGTACTCCTGGGTCAACCAACTTGGCGAAATACAGGGTCCGCTTGACTCCAGGGTGCCCGCTTTGTTGGTGGACTTCTTTGATCCGATTAGATCAAACGGGACTCATGGACGCAGCGCAGGCGGGTTGCACGGGCTCAATAGCTTTCTTAGTGGCGTCAAACCACCTTTGGGGCACCCTCGTTAAACAATCTGCCTTGTTGAGGCTAGATTTGACCAGGGACACCTCCATTGTCAGTGCGTACTCTTGCACCAGCTTCACGATCGTGTCGAGCCGTCGTCAGATAAGCATCTCACTGGCGGCTTTAGTTCGCACCCTGGCCCTCCCGGTAAGGGTATCTGAGATCCACTTATAGACGCAAGCGGAATCCGTGAACAGACGCAGGGTGGTCGACTTCCGGAGGATCGCCAAGTTGATCCCCTTGATGACAGCATCGAGCTCTGCTAGGTTTATGTGCTGGGAGTCCTTTTCTGGACGTAACAAGCAAGCATCTTCCACCACGGCTCCATCGTGAACTATCGATACACCGGTTGCAAGAGAGCTTGCGGCTGGGTCTTCCTTGCGTACTCTAGCAAGGACCTCCCTCATCATGGTGAGGAGAGGGGCGTCGTGAACTTCGTCATCCCATCCAGTGGTGACATCAGATGCTCTCCGCTTGATGAACGCCACCGCAACACGGAGGCTGGCTCCGTGTTGCGGTGGCGTTCATCAAGCGGAGAGCATCTGATGTCACCACTGGATGGGATGACGAAGTTCACGACGCCCCTCTCCTTACAGGAAGGTGCCCAACTAACTTGCCGCACAAGGAAAATATGCTTCGCCGCGTGACAACGGTGGGCAGGTCTGGGACCTCGTTTCCAATACAGAACGTCATCCTCTCCCCAGACCTGCAAACCAAGCACTCGTGCACCATCCTGCAGCCTCTCCGGTTCCTTGCTGAGGAGGCCAAAGTTGTAGAGATGCTCCTTCACGCGCGCCGCAGATATGACTCCCTTGTTCACATAATCAATATATGCAGATGTTGCACGCCGTATACGCTCATCCTTCGTCAGAATGGCGTCAACAATCATCTGCATAATTGATGGCGCCACATTGAGTCCAAACCCCATGCGGGTCAGGCAATACCTTTTCCCCTTGATAAGCAGTTTGATAGGGCCACAGTGATTGGTGCATACGCACTTGAAGGTATGCCTTGCGAAGATCCAGCACAGATACATTTGATCCTGCCTGTCGCCATTACCTTAGCTTCTCGGTACACACGTCCGCGCGGGCTGTAAAAGGGGTCCACGTGCCCGTTCAGTTCCCGATAGTCGAGCACCGGCCTCACCTTTTGTTTGTTGTGCTGGAGAACCGCCATTATCGGGATCAGGCCCTTCCGGGGGGGGGGGGGGGGGGGTGTGGCACCAATTCCTTCTCTGGATAAAGAACCAACCACCCATTATTAATCCAGGCTTGCAACTCCTTGTCGTATTCCGCACGAGCTAGCGGGGGGGATTTTATAATCTGGCACACTGTTGTACAGCTTCTCTGGTGGTTCATTGTCCGACCATTTCCAGGAAACCGTCCAGGACTTTGTGCGCTGATCGAATTCCGCACGAAAGTCAGGCCGTTCTAGCTCCATTGCTGCACTTAGAGCAAGACCAGCTTCAGTGAAATGCGCCCGACCCTCTACGTCAACATGGAAGCCACCCACTTTTTTGATGACGTCTATTCCCAGGAGCAGATCATAGCCGAGCAGTTCTCCGTCCACGACCAGGGCATGTACGGCTACTGCAGGCCCATCGCCGATGCTTGCGTGGAGGACGCTCACTCCACAAGAGGCTAGCGAGCCCCCGCCAACAGTCAGAATTGGAATCTTTTTCTCATCCCACGTGTCACAAGGGTCTGGGTGCACCCGGTGTCTACAAGCGCGAAGCGCTCACGCCCGTTAATCTGCACGCTCACTGCGGGTAGCGCCGATCTGGGGAGAAGACTGGCGTTGTAGCTTACTCCCCTTGCCCGTTTCCCGGACAGCTTCTTGCTACGTGGCCCAGCTTGTAGCACCTGTAGCAACGCATACGTCTCCGTGTTCCTCGGTTATGCGTATCCTTCGCACTGCTTCGGCTGTCTTTGGAGAAGTGGTTCAGTTCGCCACATTTATAGCACCTTGTGTCCTCAGTTGGTGGTGCGGGTGCTTCCACAGCTGCTGAGACAGGCTCCGCGTCGTCCTTCAGAATATTCCGGGCTCTGGCCAGTAACTCGTCTAACCCCAGCTCATTGAGCCTTGACGATGCTCGTAGCAGTCGACTGGCGTTGTCTGGGAGTCCGGCCAGAAAGGCGCATCCTAGGATTTGGTCGCTTGCTCCACCGAACGGTGCGGCCAGCTTCCTCAAATCGGCCAGATAGACATCTACCGTTTCATCTGGCCCAAGCCGCCGTTCGGTGAACTGCCTCCAGGAGACAAAGGGGTCCGCACCAAATGCCACGTATAGAGCCTGCTTAATTTCCTCCAAGTCTGCATCATCCCTGAGCTGCTGATACACGGCGTAAGCTCCTTTGGTGAGCCTCAGAGGGATGACCAGTGCAGGATCTTTAACTTTACACAGCCGGCAGACCCGCTCTGCCTTTTCCCACCACTCGACCACAGACGGGCCAGCAGGGGAACCGTCGAACTCTGGTATCAACTTCAAGTCGAATCTGTCCATGTTGTAGTAATGGCCGAAATAGCTTGTAGCAAGGGTGTCAAATTCAAGGGTGAAAGGGACGCAACTCTTTCCGTCGGAAAATGTCTCATACGCTGCAACGCAAAGCCATGTACACCGAACACTGGTGAAATGCTGTTCTGTTCATTTTTCCAAGCGACCTGCTTTTATGGAGTCCAGAAACACCTCATTACCATGCGTGTAACGCGACTTTGCGTGACCGCACTAGACCGTAAATATGAAAGTCACGGACGCCATCTTGGATCCTTTCCTTTCTTAACCCACAGGCCAGACAGACGCGAGGGCGTTTGGGTGGTAAGCCATTACTTTTTTCCCCACAGTATAGAATAAAGAGCTCTCCAAAAGTCACCAAGATTAAACTACATGCAGAGCTGAGTAAAATGTGATGACAGAAAAGACAAGTGGGTTTTAAACCAATTTAATTTTAACTTGCTAATCATTACGCAGTTGAGAAGTTGTTTTGGCATAAAAAAAAAAAAAAAAAAAAAAAAAAAAATCCATTTCTAGTAAACCAAATTCTTGAGCCATAAAGTTTTCGGGACCACTTAATACCTACTGTTCATTTCAAACAGAAAGGCGAACAGATGTAATTAATAAAAAAGATACTTACTTGTCGTAGTAGACTACAAATTTTTCTTCTGAGGTGTCTGCAACTGCGGCCAAAGTGGAAACCACTTGTTCTAACACGAGCTTCCGGCCATGCTCCACCAACTGAAGAAAACAAATTTAATAAAGCAGTGTCAGTAAAACATTTACAATTAAAATTTCTTTAGCAAAACAAAACTCATGAAAATGAAATTTTTAAAGCCATGAAAGTTTTGAACAAAATTAATTAGAGTAATATGCATAACCTAGTAAAGACTTGCAGTAAATGTTTAATTGTTTATAAAGAAATTAAAAAACAAAAATCCATTACAGACATGAACAACCCATATTGGCTTGATCAATGCAAGAATATCCCTGGAATAGAATAGCTCAGTGCTTTTAATACTCACTTCTTGGAGTTTATTGTTGAGTACCTGTTCCAGTTTTGCCAAAATGACATCCAGATACTCTTGGAGAATTGACTTGGGGCACTCGTCGCTGAAGTTGACCAAAGCTGCGGCACCATGGGCTTGAACACGAGGGTTTTCATTATCATCCATGATGAGTAAAAGACCTTCAACCACCTGAAGAGGGAAATATTTTATTTTAGACCTAAATCTATATAGCATACCTGCACCAATAAGTTTTAAATAGATTTTAATGTGTTCAAATATCTTTATTTGTGGCTCACCTTAGCATGGAATTTTTTCTGGAAAGTTGGACCAAAGTCTGTGGACAGTTGACCAAGGGCATTGCATGTAGCATATCGGACACGAGGATGCTAAATATAGGGAGAGAAAGAGAGGTAGGTTAATCTTGTAAAGAAATATAAAAAGATTCAAGTACAGAGAGCATTGAGATTTTGTCAAGCACTCAATTATGCCGGTTTCTAATCTTGGTCAAGTACTGTGTACTTTTGGACACTGTTTAGGTTGTAACTTAAGATAGCTGAAATGATACTAATTTATAAAGCTTCAAAGAAAAAATGTATTGAAAAAAATGTATAAAAAAAAAAAAAAAAAAACACTGTGTGTGCGTGTATTTAAAATTTTATTGGCATTTGGCTGGACAAGGGTCATGGCCACATCATGAAGATATTTATGCGTGTGTTTGTTGGCCAAAGTTGAGTCCAACAAGGGAATGGTTTTATTAAAAGTGCTCTATGCACAATTCGAAAAACTGAATGTGCAGAGTTTTTAAATATTAAAAAACAGGAAGCACTTACTACCATGATTTCAACCATTGAGGTCTCACCAGGCAGTAGATGCTAGTTAATCTAACACTTTATTTGCTTATTTTATATTCAGGCAACAGGAAGTAACACAGAAGGGGAGGGGCAGTCAGTCAGGCAAGAGTGGGGGGGAAAAAAAAAAAAAAAAAAAAAAAAAAGAGGCAGCACTTGCACCTGGGTTCGTATAAACTCAAAATGTACTTTTTAGCGTGTCTACACCCCAACATTACCTCAGACCTTTCATTTCATAGCTTTCTTGGGTCTGGATACGTTACTATTGTTAATTTTTCTTCCTAGCCCAGCCTACAGACAACACTACCATTACTGTAAGGCTTGGTTCTTCTCAGTATGCTCCAGCTTATATTAAAGATTTTGTTGTCATGCTTTTCTTTTAATTACCACACTTGGTTGACCAGTCTGAACAATTCCTATAGCTAGCTTACTATCTTGAATGAGGACTTTCGAAGATACCTTCAGTGCACCCTACATCTAGCTTGCTCTGGCCATTCCCATCCTTCACTTCCTCTTTGTAAACCATTCCTATTTTTCAAACATCACCCAGTGGAAATTTATTTTTATCCTTACAGTTACACTTTTTGCTAATATTTTGTTGTATGCTATCCTTGTAATTCTTGGCATTTTGTCTTTTTATTGTAGTTCCTAAATTGCTAGTACAGCTGTAACTCAATTGTATTTCTATTAAAAATCTTGTGCAACTTCACACTCTTAGGGAAGTGCTTATCAAGCAACTTGAAAAATATCTTCCCTATGTTAAATTTTACCTCTAAATTAAATGAGGTGTATGCATGTGTGGATAAACCAAATAATGCTTCTTTTTCTCCTTTCATTCCTCATTTGAGGTCTGAATTCCAGTTTAGTTTTATGACCTTCCTCTTAACACCTTTTCATACTCCATCTTTTTTTCTTCAAAAATGAATCTACAACAGAAATTTCTATACATTTTTAACTGACCCAAAAGAGCGGGCTGGGTGACAATGTTCACGCAAACTAGAATTATTCCAAATATATGATCCCCTCACCCCTTTATCAAATGAAAACGACACTTGTGACATGCTAATCTTGATGCAATAGATATAAGTCTTGGAAAGTTTTCAAAATAAATTTTGAAATAAAAGCAAGTTTAGGTATAGCATGACAAAATACTTCATGCAGCAACTTTTTACAAGCAAAGAATTTTTTTTTAACAGTTTATCAACCAGTTATGGGTTAAGATATTTAGGAGGTTGCTTAGAGTACCCCCCCATTACTAACTGAGCTCAACACTAACCTCAATGATTGAACAGGAAACAGATTTTCAGTGTGATTTGACTAAGTTACAATCAAAGTAAATACTACCTCTGTTCCATAATAGTTGTTAAATTCAGTATATGAAAAATATGCAAATGTAATAACTATTATGGGGCAAGTAATATTTTGTTCACATTACTAAAGTGTGTATTATCCTTTTAACAATAGGAACATCTGGAAAGTGCGACTTTCTGCTTTTATAGTTTGTAATGGGTCAGAACAAAAGTTTGTAATGGTTTTAAGTGAATTTTAAAGACAATATTCTGATATTTGCACATATTGATTCAGCCACATATATACTATTTTGTTCAACTACGTTTCATCATATTTGAGGCAGCTCCAGGATTCCACCCGCCTAGAGTTTAGCATCTTTTTGGGTGATGAAATCGTCAGTTTTTTTTGTTTTTTTTAAAACAGGTTTCCAGAAAATTGATGTTCTTGTTAAAGAATTTTGTGGGGACCATAATAAATAGCAATCTGAAGGTGTAAGGTCAGGTGAATATGGCAAATGTAGTAGAACATCCCAGCTAAGCTGCACCAATTTTTTTTCTTATTGATTCCTGCCTCTGGGAACAATGCTTGTCTGAGTTCAACATTTGATTTTGCAGAAGGAGCTTATGATACACAATTCCCAACCAATCTCACCATATTGGTAGCATTACCCTTTTTTGAATGCAGACTGGAAGAGGAGGCGAGGGGGTTGACGCACAGGAGCAGAGAATCATAGGCAGAAATGTGGTCTACTAAATTTGGTAATTTATTAGAACATGAGGCACCCAAACATAGTAGCAATTAATGTATTCCTAGTGTTTTCAAATGCCTTACAAGGCTCATTTGAGATATCCTAAGGTGTATGGTCTGAATTATTCTTTAATCAGCATTTTAATTTGTTTGCCATAAATGATTGCAGGCTTCTCAAAATATTCTCAATTTTTTCCACTTCTAAACCTGGTAGACTAATTATGAACAGTACTCTCAACTATAACATCTTCATGAATGGTAGATACCTTTCTTGCTGGTTGTACAGCATTTCATCCTATTCAATAACTAAAATCATTTTCCATCATTTTTTACTTTTAAATGAAAAACATTTGAATTTCACACTCCACACACAGATCATATAAAAGGTAAATTGAAATGGGACCTTTCAGAATGTTAATTTCAGTCATGTGTGGAAAGAAAGAAGAAAAAAAAAAAAAAAAAACACTTACTGAAAGAAACATTACAAGATTTTGTTCAAACCCAATACAAACCAAGTGATTGAGATACATCTTTATCTTAACCAGTTTAAAATAATTCCATTTGTAACAGGACAAACAGGTAATTTTTTTTTTTTTTTTTTAATTTTTTCAACTCACTGGATCTTTCAGGTAGGGTAGCACTGTATCCACAATGTTTGCAAGCATCTGTTCCATTTGTGAATGACATCCTTCGCCACAAGCAGAGATTGCCATCAAAGCAGCATGACGGTACCGCCAATCAACTGTCAAAGCAGATGATGCAAACATGAGACAACTAGGCACAAAAATGACAGATTTTAAGTTTTAAATTAATCTTAAAAAAGGTGGGGGTCTTTGAATGGAAACCAGCAAAATCTTGATAGATTTTTATCAGTTTAATTTTTATATTTAAGACTAAACACTTATAGATCGTGGCAATATCTAAAAGCTACAAGTAATGTTTTTTCTTTGTGCAAAATATAATTTATTTTTGTATATTTATAAACGGTATTACATAAAAAGTTTAATTAAAACCAATTTACAGAGCGTGAGAAAAAGAAAATTATCTAAGCAAACCAAATTGTGTGAGTGTGTGAATGAGAGAAGTTTCTAATAATTGCCAAACAGAATTTTTAAAAGAGACTTCCACATGAAACTGGGGTTTAGAGGAGGGGAGGAAAAAAAAAAAAAAAAAAAAAAAAATTCATGAGAGGAAGAAAAATCACTCACCATTTGTCAACATTTGAGGTATATGGGAAACAATGTGTGGAAGGATAGTTTTGCCACCCAGTGCACAGGCAAGACGATCTAAAGCATTTTCACCGACAATAGCATTACTGTATGGAGGTTGGAAAGAAAATGAGTAATAAACAAAAAAGGCAGGCAAAATCACGTTGGGTTATCAAAAATGGCCATTATATAAATTAGTTTCAGTTTCCAAATTGAAACTAGAAAACTAGACAGTATTAAAAAAAAAAAAAAAAAATTAAAAGGCAAATAATTTTACATTTATTTTAAATAGCACTTATTTCAGAACATTAAAACCTCTTAAACTAATTAAAATTTACAATTTGTATACAAGAAGTATTTGTTTCCAATTATTACCAATTTTGGCAACAGCTGAATTTTTTTTTTTTTTTTTTTTTTTTTTTAAGACATAAAATACAAATTCTAAGCAGATAAATTTATAAAGTGCATTCTGTAATACCACAAGGAGGATAGATCACTGGCATCACCATTGTAAATATTAAAGGATGATTAAACAGAAAAAGATAAATGATAATTGATATATTAAAAGATAATCAATTGAAAGAACTCTTAAAGTTTCAACCAAGAATAACTAATCCAATTTATTCAGCTTTATCATACCAGAGCATAATGATAATGATTCAGTCTGCCCACAAAATGGAAGAAAAACCAGGATCACTTATCATGCAATAGCAACATCAATTTAGAAGAAATGAATGAGGTATCCCATTTGAAGAAGTTTTTAGCAAAAACAAGGAATATGGTAAGAGTAATATCATACATAACTGGTTAAAGTTATAAATTTATAAATGTTAGATTAATTAAATGGATTACCTTTCAATATCATCATCATCTGTTTCATCTTGTATAGACCATTCTGGATCATCTTCAAGGTCAACCATCAAGGCTAATGTTTCAGGAACTGCAGAAGAGAATATAAAAATGTTATTAATTAACAATAATAGTGTCATTTTTAAAATCTCTATATGTCTAAATTTTGTGTAAATATATGTAAATTGGCTTAGATTTCTAAATTAAGAATATCGTACAATTGTATCTGATAAGGCAGGAAAATGGAGTAAGATTCGTAAGAAAGAAATAATCCATCAGTAACTGATAATAAATCCATATACCAGATTACCATTAATCCTTCCTAAAGTATTCCAATAACTTTAAAACTTGAGAGGAAGGAAGAAAAAAAAAAAAAAAAAAAAATTCTTCAATCAACAATTACTTTTCTATGGCTTATCAACCCTTTGCAGGTTAAAGCCAGAAAATATAAAAATATATTTAATGTAAGAATTTTTGGAAGAATGATTTACTGAGACAAGTTTTACTAATTAACCCATGGCTTGTGCGTGTGTGTGAGAGTGAGAGAGAGAAAGACATACATTTTCCAAGCATATCTGCATGTAAGTGAAATACTACAAACTTAACTAGAATTGGAACTTTATTTTCGAATTAACAATTTCAAGCCATTACACCATCCATGCTTACAGCACCTGGTATTCCCAAGCAGTCACCCATCTAGGTGCCAACCAGGCTTGACATGGCTTAATTCTGGTGGTCGTATAGGAACCGGAGTTTCAATGTAATTCGGCTGTAAGCCAAATTTTTCAAGGATCATCTTGTTAAATAATCTGACATCGAAATAGTTATCTGAGAAACTTAGGAAGAATTAAGGAGACATTTTACCCTGAACCCTTTTGGGAGACAATTTTTAGGTAAAAAAATAACTCATTTAGAATGTTAACAGCCTTAACAAAAAGGCATAGTTAAAAAGATTAAGAAAAAGGTTTTATTAAACCTTACCTAAATTAGGAATATACTTCCAGTTTTTCCTGACCATGGCAGGAGCAGTTTCAGAAAGGGCAACAATCACTTCTAAAGCTAACTGCCGCCGATGATCCTCAGCCTCCGCATTAGAGACAACCTGTAAGTGTTCAAATATTGCTATCAGGTCCACTGGATTATAGTATCAAACATTATGGAAAAATAGACACATACTACTTTATTGATGTGAGAAAGAGGGAATAGAAAACTGTAATTTTTACCTTGAGACAAAATGGAAGAATTCCCTCTAAGTGGCTGCGTAAGAATTTGGGTACATTGTCTGCTAATTCGATCAAACACTTAAGTAAACAATCATCATGTTTTGTATTGACACTTTCAGCAACTCCCTGTAAAAAGAAAAAACTATGTAACATGCACAAGATTGAGGATGTATGGGCAGGGAATCCTTATTTAAATAGAGATGTTTTCCTTTACGTTTTTAACCCAAGAGAAAGATATCAGTTTAATATAACATTAGTTTTATTTACATAATGCATCTGGAGTAATAGTTGCTCAACTTTAGACAAACGTTTTAACAAGTTTTACATAATATGAAGTATATCTATGCTAAATTAGTTTTATTTTGACTATAAAAGTTTTGTTTAATTTTTTATTTTATTTTATTTTTTTTTAAATAAATTGGAATTCGGACAATATGCAGAAGCAAACAAGATTATTCTTTGAGAACCTAGGAATAAATTGAAATGATGCATAGTTATTTGTATTTGCTTAAAGAGGAAAATGAAAAAATAATAATCTAGAAATACAGAGAATTTACTAATATTAAAGTTTTAAATCACTTGAGAGAGAGGAGAAAAAAAAAAAAAAAAAAAAAAAAAAAAAAAAAAAAAAAAGCTAAACTAAAAAGGGCAGGATGATAAAAAAAAAAAAAAAAAAAAAAAATAAAAAATAAATAAATAAAAAAATGCAAGGATTGAATCTACTTACACTGATGATGCCAGGCAGGAGTTCTCTGAAGTGATTTAAGACATTCATTTGTTTTTCATTGGCAATGATGAAAGAGGTTGTTGCTCGCACAGCCTCAAACCGAACCTGCACATAAGACAATTAATTTGGGAGAGAGAAAGAGAAAAAGAAAAACATTTAACAAGAAAGAAGTACAAAATATTTACTACATTTATGAAAATACAAAAAATTAAAAAGAAAAAAAAAAAAAAAAAAAAAAAAAAAACTAATCAATTATTTGGCTAACATTGCAGCAATCTATTTTCCTTCAACAAAATGAGAAACTGTCGCTGTCCAAATTTAAAAGGATTTTACAAAGATTACCCCAAAAGAATGAGGGAAATCTTTTAATCATAAAGAGTGGTATATTATTCAAATTTGGTCTTGTAAGTTTGATTTAAATTGTCAGTTATTGAAAAATCTCACTACTTACCTCTATAGATTTATCTTGTAAACATAATCCCAACATCCTTTTGATTGTGTCTAAATGTTCATTCTGAGCAACTCCAAACACACCAGGAACAGAGCTAAAAATAGTATGTTATCAAGTACTAAGATACACTAGTAGATTTGTTTCTCTACATTAATAGGTAATTAATTTTAAACAAAATTCAAATATTTCAGTAAAAATAACTGGAATTATCAGATTTTATGTAATTCTGATCTTTTTACAATAAAATTGCTTATCAATCATGTCGGCAAAATTTTCAAGATATGTGACAAATATACCATGTGAATTTCAGTTTCCAATACATGTTTTTATTTGAAAGATTTACATTTATTCATTCTATTAAGTATTATTCAGTGACTGGATATTGTAAAATGTTAAAGAGCCCATAGAACAATTAAAAGAGAAATTGAAAACACACACACACAGGGAGAGGGTTTTAAAAGTAAGTGGCATAGATCATAACCAAGGAGGTGATAGCAAGTGTTAGTAAATTTACCTGAAGATATGAAGGGCACTTTCTCGTAGTCGAGGGTCTTCGGAACTTGCACAGTCTAAAAGGAATTTTAAGACTTCTGGCCAGGTCATGTTTCCATCCTCGTCTGTAAAGGAGAAAAAAAAAAAAAAAATATAATCAAATAATTTTTAAATATAGAACTTATTGTTTGCCAGAAGATCCCAAATTTGGTTCCCTTTATAGAATCTAAAGTTTCACTACATAGAAATAGGGAAATTTTATATTATTGGAAATTACGTTCTAATATTTACAAATCTCTAAACTTATTTAGACAAATGTATTTCTTAATCATTCAATGAACAAAGTTAACCAATAATAAAATTTAGTCATCCTACTTCCTAAAATCTTTTTCAAATGCAAGTATATCTACTTGTGCTGATAAAAAGACAACCTAAAAAGCAATAAAATATTGAGAGGATAAAATATCTATTTAATTCACTTTGCATAATAAAGTAATAAAGATTATGAAATATTTTAAGTTTATATTTTGCTGTTAGATTTATTGATATTAGAATCATCATATAACATGGTTGAAAAACAAAAAAAACAAAAAAAAAACAAACAAACAAAATAAAACAATGAATACAATTGTCATAGTTCCCAAACAACTGTAATTTTTCAGAGGTTATAAATGTCACCCAGAAAATGATTGACTATTTGCTGCCTTACTTGGAGAACATTTCTAATTCTCATTGTCACAGGAGAGCAGAAAATATAATGAAAGACAGCATGCATTCTGGGTACCACTTGTTTGATCTGTTATCTTCAGGTGACATTTTCGACCTATTATTTCTAGAAGAAAGCACTTCAGGGACTGCTTTTATTCTTGGGCCATGTGGTGTGTGCGTTGCATATTGGTGCATCTGGGATGCTGTCCAATTTTATTATGCATTGCTCAGTGACAAAATGAAAATGTATATAAAATTCTGTGAGACTGCCATTAGTTTTTCTGTCACACTCTCTAAAATAGCCATACATTGACAGATTGAAATCAAATTTTGGGGAGAAGTGTAAACAGATAAAGGGGGTACAAAGTGCACTTAGAGTGCATAGCTTAATACAATAAATTTTCATTCAATTTTTTTTGAAAAGCTTTATTATTTAACATACAAAATACTCCCACTATTTCAAAAACAATTTAATCAACAATACTAAATACTGTGCAAAAAATTCTAGTACATAAAATAATTTAAGAAATATTCCTACTACTTTCTAGCAGGTGTTTAAGCCACAGGAGTTGGTAATGTATGCAAAAATATCATACCCATGTCATAGATAGAAAAGCAGGGTAAATATATTGAAATTTACAGTCGGAAAATTCCCATATTTGTTTTCCTTAAAAAGTAACCACTAGTTTTCATACCGAGCATGTTCCTGGCAAGTTCTGCAATAGCGTCACACACTTTCCTGCGTACAGCATGATCTTGTTCTTGCTGGATAAGGTTCATCAGATAGGTCTTGATGGCAACTTGAGAATCAGGCAGGATGTGAGGCCAGGAATCATCAAATTTGGAAGTAAACAGTTTGCGAAGCAGAACTGCAGCAAGGGATCGGTTCTGGAAACAAAAGCACATTAATGTTTAGTGTGTATATAGATAAAGTTCTGCTGGCTATGCACCCCCTCCCCACCAACCAAATGATGTTAATGGAGAACAACATTGTAATTTTAACAGGCATACAATTGTCTTAACATCAATATTTTAAATCTGGGGAACAGGGAAGAAATAACAGCATACAGAGTCTTTACAAAGCTCAAAGTAGAGCAGAGATGTGGCTTCATCACTTGAGGCTTCCTAACACTCTGAAAAGCCTTGAAAGAGAATTCCATCTTCTAGTTGTTATAAAGAATTGGTTAATTTTCACTGATGCATTAAATATGTAAAGTGCCAAGAAATAAAGTAAGACATTAAGGCATTTGGTTTCTAATTGAAAAATCTCAGTGTATTCCAAATATTGATAAAAATGCTAAGACAAGTATTTTTAATATATGTTCAACATAAAACTATTTGCTCTCATCACTTCTCTCTTAGGTGGTTAGAAGAACATGTCTTGTGTACCCACCTCACAAAAAATGTCAGCCTTTCTGTAATTGTAGATAGAATTATCAGTTAGCCAAAGTCTAACATTTGGACAATTCCCAAAATCAAGAAATAGAGAAGAAAAAATCCTTGCATAAAGTAACTAAATTACTTGGCTTTTTGTTGGCAGCATTTTCTTGAAACTCATCCTGAGACAATCCTCTCATTCCCACCAAATGCATCATTCAGACTGCTCCTATAACTATGCATGTTTTAGAATAAGTCAACCATTTAACTTGTGATGGCTACAAAGATATTTATAAAAAAAAAAAAAAAAAAAAAAAAAAAAAAAATACTTTACACTTGATGGAAGTTATTTAACAAGTTCATTACCGTAAAGAATACACATTATAGACAGTTAATTTTCAAGAAAGCAAATTAGAGAAATAGTTTGAATGCTCTATACTTTCCTGATATTCTTTTGAATTCACTGAATATTTAGGCAATCCAAATCTGGTTTGTACAGACATGTCATCCAAGCACCAATGGTTAAATGTATTTCATTTGTAGAATACCCATTGATCAGGTTCCAATTACAAAAGAAAAATTGGAGTAGACATTTATAAGCCATTAAAAGTTGTGGCTTCAAGATGCATTTCTTGAGAAATAATGTCCCATGATAAAGTTCTCTCATTGAAAGCAATAAATGACCCCCACCTTATTTTAATAAAAATCTACCAAGCAGTTATGATCAAACGAGAGAGAGAGAGAGAGAGAGAGAATCTATTAATAAGGATACATAAAATGCTTCTGAGTAATTAATTACTGTAATTAAATTAAACTGTTTCAATTTGCTGCTATAATGAAAACCATGCAGATAATTTGGTTGGTGAGCTATTTTTTTGTTTTGCTTACTTACAAAGCAAACCTTTACAAGAATATTTTAAAGCCCCATTTATTATTTGGAGAAAGTTACTGAAGATTAATAAATAAGTCCTCACCCACAAAATTCTGACAGAATAATGCCAGGTCATGAATCTATAGATGTAGCTGAAAATTTTGGTGATTATTTCTGCTTTTAATAATCAAGTACAAGTGATAATGAGGTAAATCTTAGTTTCTTTGAAATGTTTCTTAAGTATATAGGTAAAAGTTATAAACATCATTGCTGCATGGAATAACCATGTCATTTTTTGAAATACTTAGACACCTTGTTCTTTATCTGCAAATCTGCTCAGATCTGTCCAGTTTAAATAAAGACAAAAAAAAAAAAAAAAAAAATTATAGGCTCTTTAATAAATCAACTCATCTCAGAAGAGGTGATCTACAAGAAAACAGCATACCAAAATCTAACATTAATTAATTATGATATTGCCATCTCCATGAAGCTTAATAAGTGTTTTGTATTTGAACAGTTTACTCAAGGATTAGTTAATTCACAATTATAAGACTTGCTTGTAAGTCAGTAAAGTGGGAAAAAGATACTTGAGATCAAAGATTGTAACAAAATTAGAATTGGATTTCATTGTTATAAAGAGATACCAAACTAATTAAAAAAAAAAAAAATTTCACTGCAAAGAATAAATTGAGATTATTTAAATCATGAGATTTTAAACATGCAAATTTCAGCATAGTGGCACTGAATTTAGTAATAGCTAAAGAATAAATTTCCATAAAGATGATATATATATATATATATATATATATATATATATATACACACACACACACACACACACACACACACACAACCTGTCAACCTTTTGCAGTTTATTTTAAAAAGGCAGAAAATACTTTTAGATCGCAAGAATTGTTTTGGAAATAATGATTTATGGATACAAGTTCTACTAATTAACTCATAGCTGGGAGAAGAAGTGGTTTTATACCTTTTCAAAGTTATTTGCACATAAGTGCATGTAACAAATCTGACTAAAATCAGAACTATCCAATTTCCAATTCAGAGCTGTTATCTATTACACATGCACATTTAAGCTTACAGTACCTGGTAATTCCAAGCAGTCACCCAAAGGGTACTGACTAGGCACAACATTGCTTAACTTCAGTGATTTTATGAGAACCGGTGTTTGAATGTGATATGGCTGTAACATTTTGGAATTTATGTAGTAGAGAAAAATACATTTTGCATTTCATTATTAAAAAAAATATATATGAAAAAATGCTGTAGCCCAATAACAGGTTCATCTTAGATTTAGAAACTGGAATATAAAAAGTGAGGAGGTTAATAAAATAACTGGTCTCTGACTAGTGATGGGACAATACTAATATTTTTTACCAATTCCTGATACTGTTCTAAATTTCCAATTCTGATATGGACAATGAATAAAATTCATTATTTTCAGGCCCTACAGTAGGTTTGGGGAACTTAATGAACAAAGTACATCTATTAATAAAACATAGTATAAAAATGAATATGAAATCTTATGAAATAAAGTTACATATCCTTTTTATTTAAAAAATTGGGTAAGAGTTTAAACAATGAAGAAAAGTGATTTAAGTAAATCACTAAAGTACCTAGCTACAGATGAGATATTGCTTTACTTTGGTTATCATATCAGAAATCTTAATAAGAAGCAGGTCATTGGATGCACTGTCATAATTGGGATCTGAAAATATGAAACATTGGTTAAAATTTAAATTTTTTTTACTGTTAGATAAAAAATGTTTCTAGTGTGTATAATTTGTAAAGATCCACCTAATTGTTTGCTATTAATTGTAAAATAAAAAAAGGGTCTATATTTTGTCCATATATTATGCAATCTTAAAATTTTATGTGGCATTTTTCAATGGAATAAATTTAGGGGTGATAATTCAATTTTAGCATGCACTTCAAAAATAAGAGAACCTAATATTATATATATTGCAACAATAATGACTAAGTAGAAAGGCATCACCCTAAGTATTGTGGTTTAACTCATGCATATATTTTGATGTAAGTACAAGGAGTACCTGCAGGACAGTGAATAAAATGTAAATGCAAATTTTAAATTTGCTTATTTATGTTTAATAAGAATTAAATATGAATTATCACAGCAACTTGAATAAAGTCTTCAATCTTATGCAAAAAAATTGAATCACTAATAAATTTTAGTGTCTAAATTTCTCACAACTAAAAAATTTAATTTCTAAGAGAATAGAAAATGTTTTATTTCCATAAAAAAAGATATAAGCAATTTTAGCAAACTTTACAAGAAATTTTAAAAAATATTAGGAAATTGAAGCTAAATAATGTTGATATGCAATTTGATTCTTTTATAAAAAGGTACACAATTCAACTGTTACAAAGCATTAAAATAAGAAAATAAGATTAAAATCTTCATATGGATGAGAACAAATGTAAATGTTTTTTGGTATGGATTTGATTTTTTCAGTTATTTATTAGATTGTTATTAGATGAAATTTTACTATTTTTATTTTAAAAATATTAAAAAAAATATTAAAAGTGGAAAAAAAAATATTAAAAGTGGAAAAAAAACTAGCTTAATCACCAGATAACAATTGGATAAAAATACTAACTTTTTTTTTTAATATGCTTCTACATTTCATTTGGCTCTGAGAAGGAATAAATGAGAAACAAGAAGTACAAAATATTTTAAATGCCATAATTTAACACAGTAAAGTTCAATTATACCAAAGAAAAATATTGGTAAAATAAAATTTTTGATGGAAATTAAATTTTAGGTTTTTTTTTTTTTTTAATACAAACCTGTGTGAAAAAGCCTTTTTTCAGGAAACTTCAAATGAAATTGTTTCTTTTTTTTTCTTTTAAGTAAATAAAATTATGAAAAACAGTTCTGAAAGCTATAAAATTTTAATATATGAATTTTGTAGAAACAAATTTAAGTTTCATAAAAAAAATGTTTATTTTTATTTTATTTTTTTTTTTTTTTAAAAGTCTTGGTTATTGAAAAGATTTTGTTTATGTAGCAGACTATGTAAAACAAAAATAAATCTTTTCAATATTTAAGACTAAAAAATGATTTTATGAATTAAAACTATGATAAAAATTGTTGTATTTAACTGCCTCGACTCAAGATTAATATTTTATGTGAAGAAATCGAATGTGACACTGGCGGGAATTCCATGCATTCACCCCCCACTTTATAAATTAAAAACATAATAAAAATTGTCTTAAAAGAGTCAGACAGAACAACGTGAATTCATTTTGTGTTTATATTACATAATTTTGATTATAATTATTAAATTAATATTAGGTTGGTGCAAAAATAAATTAAAAATAAATTTTTTTTATTATTTTTAACTGGAATAGACTTTAAACTAGTGAACTTTATGGAAACTGAATTGAGTAGAAACTTACACATCTCATCCTCACCCCCTGGAAAATAAATTCACACCAATCTTAACTTAGGTGTTATTGATCAATAGATTTTAGTTTTACTGATAGTTTAAAAATCAATATTTCTCTTTATCATTAGCACCAAGAATGGGAAAATTAAGTTAAAAATTTTTTTTTTCCAAAAGAATGATTTTTGGAACCAGAATTTGGTTAAAAATTTTCAGATTCCAATACAAAAATACTGGTCATAAAATCAGTTTCTATTTCTAGTTTGATGAACCTTTACATGTTTATTTGAATTGAAAATATATTTCAAATAAAAACTGAAATGTTTTCCCCAATGATTAATTGAGCAGGAGTAAAATTTGTGATACAAGAGGCTCAGAATATTTATAGAATTTGATTATTGCGAAATATTTGCTATAGATACAGGTCTTCACACTCACTCAAAATTGAAATTAGTGTCATTATGCTTATAACATTACATAGTGAACTACTGCAGAGAGCAGAGAGGCCCAGAGTTGCATGCATTTTTTGTGAATGTATCTTGCATGCAAGCTGTCCAAAAAAGAAAAATGTCTGCATTGCGGGTAACACATTTAAATCTGATAGATCCCAGAGTCAGATACTCTCGTGAGAGAGAGTTTTCATGTATGAAAATTTTTGCTGTCAAGAAGATATATATATATATATATATGAAAAAAAAAAAAAAAAAAAGGAGCATAATGAGGCAACAGGCAGAATGGTTACTACTGTATCAAACAGGTGACGTGTTATGGTCAGTGGAGTGTTTGACTACAGAAAATGGATTGCACATTATCCATACAATTTGGATAAAGGAAAATTTTGTAATTGTGAATTAACTAATCCTCGAGTAACCCATCCAAAAAACAAAATTTTTTTTTAATAATACAACCTGTCAGTACCTCCAAAAATTCCCTAAACCTAAGGATTGAGAGCGAGCGAGAGCGAATTAAAAGAAAAAAAAAAAAAAAAAAAAAAAAATTAAAAATTACTGTGTTCTTTCCTCTTAACAATTTGATCATGAAACTTTTTTTTTTTTTTTTTTTTTAAAATGAAGTTTGGAGCCTTTTTCATCATGCTATGTTTTTTTTTTCTTTAGCAAATTATTGGAGGTAGCTAGAATAAAGAATAAGTGGCTGTAGCACCATTTCTAAATTGGAAAATACAAGTAAGGCTTTTAATTTCTCATTCTGGAAATCTAGTTTTTTTTTTAAAATGTATACAGAGAAAGAGGCTGTATTTGCCTAAATGATTGTAAAATATCCCATCAGATAATTTAAGTTTCTGAAATTACAATGCCTAAAGAAAATACATTATTGTTGATTCCTTGTAGAATAATAGCATGTCAAACTAAATTTGTCCCAAGTAAGTCTGAACTTTTCATCTTTGGTTAATAGCACTTGTCCAAATGTTTAACTGAATCTAAATCATATAACATTTAGAGAGTGATTAATTAGGAAACCAATTAAGCTCATCTAAATTATTACTTTTCTTAGTAAAACAAATGCTAATAATCTAAACAGATGAAATTCTACTTACCTCTACTGGTCCATTTGTGTTCTGCAGCAAGGTTATCAGGAAAGTCATTTTGTTGGGAGAAGGAATAGTGTCATATGTTGCCTGCAAGATGAAAAGTTAAGAAACTAATTATAGGAGGAAAGAAAGGAAGAAGAAGAAAGAAAAAGAGATGAGGCTGAATGGGTAGTTCAGCCATTAACACCAAATGTAATATTTTTTTTTTTTTTTTTTGGTCATTGCAGTTCTACAATTGCAAATATCAACATTTAAATAAGTTAATTTCTGTTTGAATTTCTTGGATAGAGTTATTTATACTATTTACATGTGGACTATTAGCTTCATCTTTGTTATCACATTTTAGTTGGAACTTCCTCAGGTTTATGTTGATCCGGATAACCTACAGGGAATTCTGAACTAAACTCTTTATTTAATCTACAGAGTTAAACGGTTTTCTTTCTGCAAATATGAAAGGATCCTATCGAGAATTAGTAGACAGAACATGTCTAAATTATTTAACAAAAACTGCCCAAGTTTAGGGATATCTTGTCTAAATCTTCAGTATTGCTCACACTGTTTACAGCGTCTAAGTACTCAGTCCAGAGATTAAACTAGAAATGTCACCAAATTCTATTGGCCCATGGACAATAGGATAGTAGAAAAAGCATTAGTTCATGAATTTGGTGACAGTAATTGTGAGTTCAATCTGAGCTGGGCAATGTGTATTTGGACACTGTAAACAGAGTGAGCAATAATTGAGCATTACTAAAAATAAGCGCTAGATAAGCTAGTATGAATGCACTTGTGAGCTGTTTTACTGCCAGGGAGCAAAATGATAATACTTGAAAATGCAAACATGCAGCTCATTTCCTAGTTTTCTCACTTCAACTAGCATAGATTTGGCACAAAGCCCCCCCCCCCCACATTCCTCTAGACACAAACACTTCATCTTTGATTGTCAAGTAGCTTAGGCTAATTTTCAGCAACAAATTGTGCTAAAGAGCTGACCTTGTAACAGAGCTTATAACAATATCTATTAAGTGGCAGGTTTATTTGAAGTCAGACCAAAACCAGATATTTTTTTTTATAAAATTCATCTTCACGCATTGCAAGAATGGGATACTCAATGGCAATTAAAGCCACATTGAAGATGACATCACTGAAGTCAGTACCTGAAATATGCTGCTGAAGTTCATGCTTATAATCTTTAGAAAGATTGACCTAAGGTGATAACACATGCATTTTCAAAAGAACTGCTGAGGTTTCATAATTCTGAAAGTGATTATGAAAAGATTCCACAATCGTTGTCTTCATTTTCAAGATGACCTCACTTGAAATAATCACCCCAGCATGCAGTACATAACCAACCTTTCAGTTTGAAGACTATCTACTGATTTTTGGCCCTCCAACATCATGTAAGAGCATTCTTGAGTACAAAAAACATACTGGGAAGTTATTGGACTGATGACAGGATGCAGAACTGTCCAAGTATGTCTACACTTATTAGGTTGGTGTAAAAATAATGTTTTCTCACAGTAACATGTGAGAAAACAACATTTTTTGCATCAACCTAATAATATCTCATGTAGAAATCACTTCCTTTTGAGGAATTCTAACCTAATTTATTCTTTTAAGTTCCATCTTTGCAAACATATCAAAAGCTGACCGTTCAAAATACTGACATCAGTTTACTTTTGATTGTTTTGCTTTCTATGGATTATCAACTATTTTTTCAAAATTTGATTTTTAAAAGTTAAATATGCAAATTATTGATCCCCATCCCTAAATTGGTTGATATATAAAAAGTATGACAGGGATAAATAGTGTACCCATACATGGACAGGAAACTGATTTTATAGAGAAATTGCAAGAACTGCAATGAATGAGAAAAAGAGTATAAGTTCATCTGATTTTATTGGCTCGTTAGTGGTCAAGACGGTGGGAAAAAAATTTAAAAACATGCAAAAATATAGAAAATCCAATTTTTTTTCATTCAAGTCAGCTTTGGTATTTACAACTAAGTGTCATACTCATTTTCAATATATATATATATATATTACATACACACAAGAAATTAAAATTTAGATTTTCAAAATATATTATTAAAATGGCCAAAATTGCTTCAGTGTGAAATAGAAAACGTTTTTATTTGAAAAAACAAGCAACAATAAAAGCTACCAACAAAACAATTGCTTAAAAAAAAAAAAAAAAATTGCTTTTAGTACTGGATATGCAGCTTATTTTCATTAAGAACTGCTACTTTGGAATATACAAGGCATCCTAGCAGATATCAAACTACATTTGATATCACTGTTTGAATTTTCAATTTTTATCACACTCACAAATTGAGCCCTATATATTAAATGTAAAACCAAAGATATACTGAAATATTAAAAAAAAAAAACAAAACATTAATGGCTAAATATTGAAGATGAGAGAGATCCAGACTGACCAATTATTACTGATTAGGAACATATTCTTACCCAGACAAGTAAAATTAGTAGATGGGTAGAACCATAAAGAAAGAAAAAGATAGCAAGATCATGTGTGTTATGAACAGGAAGTTATTTTGAATTTCAACAGAATCCTTTAATAGCCGCATCAAAAACAGGAATTGATACTTGTATGAAGTGACCAAAAGATGTTTAAGTTGAAAGAAAAATATAAACAAGCCACCTGAGGTAAAACAGAAACAGGTCATGAATGGACACTATCAAATCCTGGGTTGGTCCAATGCTATCCAGTTCTGAAACTTTAATTTGTCCTGGAAATCAGAACAATTTCTAGCCGAGATCCAACTGCATACAGCTTTCATGTAAAATACAAATTATTAGCTTCATCAAAAAGTTTTTACATCTGCAATGTCTATTGCATTAACCAATAGAAATATTCAAGTTTTTAGTTAGTCAGGCCAATAAATTATAGGTAATTGTAAAATTAGCCAAGATATGAACAAATACAATACATGTCAGTCTGGATTTATTTACGTGTATGCCAAGCAATTATTCTACTTAACATAATAATTATAATATGCCGAGTTTATAGAGCATCTCTATAGAGCATTTCTAGGAGACAATGATAAAAGAAAAAGGCCATTCAGAGAGCAACAGTATTCACAAGTAGAGTTATATTGTTTAGAAAGAGGGACAGGAAAAGGTTTAATTGTGCACACACACACACTTAAAAATGAATGGATAGTGGAAGCAAATGAACTGCAGAAGGTTGAGAATCAGATGATGTCAACAACTGATCCTCAGGGCATTGCAGAGTTGCTCTACCCACTTTCAGTAGAGTAAAAACTGCAAAACAAACAGTATTTAAAAAATGTTCAATAATAGGAAACAAGTCTTGTTTTGGTCCTCATCTATAAATCTGCAGACATATTTAAACCTATATCTCATGCACAAATGGCAAGCAAGTATGCTAGCCAGACATGTAAAATTGATCACAATATTAACACAAAAGTAAAAAAAGATGGACAAAAAAAAAAAAAAAAAAAAAAAAAAAAAAAAAGTGCAATACTTATTTCTTAGATCTTTTGAGCTAAACTTGTGTACTTTAACATGTGTGGCATATGCTAGCATAATTCAGCTTACATTAAGATATTTAACCATAATTTTAGTTATGAATTATTCAAGACAAGCCAGTATAAAAGTATTCACAGTACAAACCAACTACCCTGTTTAAACTGCATTCTGTTTACTTTTCATTCCTCTTACATTCACTTATTTTAAACATTGTACAAATCTAAAATTAAGAATTGCAATAGGCTATCAACAACCTGCAATTTGCAGTCTGTTTATAGTTTCTTGAATAATGTCCTACTAGCAGTACCTGTGAAAAATTCATGCTTTTCCCATTTTAACTTTGAGGAATTATTTTTTTTTACATTAGTGTTTGAATAAACTTTGAAAATTCCACAACTAAAATACCCACAGAAATTACACCATTGCATCATTAAATATTTGAGTAACAATTTTAACAAAACATTGCAATAACAATCATAATTATGAATACAGGTCATTATTTAAAGTAAGAGGGTACAAATGAAAAGATTCAAGATTGACAAGGTTTTCCAAGCAGACATACATATGAGTGCTTTATGTTATGCATGCATACTTTTTCTCACTAAAATCAAAGCATTGTTCGTATCTTTTTCTATCTTTCCTTTCAATCAAAATGAAAGTTCATTATCTGAGGAAATGGCAGGATATAATGCACACACTAACAAAGAAACAAGCAGACTTATGATTCTCATCTTCACAATGCTGAAATCCAAGTGCAAAATTGAGCAATTATAACTCCTATAACTCTTGTGAAAATAGCTCCCAAATTTTTAGAATGCAAATGATAATCTCAAGTTTAAGATTCCAAATCAATAACAAACTTGTTGAGTGAATGACATGGGGGAGGGGGAGAGTAAAAAGATATCTGTTGATCATTTATTAATTTCAGTATTTTCCAATATTAGTTTTTAGATTTTAATAATTTAGCTTAGATAGTATGGAAATATTTCAACACTTATTCAGCCAGCAGCTATCAGTTTCTCACTAAGGGGGAAAAAAAAGAAAAAAATGTCAATCATTAAAACTGTACAAATGTCAAAGAATGTGACCATGTCTAACAAATCAGATGCTTGACATATTCATGGTATTTATATTGTCTACAACTCCATGTTCAGCAGCACAGATGGATTTCTTCAACACAGCAAGATAATGATTTGAACCAGTCAAGAAATAGAGAACTACTGTCTATATTTTTTTTTCATAACAGTAAGACTAATTTTTCATTTACAGTCCAATTCAAATATAAAGCCAATTTAGAACAAGCATTAGCTTTTAAAAGAAACCACAGTAATGTTAAGTCAAATTTCACATTTCATTATCTCCCTGAATGGTTGTGATTTAACCAAATGATAAAAACAGTAAACACTAAACTCATGTTCATTGTTAATTAATAAGGAGATTAAAGTGTGATAGAGGAAAAAAAAAAAGAAAAGAAAAAAAACAAAAAAAAAACAACAGCACCAAGCACTATTATTCAATCAAACAAAACAGTTAATTTGAAGTGTTAATTCTATTTCAAGATTTTAACATTAAAAACTGTAGCAAATTTAAATTAGCTCTATTTAAAACTGAATAACTTCAGCAAGCATTGATCAGCTTATAATCAAAAAGGCTAGATTTTGTATTAACTTAAATGAACAGGCAATAAAAGTCTTGTTTTGGTCAACAATGACTGGTTCAAAGCTTCCTGATGGAGAGGTGTTATTTCTGTAGCAAGGACAGTAAAATGTCAGTCTGGTTAACTTGCAATCAGAATAAAAAGAGCAAGAGTTATTTTTGTGAAAATTTGCTGACATCTCAGAAAAATTTGTTTTGAGCAGTAAAAATGTCTCATTTCATATCTAATTGACATACATTAATTTTCTCGAGTTAAAATTATTGATTTGAATAAACCAAATAATAATAAAAACAAACACCTTGTCAAAGCACAAGTAAAAAATTTATTTGGAGTTAAGTCTATTATGTATTTTTTCTTAATCTTGAATGTTACTTTAATACAAAAGACGTTTCAAAAATAAAAAGCAACATGTTAGAGTGATTATTTTCTGTATAACGGAAAAAAAAAAAACTCAGTTTTAAAAAATGTTCTAAAATATTCTTAAAGCTAAGTAAAAGTAAACTATAGAGGACACCAAGTGATGTAGTTTAATGCTTAATAAATGAGAGTAAATGTAATTGAATTTTTATCTATTGTTAATTTTAATTTAATAAATGTATGCATTTAATGAAAATTTATGTTGGCTTGAGAAATTTCTTAAAAGAAATCCTTCTTCCAAGCCCTCATACAATTAAAAAAAAAAAATATTTAATCACTTTC
This sequence comes from Acanthosepion lycidas, assembly GCA_963932145.1. Lineage (NCBI taxonomy): Eukaryota > Metazoa > Mollusca > Cephalopoda > Sepiida > Sepiidae > Acanthosepion > Acanthosepion lycidas. The sequence continues at coordinate 74,331,732 of OZ010587.1, forward strand.
ATTTATTAGGCATCCTCCATAGTTTACCTTTACTTAAGAATATTTTATAGCATCCTTAAATTAAAATCCTTACATTGGAGGAAATGCATTGGCAAAGTGTGTGATATCTAAACAAATTTTATTAAATTCCACAGAAAAGGGCTGTCCATTCAATTTGTTACATCTTAATTTCCAAATGTGTTGCACATTGGGATAAATTGCCCAAAGTGAATGGCCCTGTGACAGTCTTAAAAAAAAAAAAAAAAAAAAAAAGTTGAAGTTTGAAATTCATAAAAAGGTAAGTGAAAACCTGGCTAGATAATTAGTAATTTTGACTAACAGCATTATGCCAGATTTAATCAGTGTTTGAAGATTAAATTATTTGTACATATAATTCAATCACATGTTATTTGAACTATCTCAACAAATTTGAATTCTTATTATGAATTGATAATTATAGAATTAATATCCTCCTCAAATTATTTACTAAAATTTGATTAATACCTGTAAAGTGATTTAATTTTAAAATATTTGGGGGTATGATGTTACCCCAAAAGGGGTTTCATGAAACTGATTAACAGAATTCCATTGTATCAAGATCTCAAATGTCACCCATCTAAACTTTGCCAAAGAAAATATGAACTTAATAACTGAAAATGCAACCCAAGCCTTATGGTTCATATCATAAGAGAGAGTGTGTTGAAAAGTTCTCAGGCCAACCAAAAGATGATTGGAAAAAAAATAATCTTGCACAACCACACTTATCACTAGTATAATATATGTTATATCCATATAGATATAACATGAAAACTGATTCACATTAAAGAACTGCACTAGACACAATACACACATTTAAGACAATAATGTCCTGATAAATCTTATTTATAAAAGCAATTAAAAGCTTCTTTAATTAAATAAAGTCAGTTTTATTCTTTTTTCTCTATGATTTAGAGTAGGTTTTTGGGAAATAATTAGTAGTATGAAATTTTTTTTTATTCATTTGTGAATAAGTCCTGAAACTTGTTAAAATTCAATTATTTGTTTTTTTTTTTTTTTGCAAGAATTTTCACCAGGAAGAAAATAAGAGTGTCCATAATATTCATAAAATATTATTTTAATTAAATAATGCCTTGGTTTCATTGACTTTTTTATTTTAAGATTCAAAAGAGATTTTTTTCTGTCACTTGGGGCCTTGTTTGACAAAGAAAAGATTTAAATTCCCCAATGGCTTGTGCATATAACTAATGTAAATAGTAAGCTCTACAAAAATCAATTCCTTGAAATTTCATAAAATTAAGTGGTGGATAAGTTTTTTGGGGGTTAAAAAAAAAAAAAAAAAAAAAAGTCAGCAAAATTTTTTTTATAGAACCGTTTCTAAAATAATTTCACTCATTTGCAAATAAGTGCTGAAAGTTTCATTAAAATCTGACAATTATTTGATTTTACAAGAATTTCCAAAACATTAACAATGTTTGTTTTTTCATTGCAAAAATTTCCCATACTAATTTATGGTCACCCGTTGGCGCAAGAAAAACAATTTTTACCAAAAATTTCGAAGATTCTAAAAATGATTTAAAAAAAATCCTTTGGTCTTTCCTTTTAATAAAGATGTTGATAATTAAATTAAGTTTGGGACATTTTTTCATCAAGTCTGCTCATTTTTTAGCGAATCTTTGGAGGTAGCTAATTTTATGAGCTTACAAGATGCAAACATACATTCAACAATTCAGTAGCGTATGAATTACAAATAGAAAACGGATTGCAACAATTCCTGCATGACAACACGACACGGATGATAAAAAAACTGAACGTTAAAGAAAAACACGAGTTTTTTTTCCCCTCAATCGAGCGTTTGTCATTAGATTTTGAAAAAAAAAAAAAATAAAGGTTTCGAAATAAATATTTGTCTATTTATTTCAGTAAGCAAGCAGAACAGTTTTTTTGTTTCCAGCTAAGATAATGTATCAGGGTTGACCAAAGAAGGAGAAGTTGCAAATAAAGAGTACGTAGTATAAAGGGTGTGGGTGAGAAAGAGAAAAGATGAATTGCTATCACCAGCATCACGCAATGGTATTAATATTAGCAGTAATAGCAGCAACAGAGGTATTTCACATGGGTTTTAAGGTTGCCGGTAAAGTAGAAACGGCACGAACATAATTTTTGACGAATACTATCAACTTGCGTTTAAATGGCTTTCACGGTTTTTAAAGCAAAATCAAAAAGACAAGGCATGTTTTTTTAAATTGACATTTTTATTTAAAAAAATAAATAAAAAAAGTTTTTTGTTTTAAGACAACACGTGTCGAGAGCGACGACAGTTAGTATTTTTAGTCTAAGAGTAGAGAGACTCATTGATAAATCTTGATATCAAAATCCAAAGTATATAATAAGTGGTCCAAACAAGAGACGGCAATTCCAAATTAGAAAGACACCGGTTGAGCCATACATTGTTTTGTTTTTTTTTAATTTTATTTTAAAGAGAGGAGTATTGTATTCTAGAGAAATCGACAATTTCACGATTATTTATTGAAAATGTATACTATAAATCATCCGGTAAATTCTAAGTAATCAAATAAAATATCCAATGCTGATTTTAATTTTGTTTACTTTTAATTTGATCAAAATAGTTGTGGGATTTGAAGATTTTTTTCTTGGCATAAAATTTAAATAAATGATCACCATCATGGTAAGTATGGCATAAGATGAGTAGTGGATGTTTAATTTAAATTATGAAATAAGAATGAATGAAATAAAGTTAAGAATAAAGTCTTTAAAAGACAAATGACAAATTTTAAAAAGGTTTTGTTTTGTTTAAATATGACAGTGACTATTTTCGAGAATTTGTTAATCCATATCATCAGTATATTTTACTTTCAATATTAAAAATGGGTAAATTTATCGATCATTTATTCGATAAAAATAATCAGACAATTTTTATTATTAAATTCTTTTATTGCATTTTTTTTATTTACAAATTAAAAAACGTATCGTTTTTACAGTTGACCAAATTTATTGTACAATGCAGCGTCCCCGGTCATCGTGTGACGTGAATTTAACAGACAAAAGTAAAAATGAAACCATCAGGTTATTTTAAAATGACAAAAAAAACAAAAAACAAAAAAACAAAAAAAACTTTGGATTGTTGAGTAAAGTCTAAAAAACAAATTTAAACAAGTATTATCCCACACATACCAAAAAGCTATCAATTTTTTTTTTTTTAAACTGCTTTTTCTTTAGTCTGGAATAAGTTGACTACGTAAAGAAACATGGTTGACTAACATGGAGAAATGAAACTTATTTAGAAGTTTTAAAAAGTGTCATCAGCAACAAAATGAAGTAGACGTAAATATCGAACCCATGAAATGTGGCAGATGATAAAGTTAACTTAAAATAGAGTTTCGTTTTGTGGTGTGATGTGGGTTGCTGATAGGGAGGCTAAGTACACGTGATCCCGTCCCGTAACTTTGGGGGGGGGGGTGTTAATGATTAGAGCACAAAGAATGAGTGAGAAAAAAAAAAAAAAAAAAAAAGTTACATTTATTTTTTACATATCAAACCGAATAAAATTCGTTACATCTGATCAAAATCAAGTCATCCAATTAGCTTTCAATTTTATTCGGTCTAATGAAACGTCATAAGTTAAAATTGAAGACATGGGGGTTAAAAATCTGCCGAACAACAACACACATGTTGAACTTTTTTAATAGACCCCCTGCCTCAACGAAAATGGCAAGCTTAAGCATTAAGGAGTTACGAGTAAAAGAAGTTTTTTTTTCTTCTTTTTTAAATAATTAATAAAAAGAGACGAACGCAGAAGTGAAAAAATCCGAATAGAAATATTTTTTTCGACGATATCATTAAAAAAAAAAAAAAAAAAAAAAATCTTTAAGGGATTTAAAAGTTTATTTTTTATTTATTATGTGTGGTTAACAATGTAGACATAAAGGATCCATAAAAAAAAAGTATTGAAGATATTTAAAAATAAAAATGCCAACAAAAGAAAATCGATGTGTATTTTACTGCGCTTTTACAAATCATATACCAGCTTACACAAAATAATACACGTGTATTTTTCGGATTGACACACAGTCTTCTTTAATTTTTTAAAAATATTCACAGTAAATATGTTGCTAAATATCAACTTAAATAATATTCGTCTGCATTAAAAAACTAAAAATAAAAAATCGATCACGCTTTAAGTCAATCAAATCAAAAAATATTTCCTTTATTTTTTCTGATAGTTTGTAAAAAAAAAAAAAATGTGCAATTTTTTTTT
>OZ010587.1:74340986-74518486 GCA_963932145.1 Acanthosepion lycidas
CTCGTGATATCAATGATGCGTTTGGCCCAGGAACCACTAACGAACGTGTGGCACAACGGTGGTTCAAGAAATTTCGCAATGGTGACGAGAGCCTCGAAGATGAAGACGGTCGCGGCCGGCCGACTGCGGTTGATAACGAACATTTGAAAGCCTTAATTGAAGTCGATCCTCGCAAAACCACACGAGAAGTTGCTGTTGAACTCGAAGTCGACCACTCAACAGTCGTTCGCCATTTAAAGCAAATAGGGAAGTCAAAAAAGTTGGATAAATGGGTGCCGCATGAATTGAACGATAATAAAAAAAATCGTCGTTTTGAGGTGTCTTCTACGCTCCTTCTGCGCAACAAAAACGACCCATTTCTCGAGCGGATTGTGATGTGTGATGAGAAGTGGATCCTCTATGACAACCGGCGACGTTCGGCACAGTGGTTGGATGCTGGAGAAGCTCCACAACACTTCCCGAAGCCGAAATTGCACCAAAAAAAGGTTATGGTGACTGTTTGGTGGTCTGCGGCCGGTCTCATCCATCAAAGCTTCTTGAATCCGGGCGAAACGATTGCGGCGGAGAAGTACTGCCGACAAATTGACGAAATGCACCAGAAGCTCCAACGTATGTGCCCCAGATTGGTCAATATGAAGGGACCAATTCTCCTCCATGACAACGCTCGCCCGCATGTTGCTCAGCTGACCCTGCAGAAGCTGAACGAATTGGGCTACGAGACTCTGCCTCATCCGCCATATTCACCGGACCTCTCGCCCACCGATTATCACGTTTTTCAAGCATCTCGACAACTTCCTGCGCGAAAAATGCTTCAAAAGCCGAGATGATGCCGAATCGGCCTTCAATGACTTCATCGCTTCCAGAACTCTGGATTTCTATGCTAATGGGATAAATAGACTTGTTTCTCATTGGCAAAAATGTGTCGATTCTAATGGTTCTTATTTCGATTAATAAAGTTTATTATGAAAGGAGTTATGATCTTTTGAAGTTGAACGTCAAAAAAAGACATTATTTTTGCATCAACCTAATAGTATACATAGTGTTAAGAAGCGTTCATTCATAGGTGAGGACATTTTTAAACGAAGTCTTCATCTTATTTTCTTAACAATACTTATTTGATTATATATCATGAGCAAAAAAGATGTGAACTAAAATCAAACAGGTACAGAAGTTTAAATATATGGGAAGTGTCTTTAACAAATGATAGAAAATGGGACACCAAAATCTGAAGTCATGTTAAAATTGTAAAAGATGTCTTCCAAAAACTAAAAAGATTTAAGTTTTTGAAAACTTAATGACATAAATAAGAAAAGTCTAAAGGTATAAAAATGAACAGAAATAAAAAAAAAAGTAATATTCATCTGTAGCATTCTCAAAAAGATCATAAGAATAGAGGATGCAGAACTGGAAGAAATCTAGGAATATATCTACTTAGGAGATAATATTAAAGGAAGACTATGAAAATAAAATAAAAGTATGCATAATGATTGGTTGTAAAGCCTTTAATACAAATTGAAACATGATGAAAATCAGCTTGTTAATATACTTAAAATATAAAGTGCATAATACATGTATAATGACAGCTGCAATGCATGATTGTGAAAAATGAAAATTAACAAAATCACTTGAAAGCAAATCTGAATAGAAATAGGTGTGGGAGAAGGAAAATGAAATAATAATAAAAAAGTAAAGAATTTCATTTTCCCGTAATGAAAAAGGAAACCAAAAAGACATTCCGGTAATGTGTGAATTTTATGACTCCATTTCCGGAAAGGATATGATTGGTCTCTTCTCACTTCCCAACCATTGAACTCAGACATGTTTGGTAGCTGTTCCAACAAAAGGGAGACTTGGCCACTCTAACTCAATGTCAGGCTGATTTAGGTAAACCATTTCCCGAAGCTTTGCATCTTTGTACCTATGTGCATCAATAAACATTGGCATTCATTTTCTACTCAAGTCTTCATTTTGTTTTATTTATTGTGGTCCACTGACCTTCAACTTCTGTTAGCGGCACAAAGTCAGATACAACCTTTTACATAGTAATGATAGCGATGACTGTAAGAGATAAAAGGGAGGTTAGCATTGATCAGGGAACAGACCAAGATATATATTTTGTAGTAAACACATAAGTGAATGTCCTCGAAAATGAACCTGCATCATGTGTGCCATTTTCCAAGGAAGAAGGAAAAAGTGTAAAAGCCAGACTGAAAAATAATATGACAACAAGAAATGCTTACCTGATTAAACAACATTCCAAGTGTTGGCCTGTTCAAAAGAAAAATGACGTGCATGGCCTGCATAAACACTCACTGTCGGTGTGAGTCTTGAAGGATATGTAAATGCTGATGAGATTCATGTTGCACTATGCAAATTAGGTTCTATAAAATGGATAATTTGATTGTAGTCAGGGAGTTTGTCTACAAGCTATTAACTTGTGTGGAGGATGAGTTCTTGAGATGTGCAACTGCTGGATTGAATTTTATCCCCCACATAAAGTTCTGCTACAATATTAAAAGTAATTAAATGACAAAAATGGTGTAAGGCAGAGCACATAACAAGAAGAAACAATAACAGATGGAGTAAAAGGTTGCTTTGTTGGTTCCTAATGGAAACTAAGTAAAAAGAACAGATAAAACATGTAGGGATGAAATAGAGGGTTTGTTCATAATACATGGAAGAGAATAGCGCAGTCATGGAAAGGTTTGAGAAAGGACTTTTCTCCACAGAGGTTTTGCAATGATAATGATGATGATGATGGTGATGATGATGATGATGTCAGTGAATATTTATTCAGGCAACCCTCAGTATTTATATATATGAATATACTTTTGAGCCTAACTTCTTATTGTGAGGACCAATAAACACCATTTCATTTAAGGAAAGCAAATATTTAAAAAACATTTTTATACAAATATTCACCCAATACAATGCCCAAGAATCACTCAAGGTAGAGTGTTACTGTGTATGAGCATAAGAAAGGTCAAGAAGTGAAGTTCATGAGGTTATGTAGGAAAGATAACGGTTAACCTAGACTTGAAGAGGTCAAGATTGTAGTGATTGGGAAAGCACCCAACTGGCAGCCAGTTTCACAAAGCAGCAGTTCTTGGGAAGAAGCTGTCCAAATGGAACTTACTTCTTACTATAAGAATACGAAGGGAGTGTGGCTGATTCACCCTTGTGTATGTGATATGGTGGGTCCTAGTATATTTAGCTATCCCCCCACGAGAGTTGCATGTGGCACAAGGCCGGTTTAACGTCGGTTGTCCAAGCCTATAGGCTCAGCCAAAAATATTCCCTTTTTGAACTCGCATAAACGGGTTCAGGGGCAGTCTACCTCCCTGAATGAGACTCTGCCCTTCGGCAGAGCCTCGTCCGGGTTCCTCTCTGCCTGAAGGAAGAGAATTTGATTGTTTAGCTGGAACAGGTCGCAGCTAGTCTCTGTAGTCCGTTGACTTATATATACTTATAGGTAGTTACTACCTATAGTGTAGTCACTCATGGGGGTGACAGGTTATTCCATTACATCACATTATTAAGCTGTTTGTTTTTAGATTTATTATATAAGATAATGTTCCCCAGCTATAGATTACATAGCAGCGTAGATTGGACTTTCTAACCATGGTTGGCAACCATTCTAGGAGAAGGACAGGTCTGAATTCAAAACTCATCCACCTGAAGCTGTACAAATACTATGTCTGTAAAACAAAAGCATGACAGATTAATAGAAATATATATATAGATTTGTCTGTCATCCGGTTCACACTCCTCCCTAGGTTTTTGAACAGGAGTAGAAGTTTATATTCTATTTATTTGTTTTTGTTTTTCCAATTGGTCTAGATAGGTTCCCCTATTGATTGGCTCACACTTCTCACCAGTCTTTAGAAGAGGATTAGGGGTTTGTCCATTGTTTCCTCTTTAGGATTGGGTTTCCAGTTCCGTCAAGATTACCTCAACTCTATACATCTGACCTCTTCGCTTAAACTCTGAAATTTTATTTATTATTTATTTACTTTTTTTCCTCTCAATAGGTGTAGATAGGTTAACCTATCGCCCAGTTCACACTCCTCCCCGGTCTTTTGAACAGAAGTAGGTTTATCCCTTCTTTGCTGTTTAGGATTGGGTCTCTGGTTGCTTCTAAAGATTGCAGATTCTCTCTTTCTTTCTCTCTCCCTCACCCCTCTCTCTCTCTCTCTCTCTCTCTCTCTCGATATATATATATATATATATATATATATATATATATATATATATTATATAAAAGCATATTCCCAGTATCTAAACCGTCTTATCTGACAAGCAACATTAGAATGTTGAATGTCAGATAAGACGGTTTAGATACTGGGAATATGCTTTTGCCATTGTGAGTAGTATTACATGTTGGATTAGTCTATCTTGTCTGTCAGGGATTTCTAATGCCTGATAGTGCTGTATAAAGAAGTATAAAGAAAAGGACACAAATGCTCTCTCTTTTACCAAAAGATGCCATAGAAATGAGACATCACTTTTCCCCTCTGGGGGATTTTTTACTTGCAAATGAACCATGTATCACATACAATACAATGACATTTCTACACTGTTCTGTTCATAAAGACTGCATATAAGCACAATAATATGTCCACTAAAACTTATCACATAAATATATATCTCTCTCCACTGCAAGAAAATAACCCTTTTCAAAAAACAATCAATGCTGTAACAAATGATGAACTCTTGTTATACATGTTTTGTCATTTTTAGTCATTCAGTTGTACCTGAGTTGGTCATAAATTTTGTTATACTTTATTGCAATTAGATCTTTCTCTGATTCATTCTGGATGCTGGCTGGATGTGAATGCCACAAAGGCAGAGAATGAAATAACAAATGTTGTTTTCTACACATTAGGCTCCACACATCCAGTCTACAAAGCAAGCTCTGGCGGTGGCCAATTGTGAACATTCCCACCAGAGAGAGAGAGATGCACGTGGGGACTACTAGACCCACTTAAAAGCAAGTCTCTGAGAACAAAACTAGCAGTTGGGATAAAAAGTGACTCTGACTCCACAATCAAACTACCACTGCAAGCAGCAATTCTGACTCCAAGCAACTCCAACTCCACAAGCAGTGATTCTGACTTTGCAGGCAAGTAACTCTGGCTCCACAAACAATTGACTCTGCTAGCAGCAACTCTGACTCTGTAAGGAATCGACTCTGACTCTGTAAGCATGCAACCCACTCAAACCACCCATATGATACCAATCCATCAACACATGCGAGGCCATTCCATATAACAGGCCTACCAACCATGCCAATGTGACGTCACCCCCATTTATAAAACAGGCCTACTAACAAGTGAAACAGTCTACCACTGTGAACTCGATCAACCAATGTGCCCTGACCATATCCTGTGACCGTGACCTAACCCAGCACAAGAATTAGGTCAACTCCTAGCGCTACACTTATACTTGACCACCATCATGATGACCGGCCACTGAAACAGACATTCCACCCGTCCTACAACATCACTGTATGACAAGCCAACAATAATTGTTGTTCAAATCTAATTCTCGTTATTCCTTTCTCTTGCTACAAAATGCTTAATATAATTTAAATGTGATTTCATTTCATATGGGTGACTCAAACTTGATCTTTGAACTGAGTTGACAGACAACAGACATGCATTGAAAACAAATATATTTTTCACTTTATTTTAAATAGAAATAAATAATACTTTTTACAAATCCATTTAAATACTCAGTAAATTGAATAATTTACACCAAATCCTATATTTCTGTCACGGCGATTTTACTTTTGAAAGGTCTTAATTATGGAATTTAAAGTTTTTATCTGATAGATATCAATTAGGGTGCAATCAAACTTAATTTTTGATGATAAAAATTGACATTAAAAAAGCCTAAGACCTTCTTTAAGTAACCAAAATTAATTTTTCTGTTTTTTGAGAAATAATCTTATGCTATTTCTTGTAATTAAAATGAAAATGAAAATTTCGAAAAAGCTATTTAAATTATTAAAATATGCTAAAAAGGACTGTGAATATTAATACAAATTCATTCCCACTTAGTTGAGAGTAACAGCATAAATGATCCCAATTTTTGGGTTTTTCTTTTATATATCATGTCTCTTCAGGATGTGAGTGATCATGGCTCTCCATAAGTTCCTATCATTTATAGCTCTAAGCAATGTTTGTCCCTTTACTACCCTTTGTAGTCCTTTTATTGCTATCCATTTACACAAGTTCTTTAAGTAGTTTACTCACTGTTTCTGTCTATCCTTCTTGTTATCAGTATGTCTTGTGAGTGTCAAATTCTTCAAGCCTGCTTTCCTCATTTTGCATCCCAGGAATTTCAGCTGTCTTATTCTGATTCTATGTAGAAGTGCCTTTTTTTTTCTTACAACCTCCTTGTTGCCTACATGCTCTGTTCATGGTATTTTCAGCATTCATCTGTTGTCTCAAGTCTCCTCTTCATCTGTGAAGAAATTGTACAACATTCATTTCCATATATGAGGACTGATATTGCATAAGAGTTTAGTCGTCATTTTTTGTTTGTTTGCTTCTAATGAAATTTTCCTGTGCCTTAATACTTTGTTTAGCTTTTGGAAGACTTTTTTCACTATTCCAATGCATCTTATGCAAAAATATAAAGGGTGTGTCTAGTCTTCACTCTTAGATATGAACAAAACGTAGCAGAGCATGTTTTTTACATTATAAAGCAAATGACACACAACACAATTGTGTATAAATGTGCACACACATGCACATACATATGCAAGAATGCCAATGCACAGACACACAGAGGGGTATAAATGTATTTATCTACACATCTACTATTAATAACCGAGCATCAAAAACAAACTATACTCATGAATTCCAACAGCAATAGGAACGGTGAAATGTTTACCATTGGATGGATTTAGTGATGCTTTATTATGGCTAATCAATAATGATGCAGTTAAGACTAATACTTATAGCATTTTCACATATGTGCATTATATAGGTTTTGGAAAATATTCTTCTGGGATAATCTTGGAGACATCCCATGCTGGAATAAAAACAACAGCTCCTTATCTGTAATTTATTTCTTACTAAAATTTAAAAATTAAAATCATTAAATGAGTACCATGATTAGCATTTGGTTTGTCTATAATTGAAAGAGTTTATATTATTATTATTATTAACTACTACTCCTATATTTCTAGTTCACCACATTAAGCAGACAATATTTCTCTGACTCTTTATATATATATATATATATATATATATATATATAGGCAGCATATCTTCATTCAAACATGTTTTATTGAATTTTTTAAAAAATCAACATCACAACAGAATGCAGATTTTATCACAATTACAATAAGCTTGTCTTTGTGATTTATCTCTGAAGATGATCTTGGAAAAGACTGAAAGTACTTTGGATAAAAATATATATATATATATATATATATATATATATATATATATATATATATATATTATAAATTAACTAATTTGAAATATATTTTTTTCGCTACACAATTCTAACCATGTTTCAAAAATGGAAACTAAAAGCTTCGAATTTAATTTTGTAATTAAATCAAAAACATTAGTTTCATTTCATCCTCAAGTGAATTATGGAGTAACTTATTTTTAAATTTACTGAGTTTTAAATGCACGCCAAAAATTCATAATTCACTGTTTCCAAGGATACAGAGAAATCCACTCACCCAGACAAAGGCTGGTTGTGTGTTCATTTTCATTAACTTTTGTTGTATCGGTTTTTAGTTACGTTCGAAAAAGGGGTTACGTTTAGGTAGTGGTAGGGATGTATTTTTCAACGAATTCTGACATACGTTAAATGCATGTTGTCTGGATTTTTAAAAATTTTATTGTTAATGGCAAAAACTTCTTACGGCATTTTTCTATTTGTATACTTAAAGATTTTTGGGGGATGTTTAGGTTAGAATACGTTTTATTTAACTACAATTTTGAAATTTTTTTTACTTTTAATTCTTAATAGACTATATTTCTTTTTAAGAACACCGGATTATATATCTTACTGTTCTTTCTTTTTATATATATATATATATATATATATATATATATATATATATATATATATATATGAGAAAATATAGTTTTAAGGCATGCTATATTTATGGAGTAAAAATCCTCAATATCTAGGATATATCAATATGGAAATATAAGCAGCAGTGTGGGCACAAAGATTAACACAAAATGGCAACAGTCTGTTTATATTGTAGATGACCTGAAGATTGTGTTCAAGCAAGAAACAGACTGTCACCTTTATTTCTCACAGTAACACCTGAACTTTGTTTTTAGAAGCCTTCTACAAACCCTCTATAACCCTAATCATGGCAAACAACTACCCCAAAACTATCAGATCTATTCAGTAATATAACACACATGGAAAAAAAGAAAAACAAATTCCTTGAGAAAGAAATTTTCAGACATGCCTGTGTCCTTTGTCAATGAGACAAGAAATAAATAATAAAGTGGGACTTTCTTTTCTGGGGAATTTGTATATTTTTTTTTTTTTTGCATGTGACAAGATGGTTGATAGTTTGAAATAGATCTTTTTTACTATTATATTTTGGTTCAATTGTGCTAGTTTTTCACCGTTGTTATTTTAATCACAACATTTCAAATGATAGACCCTCCTGCCTTCTTACTGTTTTTAAAAATTAATCTTTTTAAGCCATTGGGAAAGACCTTTAGTATGTAATAATACCAATGTAGTGGATAGTGTTAAGGATTGTAATGGATGTGTTTGACACTTAGTGCAAATGCAGGTGAAAACTTTCAAAATAAATTAATTTAACATTATATATATATGATATTATTTGGTAATCCATATGGATAATTTGAAAGAGGATATAGATCCAAAGAGCTTAATGTAATAACAGAGCAAATAATAATTATGAAATTATAATTATAATTATCCATTTTTTGTGAAAAATGTTTGGTCTGATGAGTTAAAACCAAAGTATCGGTTTTAATGAAATAAAATATTACCATGGACTTTTAATGTCTCTGCTTTAATAATTATATATATATATGTATATATATATATATATATATATATATATATATATATATATATAGAGAGAGAGAGAGAGAGAGAGAGAGAGAGAGCAAGATAGAGCACAACATAATTCAAGAAGAGGGGAAAAATATTTGTACACATAGAAAAATAGAAAGAAAAACATTTATAGTAATTGTGTCTGTGTGAGATTATGCCACTTGGTTTGATGAAATTAAGAAGTTGGCTTGCCTAGGGAAGGTCTCCCTAGTGGTGAAGGCTAGACAATGTTTAACTGCATCCCATGGGTGAGAGAGCAAAAGAAGAGGAAGAGGGTTCATGTCTCTTCCTTTAGTGTTTGACATGCCACTCAACGGCTATTAAGAGAAGTCTCCTGGCAGACAAGGTGGGATGATCAAGGTGATGTGATCTCATGCCAATATCTCATCTGATGTATTCTGACAAAGATTTTTCTTCCTAACTTTGTTTATATAAGAGCAAAACCTTTTTTCTTCCGAAAAAAATGATGAATTCTTTTTATTGATTTATGACTAAATATGACTTCATTTTAAAAAAAAATTATATTTTTAGGCAAAGAAGAAAAATTCTGCATTTAGACAAAATCAAATGAAAAGTAAAAGAAATGAAAAGCAAAAGAAAAGAAATGCTGAAAATTAATGAAAATAAAAAATTGGGAAAAATATGAATGGTGATTATGTAAATAAATTGACAAGGTTATCATTAAACAAAAAACGTGATAGACAATAGTTGAAATATATAGTTCACACTGTCCTCATGCATGAGTCATTTTCAAATGACTATGAACATAAAAAAATTCAGCATAGTTACACTTTTTTTATATTTTTGGTGGAAAAAAATTAAGCCCTATTTTTGTCAAGTGAGTTTCTCTTTATTCAAACACTGCTTTGACAAGTAAATGACTGGGTAATTAGAAAATCGGTTAATTATAATTATTGTTTAATTAATGTAAAAAGTAAAAAGCCCCATTACCCAGCAAACAAATTTGGGCACATTCTAAAATAATCTTTTTTTTTCTATCTATCTCTTTTGTTGGTCTATGTCAGTTTGTGTCTATCTATCTATCTATCTATCTTGTAAATTTAGTCTGTCTACCTATCTATCTTGTCAACTTGTGTCTATCTATCTAGGAATACAAAATTATGTGATGAGGAATTGTGGGGCTACTATACAAGGTCATGGGATTAGGAATTGTGCAGCCAACATATGAAGTCATGTAATAAGAAATTTTGGGAACACTTTGGGACTACAAAGTCATGTGTTTAGGAATTGATAGGCAATTTTTATACTGAGGCCTGAAAAAATTATTTGGGTATTATTTTGTTTTTACTATTTTAATTAAAAATATAATTATTGTAGATGACAAAAATACAGCCTTCCTTACCAAATATTTAGTCAAATTTATTTTAATACTTTTGCATGCCAATTAAAATTCATGATTTATGTGATTTTTGAGTAAATACAATAGTTTGAAAATACCAGATCATTTAGATAACTACCAAACAAAACAAAACAAAAAAAAAAATGAACAAAAGAAAACATTCTGATATTCAGAATAACTATTTGATTATTTCTTTTAATTTAATAATAATTTTAATGCTATTCTGCAAAACTAAGTTTGGTTTGAATTTCTGAAATGAGTTGTTTTTGCTATTATACATTGATTCTTTTCTTATTTTTATCAGTTTCTTTTCCTTTTAGACTCTGTGATATGATGAGGCAAGAAAGAAAGTATCTGCAAATACTACAAGCAGTAATATCAATGGTACTATTCACTTTAAGAGAAACATAGCAAACATTTATTTTACTAAACATTCACTAAATACAAGACCCAAGAGGTACTTAAAGTAGAGGTTTACTAAATGAAGTTGTTGTATGGATGCAAGATTGATTTATTTTTTATGGTTTATCAACATTTTGCTGGTTATTTAAAACCAGAAAATATTTTTAGATTGTAAGAATTTTTTGGAGATAATAATGATTTACTGATACAAGTCCTACTAATTAACCCATAGCGAGCAGGAGAAGAAATGGATTCATACCTTTCATACTTTTTGTGTGTAACTGAATATAACAATACTGACTGAAATTGGAACTCGGCTCTCTGATTTTCATTTCTGAGCTGTTATCCATTGCACCTCCTGTATATCCAAGCTACAAGCACATGGTATTCCTAAGCAGTCAGCCATCAAGGTACTGACTAGGCTTGATGTTGCTTCACCTCAGTGATTGTACAAGAGCTGGTGTTTAAACATGATATATCCATAAGCCCTGTGAAGTAAATGCCAATTATGAGGATATCCAGGATAGTTAACCCTAGACTTAGAGAGGTTAAGATTATAGTGATTAGGGAAGCATCCTCTCAGGATTCTGTTTCATAAAGTAGTGACTTTTGAAAAGAAGACACCCAAATGGAATTTTCTTCTTTCAAATGGAATATGAAGAAGGAGACTAATTGCTCAAGTCACCTCGACACTTTCCTTTTTTGGTATGCTTCAGGCGCCGTGCAATAAACCCAGCCCCATCCCAAAGGAGAAGTACAGACTGGGGGGAAGGACCCTTGGGGCTAGGACTTATTTTTTGAAACTTCCCTGCATAGGCTTTTGCCTACATCCAGTAAGTATATATATATATATATGGTGGACTCTCCTGTCGTATTTGACGTATGAGGGTCAAGCAGCTCAGTTTCTAGGAACAGACAGCCAGACACCAGCACATATGATTTAATTATAGTGGTGAAGGCTTTGTGCAGAACCAACCACACTTTTTGAAGAGCTGAATATAGGGACCTGGTGCACTATGTGCCACAAGGTCTCCAAACAACCCTCTGCAGGTTTGAATTCAGAATTGTTCTTCTCCTAGACCAATTGCCATCCAAGGCTATAGAACTGTCCTGCTATTTAGCCATAGTTGGAGGGAGAAGAAGGGGATTAATACCTTTCCTAAGGGTATTAGCATATAAGTGAATGTAATAGATTTAACTGGAATTCGAAGAGGAATAGTGGATAGTGGCTTGGATTGAGGAATCGGAGAGCCAAGTTTGAATTCCAGTCAAATCCATTACATTCACTGATGTAAGTGTAAAAAATTGAGATACATTAAAATTCCTTGGTGAGAAAAGATAAAAAAAGATGCATTTGAAAATACTTATGCATTTCTTATTTTTTTCTCATATGAATTTTTAATTCATATTTGTAGCTGGGCAGAGTATTTCGAGACAGGAGGATTTCTTTGGTAACAAAGAAAAGAATACTGAGATGTTATGTGACATCTGTCCTTCTTTATGGCAGCGAATGTTGGACGATCTCCTCAAAGATGAAGAAGAGACTCAAGGTGACAGAGATGTGGTTCTACAGAAGGATTCTAAGGATATCATGGACCGAGCGTGTGAGCAACGATGAGGTCTTAGAGAGGTTGCAAACAAGGAGGAGGCTTATACTTAACATCAGAAAGAGGCAGCTGAAATTTCTGGGACACATAATGAGGAAGGAGGGCCTGGAGAATCTGATACTCATGTGTTGAATAAAGGGAAAAAGAGGCAAGGGAACATTCCTGGCAGACTTGAGCAAGTAGATGACAGAACGTGATCTGGGGGAGGAAGCAGAGGGAAGGAACTTGTTGAGAGCTGCAAGGGATAGAGGGAGGTGGAGAGCCATGATCGCTTATGTCCCAAAAGCACATTGCACATGAAAAGAAAGATAATATTTCGATAGAAACATAGACAGGAATATAAGGGAGATAATAAAAAAGTATAAGCAAAGGGAGAGAATGAACACAAGTATGTAATAATCAACATACATACAATTTCTAACTGTTACTTTAACTTAACTTTAATAGTTAATAATTTACATAACGTATTTTCTTGTGCATAATACGTCTTGAGTATTATATGACTCCGTGTTTCTGAAGCTAAAAACAGCTAAAAAAATCATATCCTTGTGTAATACGATCGAATAGTACAGCTGTTCCGCGGTCATTCTTTTTGAAACGTTGTACGATATATCATTATCTATTTTAAAAATCTCAATGTCGTACGTATATTTCACTAAAATACTTAATTTTTCACGATATTAAAAAATACAAATAAACCGAATGTTTTGCCATTATTGCGTGTTTCTTCTCGTAATTTCCGTTTCAAAACTCATTTTCAAATTTTCAGAGAAAGGTGCTTAAATTAAACATACACAGTAAAACATTTTTAAGGTTTTTTAATTTAATCTATCATACTTTTCTGTCTGATATGACTTTATTATTAAACCATTGCAAAAGTTCGTTCCCAATTAGAAAATTTAAAAACAATGACAATAAGGCACAAACTTTTGGCAACGATCTGATTCTGTAGATTAAAAATAAAAAAACTATGAAAAAAAAAAGTCTTTCATTAAGAAAAGAGAAAACTTTATGAAAAACAATAAAATCAAAATATAAACAAGCTTTATCTCGTGGGCAAAACAAATTTGGCACTTGCAATCTTTTAAATAAGAGGTTTTTTTAAGCTGAGTAAAAATTTCTGAAAACGTGTACTTGTGTATAATAATAATATGCCTCCGTTTTTTGTCTTCAGCACACTAAATACAAGGCCTAAAGGCCACTCAAAGTAGAGGGTGAAAATAATAATAACCCACTTCACCCACCCCCTTCAAATTTGGAGGACTCAGGAAGAAAGGAAAAAATTCAAAAGCGTATGTGAGATTTTTGTCTTTTACAGAAAATAACCAATGAGCTTAGGAAGAAGAAGGAAAGAAATTCGCAAGCGTTTGTGAAATTATTTTTGGACCAACGAAACCTTGCCTTCACAAATTATATTATTGGCCTCTAACCAGCACGCTGAATTTCAAAGAATTTTCTCTCAATAATCCAAGAAAGCTAAGTATTTCAAACTATCTCTCTTCGTCTACTTTTGAAAGTGTGCAAACCATATGCCTTCTGCGAACAACGAACTCCCTTACCTTTGTTTTAAACATTTTTGAATATTATTTTGTGTCTGTTCATTTAATCTGTTGTATAAATCTTTCCTCTTCATGACAATATGTTAAAACTACGAACTTTAAGAATTTTAATTTATTTTCCAGGAAAGAGCTACTGGCACTACTACAACCGTGCAAATTCGTGAATAAATTCCTTATCTTGTTTTGTTAAAATTACCGGTGTATTTCCTCGTCATTATCATCCTTCATCAATCTTCTTGGCGTGGGGAAATCAATTGTTCATTTTAACCCCTAACGCCAGCTCCTTTTTCCTTCCCAACACGTCAAGTTGGCATCCCGGCAACGACCAACATCAACCTCAAACTACAACGACCAACTTCAACTGCAACGACCAACAGCGATCATCTGCATGACCAGCAGCGATCACCTGTAACAACCAACCTCGACCATCAATGCCTGCACCGGAACATCTGCATCTCTACCGTTCCGACCACCTTTATTTCTTTATTACTTTTCTAGAATAAATTAGCTTATATCTTATATATCCTCGTTCTGTCGTCTATGTTGTTTCACCTTGTCAGATTTAACGTCTTCGAAAATGCTAGCGGGCTTCTCGTGACCTCATCACGTTTTTGTGATACGAGGGCGCTCGAGGGGTCCGCTACATACTTAAAGAGAACAAAATTGTAGTTGTCAGAGAAGAATTCTCGCGGAAGTTTGTTCCACAAAGTAATACTTCTGGGGAGGAAGCTTCCTGAGTGGAACTTGCTTTTTATCAAAGGAACACGAAGGGAATCAGAATGGTTTGCCACCGTGAACATGGCAAGACGGGTCCGAACTGAGAAGGTCCGAGTTGATGGTACTAAGAAATGTAATTAGTCCATTCTTTTCTTTTTTCTTTTTATGTATTTTTTTTTAGGGCGTCAAGTAGATATTTAATCGTTGGGGAAATCGACAGTTGTCTATCATGCTGCAGTTGCGGATATCCAAGAGGTTATAGGAAACAAACACTATTTTCAACACAATTACATACACACATACATATCATATTGAAAGACGCATAAACTTTACTTTCTACCCAATAATAGACAATATTACAAACACTTCAAAAAAGATTCCATAATACAATACACACTGTTTAAATCAAAGTGTCTATTGGTTAGAAATTGACATCACCATGTGAAATACTCTGTTGAGAGAGAGAGAGAGAGAGAGAGAGAGAGAGAGAGAGAGAGAGAGAGAGAGAGAGAGAGAGATTTCCCCTCAGTGCGTGTTGAAAGAAATATATGTTGGCGAATTCAAAAGCCTTTTTTCAACTACAGCTTTTTTTTTTCCTGTGGACCAACTATTTCAAAGTATTTTCTAAATCACAGATTTATTTTATTAGTGTTTAGAATTCGGACGATTAGATTTTTTGATATAAAGAAATGAGACGAATGAATTTACTACAAGGTAATAACTGGCTACTCGTTTTCGAGAAAACCCATTTGCTATAGTGGTTCTGTTGCAGGCGCTTCTTCAGGCCTAAGAGTTAACCTGTGATTTATATTACAACAATGCTGAGCGAACCTTAGTTGCAGTTTCTGGGAGAGAGCGTATAATCCACCGTGAACAAAACCAGTACGTTCAAACCCTAGGTATCGCGACTATTCACTTTGTACCAGCGCAACCATCAATGTCTTCTGAACTGTTTTGTCTCTCCAATTTTATTCACAAGACTTTCAGGAATTTCCTAGTGGTGATATTCGAAGCGGAGTATTATGGTCTGAACGTTTAATGAAGTGATAGGCTACTAATAGCTTTATAGGATATAAACTACTATATTTACGGTCAATAGGTGAAGTACAAACAACCCTACACGCTAGCCGCTAGTGGTCTGCTGGCGGGCCGCCGATGGCACTGCCAGCGATCCCCTGGTGGCAGCCAGCTGCGGGCCACCTGTGGGCTTCTAGCGGTCCACCAGTGGTAACATTGTCGAGACGAACACTCTGGGGTCCGACAGCGAGCCACCAGCAGTAAACGCTAGTGGCTTGCCACACAGTGGCAGATTGGTGGCTTGCGCATAGGGAAGTAAGAGACACCTACGAATAAATCCTACTAAAATCAGTAGATACAAAAAAACTTTATAATTCTGTACAAAACGCGGCTCCAAAATTAAATATGTGGTTTCTGGAACCTTATTCGATAGGACAAGTCACGTGATGTGCTTTCTACGACGTCCTCGCTGTTGAACTCTAAATGACCTGGAAATAGGTCAGGGCCTCAGATAGGATTCGTGAGCCGACACCAGATGTTAAATAGCGATAAAAATGGCTTGTCATGACAGTCAGGACGGTCAGAACAGATCTGCGAAAGGAAACGTCCAGAAACAAGGCTCAGCCACGATACACGTTTCTATGACAACGTGTCAGTCAGCGATGATATTTCGAGATACAAAGACGCAACGAAAGTAAGTTCTAGACCCCCTTCTCTTTGTTCACTGTGTTTTGAAATCACTGCTATCGCACACACCCAATCAGCAGTCATACACATGTTTCTTTGGCGTGTGCTTCACATAGACACACATTGGCGTACATATAACTTCGAACTTTGCAGACTCACTTGCAACACTTTGAACACTCGAAGTATTGGTCTCTTCATGGCCACAACAAAGACAATTGAATTCTAATATGTAAATACATGCACTTACTGTATAAATGTTATTGTCATATTTAACTTCTTCCTTTTCTGCGAAGATCTTTTCTTCGTATTGTTTATAATTTTATATTGTAATTTGTGGACAGGACACTCGGATTTTATTTTTCTACCAAAAATCCGGCTATGCTGCTCCTACAGCTTCCTTATGCTTAATTTGAAAGTAAACCACCTGAATACACGTACAGTAAGCATTAAAAATGTGTTTAATTGAAATTGGGCGTTTGTTACTGAACGGTAGCTTGCAGACCTTTCCTTATTGTGTGACCATTCCTCATTAGGTAGTCCACAGTTTATAGCTTTGTATTAATAAAAAAAACATACCTTTCCAAAGGGTATTTCAGATTCACTCGCGCACAAATACCCTTGGGAAAGATATGAATTCATCTCTTCTCCCTCCAGCTATGGGTTGAATAGCAGGACTGACTGAGTTCTTTAGCCTTGGTTGGCAATCAGTCTACTGCAGAAAGAAATAGCAACCTACTGCGGGAAAAAATTTGCCTCCTCAGTCATGTATCGAAAGATACATGGTCACCCGAGCGTGTATCACGTATGGCAATTAACTGAAATAATAAGTATTTATTAGTGCGTTTTAATCCTGCACAAACCGTAAGTGTGAGAAGCAAAATGAGGATCGAACTCACTAAAGTAGAATTGACTTACGATATGAAGCCAGGTAACCATTATTTCACGATGCAGAGTGCCAAGATCAAAAGATTGAAAAAATTAAAAACTAAGGGAGGTAAAAAAAATAAGAAAGTTACCTCCCTTGTGATAACAAGTTGACTTTACCTTTTTCTCACACGGCTGTTATATTATCATGGGGGGGAAATAACAAATATTTTCATTTAAATATTTATGTCTTCATTTTAGATCAATCCACTTGGTGGAAAATGGAAAAGATTAGACGTTAATGGGACGTTTTTTTTAACGTAATCTGAACCAAAAAAGAAACATACTAAAAAAGAACATGTTTTTTTTACTTTTTTTTAAAACCTTTTTGTTCGTTTATAAATTTTCCCACAATTTTGTTAATTCAAATTTTTTTAAAAGGAGATCTACATAGCTGAATTACTACATTAGGAAGAGCCCGGAATGATGCCCTAAAGCCTTACAGTATGGAATAAATTAATTTTTTGATTAATAAGCTTTTTTAGTTAGAAAATACTATTTTTCCTGTAAATCGACAAAAAAGTCAAATTAAAAAATGAACGGTTTTTATTGATATTTTCACAATAAAGTTAAAGCATAAAAAACTTTATGTGTGTATGTGTGTATGTGTGTGTGTGTGTGTGTGTGTGTGTGTGTGCGCATTAGCACGTAACAAAAATTGAAGACATAAACGTGTTAGATCATTTTTATGCAGGTATTGGTTGATATTTGATACCTAAATATATTCAAGTGTATATATATATATATATATATATATATATATATATATATATATATATATATATATATATATATATATATGTATTAGAAAACAAACGAAGCTGAGAAAAAAAAAAACCCCAAAAAACACGTATAATTTTCCCCACATCATAAACTTTTTGAAAACTTGTTTATGCACAATGTTTTGTGAGCAAATGTTTTGAAAAAAAAAAAAAAAATCAAACAATAAAACTATATTTTTCTTTGTTTTTTTTGGGAATATCAATTTGAAGACACCAATTTTTCAGCACCCCAGATTAGTTTTCAGAATGCACCCCTACACTATGTCACATTATAATAAGCAAGTCAATTTCCTTTACAATAAAATTTGCTTAACCAACTAATGTTGAAATTTTGTACTGTACTTATACGATAGACATACCACAAGAATTTCAACTTACGGTGATATTCTATGCGTAGTTTAAAGGAAGCACAAGGTCGAAATTATGGGGAACCCAGTAAGGATCGAACTCACTATTCAGTCGAATAATTTCAACTTATGGACGCATTTAGTGGTGTGAGATTTTATTATGCAACTTGTGGATTGTTCATCATATTGTGTGCGTGCGTGTGTGTGTATATATATATATATATATATATATATATATATATATATATATATATATAGATAGATAGATAGATAGATATAAATTATATATGGGCAGCAACCTTTCTTTTAAACATCTTTCATTAAATAGCCAAAGAAGATTTAATTAATTTTTTATTTAGTTCTTCCAGCATCCTTACGTTTTTCCACAATTTACAAGAACCGTTAAGAAAAATTCTGATGGAAAACCCTAAAGTTCTATATAAATCACATTACTGGAAACATCTCTCTATTAGAGAAGCCCTGTACATTAAACATTTCCCTTCTACTATCACTCTCATTTTATTTTACAGTGAAAATTGAGTATTAAATTTTTTTCTCTCACGCGAATTACATCAGCGCTCAATGCGCGAAGGCTCGGAATAAACGCTCCTATTCAAAACAACATAAAAACAAAATACAACTTCAGCAGTCAAAACATGAGGAAAAACTAACAACACTAAAAGCAAAGCACCTTTAAAAATGGTAAAAGATGCGCCCGAAAGCGCTTTGGACAATGAAAATTATTAAAAATTTCTGTACTCACTTAAACAGAAAAATGTAAGGAGACTGGAAAAACTATATATATATATATATATATATATATATATATATATATATATATGTATGTGCTACTGATATTTATTTTATTTAATTTCAGATGTTACTAATGTTCGTAAGAAAGATTTTTTTTTTAATCATTTCATCTCAAGTAAGACGATAATGTCATTAGGGTTACAGGGAGTAAAAGAGAATGAGAAAACTTTAGTGAGAAGAAGTGGAGGAAAAGTACAATAAATGAACAGGATTCAGGAAGACACAAGATGGCGATTTACGTTGCATTTAAATTTTGTAAATATTGTAGGTGTTAGGGAAACAAAAAATCGCGAGTTGAGTTCCACAAGCGAGCGGGGTCGTGAAAAGAGACTTATCAAAATAAAACTTGGGGTTGAATTTAGCTAGTTCAGCAGTAAAACGGTGAGACCTAATTGGCAGTCTAATAGTACGCTTAAATTAGTCGAAGCACTAAGGAAAAAAGCTCATTAAAACAGTTGCCATGAAAATATTTGTAGAAAAAAATAGAAAGTGACAGAAGTCAGGATGCTACGTCAGGATCGATTATATTAAAGTCTCTTCTTTAAATTTTGTCAAGAATCTACAGATAAAACCTCAAAGGAGAAACTACATAACGTAAAGTTATCGAGTGATGAAAAAAAAAAACTCAACGTTGAAAATTGTGAAAATGTTTAAACAAGATAACGTAACAATAGAACAAACGAAAACATTGGCAAGATACGATTTGATAAAAATTAAAATGGCAATAAGTAAGAAAAGTGGATTGAGCAGAAAGAAAATATTTTAAGAAGCTGGTGTTGCGAATGTACACAGAGAGAAAAGAATGCAGAATATTAGGAACATTGACAAAAGACATAAAAATGACCAAACTAACATGTTTAAGGATAACATAATAAATAAACACATGTAAATTGGGCAAAGAAGTACATGAACAGTGATTTCTCCACAGTAATTTTTAGCGATGAAAGCAGAGCTACATTGGATGGACCTGACTATCTGGGGAAAATGTTGGGTCATTCATGAAAATAATCAATTACCATAAAAGACAACGTGTTGGAGGTGGAGTAATGTTTTGGGCTAGTATAGTAGGCAGGAAGAATGGGATGACAATTTTTTGATATTTGTCTAGACACTATTTTAAGTTCTTGGATAAGATATTTGTTGAATTGACGCAGGAAGCTTTAAGCTGAAGGGTATATTACTGTAAGATAATGCTCCCTCTCAATCTAAGCTGATAATTGGCCACCTTGCCAAAAAATGTTTAATGGAATAATATTTAGACTCTTCAGATATTAATCCAATTCAAAACTTGAGGTCGTTCAATAAAAGAGATGTATATGACAATGGAAAACAATATTCAAGCAAAGAAAATCTCTGTAAGGAACATGAATGTTGCAAGTAATGTTAAGGACGAAACAGTAAGTAAAATAAAATCAATAGTTGAAAGACTGATGCAGGTTACAGAATGTCACTGAGCCCATAGTAACATGTAAACTAATAATTCTTTCAGACATATCAGATATTGTGTTAATCAAATATATTTTATATCTTTGGATTTAGATTTGTTTGCATTTTTTGTGCATAATAATAAATTTTCTTTACACACACACACACATATATATATATATATATATGTCAAAGTGGAAAAGTTTTGTGTGATGCGTTTCGTCCTTTAGGACTTCATCGGACTAAATTATATATATATATATATATATATATATATATATATATATATATATATATATAATGTGTGTGTGTGTGTGCGCGCGCGTGTGTGTGTGTGTGCGATGTTTGATCAAAAAGTATCAGAACAAGTGCTACAAAAAGATAACTACGTTACATATGAGTACGAAATTTAATCTCCTTCGAAGTAGTCCCCTTTCTGAAGCCACGCACTTTTTCCATTGATGGAAACATTCCTGAAACTCCTCTTTTGGAAAGTGAGTCGCTGCCTCACCGTATTCTCTTGGATTGCCTCGACGTTACTTTCAAGTAGGATTTGATTTTAAAGAGGAAAAAGTCGCAAGTAACGAGATATGGAGAATATGGCGGTTGTAAGACCTGGCGAATGTTATACTTAGTTAAAAGTTGCTGCACAAGTAATGGTCACTGATGGAATCTCGAATCTCTGTGGTGTGGTGAGACGACCACACTCTACACACTTTCATTCTAAGCACTGCTATATACAACGGAAGTGAGCGACGAAGTTATAACTTAAGTTATAAGTTCGATTCAAGGTCAATCTGTATCAAGCGGCTTCACACAGCTTACTTTGACTCCATCAATATAGCAACAGTACAGATTTTTTATCAGACCTCGTCTATATTAATAAGAATAGATATTGTAAGCTGAAATTCACATGATACATTACTCATATGAATATATTTTGAAAATTTTATCAACTTTGACTGGTTGATATTAATTTTATTGCGAAAAACATTGACTTGCATAATAAAATCTGACAACGTGCATATAACATATGGAAAACCTTTCTATATACCATTATCATAAATGTTTTTACAAATAGAAATACATATACACATGCATTTAAAACACGCATGTCTGCCACACACATTTTCTCTTATGGGTGTGTGTGCGTATGTACGTGCGTGTATACACCCTAATTACGCTCATGTAAGTGAATATACACGTTTTAAAACTCTTTCACATATATATATATATATATATATATATATATATATATATATATATATATATATATATATATATACATGTATGTATGTTTGATAGGATAAATAACAAATAAGAAATGTGGAAATGTTTATAAATCTAACATGTTGCACTTTTATTAAAGCTTTATCTGATGAAGCTTTAATAAAAGTAAATCATGTCAGATAAAAGCGAAACACGTTAGATCCATATGAAACTTTAATAAAAGTGAAACATATTTATAATTTATATTTATTTATTTATAAACTTTTTCTTATTTGTTTTTATCCTATCATTCTGATTACAATCCAAATTTGATCCCAATTCATATATATATATATATATATATATATATATATATATATATTAGGTTGGTGCAAAAATAATGTCGTTTTATCACATATGTTACTATGTGAGAAAGCGACATTATTTTTGCACCAACCTATTATATATATGAAGAAATATAGTTTTAAGGTGTGCTATATTTATGGGATAAGTGCTCAATATCAGGGAAGGAGCCTATGTAAATATAAAAGTCAACATTAAAGTCAACACTCAGTTTCATGCTACACAATTGCGTCTAGCTTGAAACAGTCTGTTGATCTCAGTGTTGACTTCAATGTTCACTTATATATATATATATACATATATATATATACATATATATATATATATATATATATATATATATGTGTGTGTGTGTGTGTGTGTGTATTTGTGTGTGTGTGTGTATATATACATGTGCGTGTAATTAATTTCTGTCCTTTCTCTCTCTCTCTCTATATATATATATATATATATAAATATATATATACACACAAGTTATATTCACTCATAAATCATGTATGTATATAACCTATCTATGCGTGTGTCTGTATCTATCTATATATATATTTATATGTGTGTGTGTGTGTGTGTATTTGTGTGTGCGCATATATACATGTGCGTGTAATTTCTGTCCTTTATCTCTCTCTCTCTATATATATATATATATATACACACACACACAAGTTATATTCACTCATAAATCATGTATGTATATAACCTATCTATGCGTGTGTCTATATATATATATATATATATATATATATATATATATAAAATTTCTTAGTTCTTTTATTTTGTCGGATTGTGTAAAGAACTCCGGATTCAACACACGGTAGAATGAGACATAAAGAATAAAAACATAAAAGTCAGCAGTTATAAAAGTTATATTTTATCATCATCATCACCATCATCATCATCATCAATCCTAAGATGGTGATAATGATGGTTATTATTATAACTAACTTCGAACTGGTAACTCTGTTGTTTTTATTGTGTAACTGACATTTAATTCACAACTGAAGAATCCATCTCTTGAAGAATTCTGAACATTCTTCGATTTTCCATCTTTTGTTTGGTTCAGCATCCCAACAGGACGTGAGAAGGTTCTTGAAATTCGCTGGCGGCACTGAAGAAAGGGTCAGTGAGGGCCGAAGACCATTAATGACCGAATCCTCTATACCCCTCTGAATCATAGGACTAATATGGGCGGCCACATCCTGTCCGTACCACATTTCCCAGAGCATGATGGCCAAACTATAGATGTCCGCTTCCTTTCCGTAGATGACCTCACGTCGGAAAATCTCCGGTGCCATATAGCAAGGTGAGCCAGCAATTGATCCAGAAATATCTTGCACTGGTTTGGCCAGTCCCACATCAGTCAGTTTCACCACATCTCCTTCGGCTATCTACAAAAGAGAATAAAGTATTTAATATAAATCGTGGAAATCCGAAAGATATCTCAGTTCATTTAGCGAAACCGAGAAACACTATAGAAGTGTGTACACTCTATGAAGGACAGACATGAAATTAGGTCGATAGTTTTGGCCTAAACCATAAGAAACCTAGAATTATCACTATCCAAACGAATCGTAATTTGATGCCATAATGTAAGAATATTTTTTGTCAGCCTTTGTTAATTTTAACCTTTGAATCCTTTTAAATATTATAAATATATCTATACGTACCGTATTTGATGGCATTATAAGGCGCACTTTTTAAAATAAAAATATCTTTTAAAATTCCCCTGTGTTTTATATACTATATGTAGATTTAAAATTCGCGATACTCAGCCGAAATTAACCACCGGACAACTCCTATTAGCTTTGACTTAAACATGAAAGAGCAGTGGAACACGTGGATGGCAATGCCTAATCACACGACCTTACACTTACAGGAAGAATAAAAAGACCCAGCATTGCACAAGTCTGCGAATGGGTGAAGCAAGCTTGGGATAATATTAGACCAGAAATTGTGGTGAAATCTTTTTAAAAGTGTGGCATTAGCAATGCTCTCAATGGAACGGAAGATGACGCATTATTTAACGACGATGATGAGTATCAGTTTTGATAACGAAGACGACGAATTTTATGGATTTGAAAATAAATAAAATTTTAATGGTTTTGTTCAATTGTAATAATTGCTTGATTTTTATTTTGTTTTCTTACCTTTGAATATAATAAAGTTTTTAAAGGTCCGTGTTCTTTTTTCCTATTGTTTTTCGTTCAATTGTATTCATGGCTTGTTTAACCAAAATAATACCTCATAAATATAGCATAGGCTGTACCATTTACTAATTTTACGAATTACTAATTTTTTCTTGATTTTCCCTGCTGAAATTGGGGTGCGTCTTATATGCCGTCGAATACGGTAAATATTATAAATATACATATATAATAATTTTTCTCTCTTCTTAAATTATGTTATTCTTTATATAAAGTATATACCGCAAATTGCGGCGTCCAAGTCAGGCCTAAAAATCCTTTTTTCTCAAAACTGGGGGTCGACTTATATGGCGTATATAAAAATGCAAACCTTTAACACAGAGTGGTAAACAATTGGGACAGCACTCCTAACAATTACTGTACACCAGTTACCACCCCTCCAGCCTGCCAAAAATATATTCCGCAAACACTTGTGTTTGGTGAACATATTAATAGCATATTAATGTTATATTAAAAAAGAAATATAAAATAAAATAATAAAATAGTATCACAAATTAAGTATTATGTTAACGTCACAGCAGACATCGTGTTCAACAGCTCATACATTAACTATAAACATTGACCAAAACGCCGTTTAACTCAAGCAGCCACTCAGACAACTAGGCGTGATATGTGTGTCATCTGCGCAATAGTAATGACTAATATTTTATAGGAGTTGATGTTAACTTTAATGTGTTTATCAGTAAACCTGACGAACTTTAAATTTTCGCTAAGTTATACCGATACAATATAGAGTACCTACCAGTGTAGGTTGTTTGTTATGCAACGAATATAAAAATATATTACGATTAGTGTCTCAATATACATGTAAGCGGTTCGGCCTTATGCAGTTTTGGCACAGGTTATCGTATAATGTCGCCTAACTTTATTTACCGATAGGTCTATGTTTTGGGCCACTGGTAGTCTACCGTATATCTGGGGGTCGACCTATGCGATAGATATAGGCCTAACTCAGAATTTTGAGCTAAAAATCTCGAGGTCTACATGTAGGCCAGGTCGACTTGTATACCGCGATTTACAGTAATAAATATATATTCTATATTATAATTCGGCCCTTTCCAATGCCATGCAACGGCTAAGTATATCTGTATATTGCCAACATTTCTAGGAGAAGGATGACACTTTAACCACAGGAATTGAGATCTATCCTTTCTATCTAGCTATTGATAAAAAAACAAACAAACTATCAATCCTTAAAAATCTAAAATATGATCAGTTTGAAAACTGAAGCATATAAGATGTGTTAGTTATGTCTATCAATATTTACTGCATTAGGAATTTAAACGAAACAATCCTTCAGTGCGTACCGTGACTCTCTACGGATTTCTTTTACTTTATTATCTGTGAATCACAAAGACTACTTGTCAGTAATAGTCGAGCGATTTCCCGTTGCCTTCTCCACGGTAGGCAGTTTAGTGTTTTCATCCTCTTAGACTGGCTACCGCACAAGACAAGAGAATCCAGCCTACCCTGCTATTTAGCCTATACCCGTAAGGAAACGAGATGGATTCACGTCATTGTTCAAGAATACCAGTAATCGCAACAGGCAAGGCCTGAATTCGAACTAGGTTTGCCGAATCCGCGTCCGGCACCTGCAAGCATTAGTCTATCGGGGCATCCTTTCTCCATTGCGAAGCCTAAGAAGCGCCGGTGTTCCAAAAATGCTTGCACATTTTTTTGGCGAGCCCAACGTATAAATGTGTTTATACATATTTATACGAATTTGCCGAATGTAAGATTATTTAGTGGCAGTCCTAAGTTTGGGGCCACTGGTAGCCTACCGCATGTCTTGGGGTTTGACCTATATGGTAGGTAGAGGCCTAACTAAGAATTTTGAGCGAAAAGCCTCGAAAATGTTGATTTTTTTTTAACTATAAAACTATCGTAACATACTTGTTGACAACGCTAATATAATAGCATAATCTACATGCAAAAAAGGCAAAAAATAATGGAAGCCTTATTAATAAAAACAAAAAAACCAACACTTAATAATATTAACATTGAACATGGACACAATATCTTGATCGTGTTTTGAAAAATAAAAACATTTTATAAAATATACATACAACAAGTTATTTCTTATTTAACGGTTAAAATATTTGATCCTTGAAAATGGCTAGATGTATAGCCGAAAGCGATCGGATAAAAAGAACATTCGGACAGTTTTTATATAATTTATCACCCGAAAAGAAAAAAAATTATTAGATCGCGTGAGAAATTGTATAAAAAAAGTACCTTGTCTGTCGTATTCAATGAAATGTGCATATATATATATATATATATACATATATATATATATGTATATATATACATATATATGTATATACACATATATATATGTATATATATGTATATATATATACACATATATATATATGTATCTATATATACATATATATATATACATGTATATGTATATATATGTATATATATATATATACATGTATATATATGTATATATATGTATATATATATATATACATGTATATATATGTATATATATATATATATATAAATATACATGTATATATGTTAAATACATATATACATATACATACATAATATATTAAAACTTAACAGAGAGAAGTTTTAAAGAGGAGAGTCAAAAACGGTTTAAATGAGAGAAATGTGAATGGTCTCGGATGTTTAACACATTAAAGATGTAACCGGGAAGGATACATTTTGTGGTGACATACACACACAATAGACGATATAATCTTAAAGGTCAGAAGATGAGAGAGGGAGAGGAAAAAAAAGGAAAGCGAAAGAGGTGGTGGAGAGAGATGGAGCGACGGAAAACTAAAGCTGAAGGGCATTTATAAAAGGGCCGCTGTGTAATTAAGAAAATTTGACAAAATTAATATCGACTACAGGTTACAAATCAAATATAAACATAAAAAAAACAAATATAACGATTATCTAATCTAGCAAAGATCTATGTTTCTATGTTCAAAAACACATGCGTATACACGCATAAACAACAACATATTTATATTTACACGTACATATATACATATAGGCGTGTACACACATACATGTACCCATGTACACATATACGTACATACACATATTCATATACATATATGTATATATACACATATACACATACACCCATATACATATATGTATATATACACATATACACATACACCCATATACATATATGTATATATACACATATACACCCATATACATATATGTATATATACACCCATATACATATATGTATATATACGCATATACACATACACCCATATACATATATGTATATATACACATATACACATACACCCATATACATATATGTATATATACACATATACACATACACCCATATACATATATGTATATATACACATATACACATACAGCCATATACACATATGTATATATACACATATACACATACAGCCATATACACACACATATATATATATATATATATATATATATATATATATATATATATACACATACACATGAACACACACACACACACTTACATACGTATACACATCCATCCATACACATCCACTCCTACATATATATACATTTACACACATATATACATACGGACAGACACATACGTTCGCATAAACATATATACATAAAACCTTACATTCCCATACAATTACATACACCCATCTAAACAAAAAAACAATATATCCCTTTATCTATCCGTCTAACTATACACACATACATACATATACACCCATATACAAATATATATATGAATACATACATACCAAAACATACACACCCACATATAAACACATCTACATACACATCTACCTACATATATACATCCATATACGCAAACATACAGAATGATATATATAAATAAACATAATGGTCATTCCATCAAAATGTCATGCCCGATGTTATTGAAACAAGATGGAACTGACGTAAGTGACAACACGTTATAAAATGGTGTTTATGTTTTGAATCGTTTCTTATGTCTTTTTTTTTAAGCGTTGTGAAGCAAGCAAGGCGGGAAGCCACTAGGACGCAAGGGGTTACAGGAAATTTGGAGCAAGATCACATAGGTGTGATAGAAGAAAGGATGAGGAGGAGGGTAGTGGATAGATCAAGGCAACTGGAGATGTCGATTGACATTACACTTGAATAGCTGGAGATTATAGCTCACAGGGAAACAGGAATAGGGAAGGGAGTTCCACAATCGAGAGGTGCGAGACATGAAGCTATTAGAGTAGAAGAGACGGCTACATTTAGGAGTTTCGACAGTGAAGGGGTGAGAGCGGGATGCCAGCCTCGTAGGGCGCTTGAACTCATGAAGTCTGGGAACCAGCGAATGCAGCTCCTCGGAGCAACTGCCATGAAAGTATTTGTAAAACAGACAGGGAGAAGCGACGGCGCGTCTGTGAGAAAGTGACTGTAGACGGGATGCCAAAGCAGGGCCAATTATATTGCATATCCGCCTCTGGAGCATAACCCCGAGGCAAACAGAAGGGGCTCCAGACCATATATGGCAGTAATACTCCATGCAAGGGCGAATGGTTGATTTGTAGATCTGGAGGATCGATTCCGGGGAGAAAAATTTCCTGGCGCGGCACAGGGAGCCAGCCGCAGAGAGGTGCTCTCGAGAAGTTGAGCGTCAGACATTCTAATGGAGGGCAGGGAAGGATCTCTGTGGTGATTAATAGAGAGCAGTTTTGTTTTTGAAGCATTAAAGTTGACCAGCCAATTCCTGCCCCAGTTCACAACCGATTGGAGGTCCTTTTCGAGACGCACGGCCAGGCGAGTTTTGTCAGCGACACTAGATTTGTTTTTGAGGCAGGAATAAATTGTGGTGTCATCCGCGTAGATGCCAACTTGAGAATTTATGGCGTCAGGAAGGTCATTTATGTAGATATGGAATAGAATGGGGCCTAGGATGGAGCCTTGAGGAACACCTGCGTTCGTGGGATAGGAGCTGGAGGAGAATCCGTTGAGAACGACCTTCAATTCACAGTTTGACAGGAATTATTGTATTAGGTCAAACAATCGACCCGTAATGGCATAACCCTGGAGCTTGCGAAGAAGGCTGGCATGCCAAACCCTATCAAATGCTTTGGAGATGTCTAGTGCCACGGCACGAGCTTCCCCGTTATTTTGAAGAGCTCGGTAGACAGTTTCAGTGATGACCGTAAGCACATCAGCTGTAGATCGGGCAAAGCGGAAGCCATATTGCTTGTCTGAGAGCAGATCATGGGATGTGAGGTGGTTAACCACCTCGGTAT
Organism: Acanthosepion lycidas; assembly: GCA_963932145.1. Taxonomy (NCBI): domain Eukaryota; kingdom Metazoa; phylum Mollusca; class Cephalopoda; order Sepiida; family Sepiidae; genus Acanthosepion; species Acanthosepion lycidas. Next base: position 74,370,721 of record OZ010587.1, read on the forward strand.
TGATTAGGGCTTCGAAGTCTTTGCCGAAGAGGGGTAGGAGACTGAGGGACGGTAGTTAGAAGGGTCAGAGGGGTCGACAGAGTTCTTGAAGACAGGAAGAATCGAAGAGGACTTCCAGCAGTCAGGAAAACAAGATTCCTTGAGGCATTAGTTGTATAGTTTAGAAAGGGCTGGCGCCAGTTCAGGCGCGCATTTCTTCAAGACAATGGCTGGTATCCTATCTCCACCACCAGCCTTGTTGGGGTCTAAATTGGAGATAACGCCCAATACCAAAGACGGGGTTATGTGTAATCCACTCAATAGGGCCTCATTTCTAAGAGGGAAGTCGGGTATGGGTACACCGGAAGAGTCGAACGTCGAGTTGAATGAGAATTTCCGAGCAAAGCATTCTGCCTTGTCGGCAGAGGAGGTCAGGACTTCGAACTGGTTGAACAAAGGAGGTATAGAGGGTTTGCAATTGTTCAGTACGCTCTTGCAGAGACGCCAATAATCTTTGGAGCCAAATTTGCGAGATACAATACGCTCCTTCATTCGAGCAGCAAATAGTGACTTAGCATCGTTGAGGACACGCTTACACTCTCGTTACGGGCGGAGACAAAGAGCCGTCTATTGCAGTCAGACATGTTGCTACGGAATAGGTGAAAGAAGTGGTTCCTATTGGCGATGGCGGCTGAGCAAGCAGCGGAGAACCAGGGGGAGGAGCGCGACATGACCCTATATTTCCTTGAGGGGATGAAAGCATCGACTCCAGCTTTAACCTAGGATGAGACCTCAGAAGTACATTCTTGGATGGGGAGCGTAAAGACACCATCCCAGGGGACATTGCGGAGGAAATCATGGAACGCGTCCCAGTCAGCTCGTTTATAGTAGAACGAAGTTCTGGTGGTAGGGGGTTCTTTGCAGGGGGTAGAATTGAAGGAGATGTTATCAGATACTACCGCATGATCAGAGTTACCAAGAGGGCAGAGTTGCGTGGCGCTACAGGACTCGGAGATGGAGGTAAAACACAGATCGAAAAGAGAGGCTTTACCTTCCCGGTTGAAGGCAAAACGAGTGGGGAAGTTAACTATCTGCGTGAGGTATTGAGATACTGAAAAATTGAGCGTTTGAATGCCTGCGTGGTCAGTAGTAGCATTCTTAAGCCACATGGTATGATGGGCGTTAAAATCGCCAAACACAAATATGTGAGCAAACGGGTGGGGGGAGAGAGCCTTGTCTATGCTGTCAGAAATGCTATCGAGTATCCCACAGTCTTGAGAGGATGGAGAGCGGTAAAGGAAGAAGAGATAGCTTACTGCAGTGAGAAGAGATAGTCGGAGACACATGTACGACTGGTCTGGCGATTCAAGAGAGAACTCTGGCCAGAGGGAGATGGTCCTTGACGTAGACATCAAGACCGTGCATGTGGGTTAGAGAGTCTTTTCTGAGGAGAGGAAGGTAGCCTGGGATCGAGAGATCAGAGGAGGGGATAGATGAGACAAGGTTGGTCTCACAGAGAGCCAGTATATCGGGGCAGTTTGCAGTGAGGAAAGATCCCATACTGCAGAAGTTTGTTCTAATGCCACGGATGTTGGAGAACGAAATGTTGAGGGGTTTAGGTGATTTTTGAGTGGCTGGTTTAGGATTACTTTTTCGGTCTTTGTAAGTCATGTGGAATTTTGGTTGGAAGATGAGAAGGCCCGAAGTAAAAGAAGCAGACAGTTTCGACCGTGACGTGGGCAGAGAGAAGTTGGCAGAACCTGCATCATAATGCGGCCTCAGGGTTGCCCACCGGAGGTGACTGCAGGGACACCTTTCCATGCACGACATGGCACTACAAACACCCCGGTATTATTATTATGATCAGAGCGGCCGCTCAAGACGCTACGCAAGAGTTATGGCTCCTAACTACCAGTCGGAAACAGCAACCAGAGAACTGTCAACCGTGTACGCTCAGAATGAAGAGGTGATGCCACAGACTGCACACATCACGGGAGAAACAGAGCTGCACTAATACAGAGGCCAGAGAGAGAGAGAGAGAGAGAGAGAGAGAGAGAGTACCGGGAACCCCTTCCTAAACAAGAAACAAGGCGTAAGCCTCTACTCATGTCCAAGAGAAGGGGGAGGAGTGTTGACCGGGCGGTAGGAAAGCCTACCTACTACATTTAGAAAATATCTCACTACGAAGATTTAGCAACTCATCTTGATTCTTATCTTTAATAATAAAAATTTTTCCGTCATGCACAGATCCCATCGATCGCGGAAGTTATTAGGAGTTCTAGCTTTTGATAAGTATCTCCATTCGAAAAGTGGGGTTAGTCCCTTATCTACCAGATCCCAGTAGTGTTTGGATAAGGAAGTTTGATTTCTGAGGTATCTATATCTAAAAGAGCGTGTATGGTTGTATAGACGCTGTTTCCAATCACCGACGATTAAATGGTTGCGAAAGATCCCTAACAAAAGAAGAGCCAATTTCATCCAATTTGACATCTTGAATTTTTACCCTTCTATTTCGGAGGAACTATTAACTAACAGCCTTAATTTCGCTAAAGGATATACCGGAATAACGGATAATGATCTGGACATTATTTTAGCGTCAAGAAGATCAATACTTACATACAATGACGCTACTTGGGTGAAGAAGAATAATGAAAGTTTCGATGTACCTATGGGAGCGTTCGATTCTGCCAAAATTGCAGATTTAGTGGGCATATATATTCTTGAGTAGAGTAGTTAGCCTTAACCAAGCCGGAATTTATAGAGATGACGGCCTAATCATTGTCCCTAATAGCAATGGTCCCTTGACTTCCAGCTTACATAAAAAGATAATTAGGGCCTTCAAATACCTAGGTCTTGAAATTGAAATATCTTCCAAACTTAAAATAGTCAACTTTTTGGATATTACACTTAACCTATCGAATGATACCTTTAAACCCTTCCATAAAGTTGATCAAACACCCCTATACATCAACGTCCACTCTAACCACCCTAAATCTGTGATAGATCACATTCCCAAAACTGTGAATACTAGAATAAATAGGTTATCTTCTAACCAAAAAATCTTTAACGATAATAAATTTATATACAATCAGGCCCTGAAAAAAAGTGGTTTTAGACAAGAATTAAACTTTAACGGAGAACTTGTAAATCAGAATAATAATATAACTAAAAACATATCTTCCCGTAATTGTAGAATACTTAGAAACTACCATAGTAATGAAACTCAATCTAGTAACCCTACCTGCAATTGTAGAAATAAAGACCATTGTCCAATCGGGGGTAAATGTATGTATAAAAATGTAGTAAACGAGGCAACAATCTTCCCCGAGGAAAATATAAACCAGATATATAGGTATATCTGCCGTCTATACAACCATACACGCTCTTTTAGATATAGATACATCAAAAATCAAAGTACCTTATCCAAACACTACAGGGATCTGGTGGATAAGGGACTAACCCCACATTTCGAATGGAGATACTTATCAAGAGCTAGAACCCTTAATAATTACCGCGATCGGTGTGATCTGTGCATGGCGGAAAAATTTATTATTAAAGATAAGAATCAAGATGAGTTGCTAAATCTTCGTAGTGAGATATTTTCTAAATGTAGACATAAGAAACGATTCAAAACATAAACACCGTTTTATAACGTGTTGTCACTTATGTCAGTTCCATCTTGGTTCAATAACATCGGGCATGACATTTTAATAGAATGACCATTATGTTTATCTATATATATCATTGTGTATGTTTATGTGATGCGCTATGTATTTTATTATTTTTAAAAATTTTACATTTTGATTTATATATAGATATGTATATGTGCGTACATGTGTGTATATGTGTATATATGTAGGGGTGTGTATATATATGTGTATGTATATGTATGTCTATGTACATATGTATATATATGTATGCGTATATGGATGTATATATGTAGGTAGATGTGTATGTAGATGTGTTTATATGCGTGTGTGTATGTTTTGGTTTGTATGTATTCATATATATATATCTGTATATGGGTGTATATGTATGTATGTATAGTTAGACGGATAGATAAAGGGATACATTGTTTATTTGTTTAGATGGGTGTATGTAATTGTATGGAGATGTAAGGTTTTATGTATATATGTTTATGTGAACGTATGTGTCTGTCCGTATGTGTATGTGTGTGTAAATGTATATATATGTAGGAGTGGATGTGTATGGATGTATGTGTATATGTATGTAAGTGTGTGTGTGTTTATGTATGTATATGTATATACATATACATATACATAGATACATATATATATATATATATATCTGTATATGTGTGTATGTGTATATATATGTATATGAATATGTGTATGTACGTATATGTGTACATAGGTTTATGTATATGTATGTGTGTACACGCCTATATGTATGTATGTACGTACGTGTAAATATAAATATGTTGTTGTTTATGCGTGTATACGCATGTGTTTTTGAACATAGAAACATAGATCTTTGCTAGATTAGATAATCGTTATATTTGTTTGTTTTTTTATGTTTATATTTGATTTGTAACCTGCAGTCGATATTAATTTTGTCAAATTTTCTTAATTACACAGCGGCCCTTTTATAAATGCCCTTCAGCTTTAGTTTTCCGTCGCTCCATCTCTCTCCACCACCTCTTTCTCTTTCCTTTTTTTTCCTCTCCCTCTCTCAGCTTCTGGCCTTCAAGATTATATCGTCTATTGTGTGTGTATGTTACCACAAAATGTATCCTTTCCGGTTACATCTTCAATGTATTAGACATCCGAGAACATTCATATTTCTCTCACTTAAACCGTCTTTGACTTCTATCTTTAAAACTTCTCCCTGTTAAATTTTTCCCTCCCTTCATCTTTAGACCTTCCTGTTCCTCTCCTGCTCTTCTCTCGTCTGTTACCCCTCTCTATAGCTTTCTTTTACTCTTACATTCGTCCCACACTCTCATACATACACTCTCACTAAATTTTTTTTTTTATTCCCGGAGCTGTTTTTTCTGTTTTCTTTTTGAATTTGTAGGTCTGATGAATTGGATCGTATTTACGATTCCAATGGAATAAATTATAACCATGGAATATTAGTGTTTAAGCCTTTTTATTATATCCTTACTCTGTCCTGGACATTGAGTTCTACCTGGATTCTATCCTCTTGGAATTATTTTTTATACAAATATATCTGTGTTGTGGAGTTATTTCGCAGTGGAGGATTGTATTTATACTGAGTCGGTCCTAAAATAGGCTCGACATACAAAACATTAGGAACTTGGTATTACGTAGAGTAATCTGGTCGTGGTCGCTGATACTTTCGTATTCGACTGTCAACCGACATCGACTGACTGACCGACCGACTGACCCCTGTTTCTATTACTACTCCTACTTATCATAGGTGGGAGAGTCTATTAATTATAGAATAGGTGTGTTTCACCATAACAATATGTATGTGTATGTATGTAGATATATTTATACATTTTAGATATATGATTGCATATGTATGTGTATATTTACCACTAATATTATCTATATATGTATATATGCATATATAAGTAAATATATATAAATATGTATATACATATACATGTATATGTATACATATATGTATATATATATGTACATAGATATATATATACATATATATACGCGCATATATATATATACATATATATGTATATATATATGTATATATATGTACATATATATATATATATATACATATATATGTATATATATGTACATATATATATATATATATATATATATACATATATATGTATATATATGTACATATATATATATTCAATAAGTGACCAACATTACGACCTGTTTATGGTAAAATGACCAGCAATACCATTTTAAAGCAAAATGGCCCACAATACATTTTATCTGCCGTTGAAGGCATGCAATTACGTTTAAAATATATTTAGTTGAAGCTATAAAATTGTATTCAAAATATTTAGATTTCGGCATTAAATAACCACTAGTAGTTGATATGGCACTAAACAAAATCAATCAACCAACATGAAAGAACACTTTCATGCCATCAATCCATATATATCCGTCAATTTCTTAAAAAAGTCAAACTGTATTCCAAAATATAACTTCAACAAAACTACAACATAAAACACACCTACCATCCCCTCTAGTAATCATATTACTACAGACATGTATATGCACAAAAGCTGTGTATTAGGTACCAGGTATTCAATTGTGAAAGCAGAATAACATATATTTATTACTTCAAAGCTCACCACAAAATTAAATTTCAGCATTAAATGACCCATGAGTTATTGATATGCCTTTAAACAAACATACAAATACAAATTTGGGTACTCCCGTTTTGTATGTAACACATTTCACATTGAAAACATTTAATTAATTTTTTTTTAATTTTCTCTTATAAAGAAAAAGATGGTAATTGAAATTTCTCGAGAAGTAATTTGTGGGCTTGTTAAGACGTGTAGCGCAGTAGTAAGGTATAACGTATTAGTTCTGCAGAAAACAAAGGACGAACTCTTTGTTGGTAATGTTGTTTTTCTGTAATTCTTTTAGCATTGAGTATGGTTGTTCTTCCATCACATTAAATGTTGTGACTTTAACATTATGTTTAGGTAGAAACCACTGTGGTTACGGTGTAGAGGTTTCATTGCACTGGAGCTGGACATGAAGGTTTTGGTCAATGCGAATACATTCTTTTATAAATGGAAAATGTGTTTCAGGGTCAAAGACTATTCTATAAATTAGAATATAATCTTCCTTTTTTTTAAAATCCAAAACCGTTAGGACAATTTGGGAATGTCATTATTATTATAAATAAATAAAATAATAATTTTTTAAACGTTGTATGAAATAAATTAAATAAAATTAAAAATAATACAAATAATCTCGGCATGCAACAAAAACTGTTCCTGCCATAAATACGGACATCCTGCCAAATGACGTTAAATTCAATCTCTTCACCACGAACCTAGGTACGGGCAACACGTGTTCAACTTCTCTCTGTGATATGGAGTGTAATAACACAGAGTAATTTCTCCCTTTTATCGCATATACCATAAAACAATTGTAACCTAAAAAATACACACAAAAAATATAAATAAATTGTATGAAATTAACATCCAATTTACCATGCTTTTCCTGTTATTTGTGTACGTTTTATTTCCTGCCAAGTATGCTTTTATCTCCGTGAACACAAGGCTAATTTCTGCTGCTATGATGTGAGTGAATCCCTCACAACAACACTTTGCTTCTTCCAATTGAGTAAAATCCTTTATCGTATCAGCTGAAATAAAATCATGTAATTCATCAGTTTGGACCAATCGTTTTTGGAGGCTTTCTGAATTCCCTTGTATTCGGCAAAAGAGAAACTTTTTTTCTAAATGTATTGTAGGTATTTGATGTAAATCCCAATTCAGTTCATTTCGTTTTCCTTTCAAAATAAATTTCTCTTCAAAATGTTTCCTACAGAGAACTGAATTTTTCGTATCAGACCAATCAATACGATTAACGAATTTTATCCATTTTTTACGAAGTCGGATTTTCCAAGAGGAAAAGAAAATGTCGATACTTTTTCACTGTTAGTAACATATCCACTAGAATAGCCAAATGCAACACATTTGTTAACCATTTTTGTTAAACAAAATATCACAACAAACTTTATAATTTAATCTTTATGCAGTGGATTATGAGGTTGAAAAATTAGCGGGACGTAGACGCAATTGAAAATCATAGAAGCGAGGTAATTCATAGCCGTTTATAATTCGTGGATTAGTAAAAAAAAAAAAAAAAGGGTGTAAATATGCATTTTAGTGTTGAAAACATGTTTAGGGAATTGAAATAATGTCTGATAAATTCTACGTTGTTAATTTACGTTCTGAGAATTCAATTTTTAAAGTTACCTCCCTTTTAGATTAGCAATTTTCTAATCCGCCATTCACATTTTTTGTTTACTACATTACACCGGCTTGTTAGAATTCAACTTATGTGACATGTGGGGTCGTATAATATTAGTTGGCCATGGTTGTAGGAACGCTGTATTTGCCCTTTTCATATGTGTGTGTGAGAGTGTTTCGTATTCTTTTATCTTTAGCATGTTTGAATACAATAATGTTGGAAATGTTTAACCTCCGTGTTCCTCCCCTCCCCTCCCCTCCCCACACCCTCAAAAATTGGTTTGTTAAAAAATGGTAGTTATTCTCTTGACACCGCTATTATTGTATACACTTTTAACTCATTCAGCAATATTTATTTGCAAGATTATAAATATATATGAACCAAGTACAATGCGATATTTATTATTTAAATTTTATAAAGATTTATTATTTACCATTTTATAAAGAAATAAATTTGAAAATAAATATTTTATTTAAAAATTTATAAAAATTACAAAATTATCAAAATATTTAAGGGGAAGAGATGCTCTCAACCTATTTTAGTGAACTTGTGGTGAGAGCAAATATAAGTTTCTTGGAAAATACATTTTTAAAAAATTTATAATTACATTTACTCGTCGTTATGTGTTTATTTTAATTTTCTTGTTCACAGACATTTTTATAAATTTATGAATAAAATTATTTTCATATTTATTTCTTTATAAAATGTTAAATAATAAATATTTTATTAAAGTTGGTTCACATTTTTATAATCTTGTAAATATATAAAGATATTTGCTAACTGCCCCATGCGGTCAGATGTGGCACAAGGCCGAATTTATCGTGGGGTATCCGAGCCCGTAGGCTCGGGCAAAAATTCCCGTAGACCCCGTATAAAACGGTGTCGGGTAGCTGTCTACCACCCTAGACGAGACTCTGCCCTTCGGCATAGCCTCGTCTGCTCAAAGGCAGAAGGTTCGACTAGCTTAGCTGGAGACGAATCTCCAACTAATTGCCGAAGCAAATCCCTGTAAATATATAAAATTATTCTTGTAAATAAGCAGTCTAATAAATAGACAGTGTTTAATATCTTTGTTATCAATTCCCAAGAATAAAAGAAAACGTGTAAATCATCTTTCATATGTTTACTTTTAATAAAAAATTATAATCATCGCTTTCTAAAACATTAAACATATAGCTTAAGGCAGACAATATTCGGATCAGGACAGGGGCAATGCTCATAGATTTTGAATTTTGCAGTTTCAAAACCTTCTCTTATAAGAACCCACTGCAGTATTCTAGGATGCTGCAGCTGAGATCCATATATGAAATTGCTCATACAATCATTTATTTGGCGCAAGAATAATGATAGTAAAGCAAGCAATTTTTGGCCAGCTCTCACGCTACTTATTTGGATTTGGGCCATATTACTGAGTTGACTGATTTGCCTTTTTTACGGCTTATCACTCTTTTGTAGGTTATTTAAAGCCAGAAAATATTTTTTAGCTTGTAAGAATTTTTTTTATAGATAATAAGGATTTACTGATACAAGTATTACTAATTATTCCATATCTGGAGGGGGAGAGGTGGATTCATACTTTTCCCAAGGTTATTTGCATACAGGAGAATATAACGAACCCGACTGTAATTGGAACTCGAGTCCCCGCTTTCCAATTCCGACCTGTTATCCATTACACCACCCATACATCCAACCTTACAGCTCCTGATATTCTCAAACAGTCACTCATCTAGGTAATGATCAGGCTCAATATTGCTTAACATCGATGATCGTATGAGAACCGGGTTTTCAATGTGATATGTCCGTAAGTCTATTACTATAAAATGCCAATAACAAATATTAAAGTAGTTATACACTTTCAAGCAGTATCAGAGTTCGAGCCCAACTAAAAGCCAGTACATCGAATGCCGATTTTCTAGGCTGGAAAGTTCTCCTCAGCTCTTTCTATCCCTATTCTCTTTATCCGACTCAGTACCGTGCGAAGTCTTGTATTAGATCTGACGGTGGAAACAAAAAAGACACATACTTTGCAATCAGAAAGAGACAGTTGAAATTTCTCGGACACATAATGAGGAAAGATCAGTGCACTTCGACGTTGTGTAATGGTTAGCAAGCTTGTCTCGATAGATCAATTACGACTGAATATTGAATTCGATCCTCACTGGTTGCCCCATAGTTTCGGCCTTGTGCCACATCTAGAAAATCGCCTTAATGAGGAAAGAGGACTTAGAGAATATGACACTCAAAGGATATAGTGAATGCAAGGTGGGGGCACAGAACAGCAGCGAATAACTTTCCTAACAAGCTTGTATAAATGAGGGATTAAGAGCACAAAAAAAACAAACAAAAAAACAAAAAAACAAACAAAAAAACAAAAAACAAAAAAGAAGCCAACGGACAGGAAGTTGTGGAGACCGAGAATCGACCAAGTCCTGAAGGGACACTGCACAGATAAAGAAGTGAAAATAAAGGGTTTAATACTTACTAAAACATTTTCCATCTTTAAGTCTCTGTGAACGAGGTTTTTGTCGTGGAGGTAGGCCAAACCTTCACACACTTGAACAGCATAATAAGACAAGCTCTTTATGACCTCATTTTGCTTGCCCTGGTTTTTGCCAAATTTGGATGGGTTCACCTCGTTCTTGTTGTTTTCGCTCAGAAAGACGTTCTTTAATGTCGAATGACAATATTCCATGATCATCAACCATTGCAAAGCTCCATCACGAAGGCGACGGTAGGAACAGCCGTAATATTCAACGATATTACGGTGTTTGATTTCTCTAAAATAAAAACAAGTCATAATTGAATTTTATAGTATGCAGGTGGCAAGATGTCTACCTACCTATTTATTGCTATTATCTATCTCTTGTGCTTATCTATCTTCGTTATTGTCTATAAGTCCTTTCGTCATTATCCATTGTTATTATTTAAATATATATTTCGATATTATCTAACTATTGTTATTATCTGTCTTTCGTTATCGATCTGTTGCTATTATCTACTCATCTATCTTTCCTTCGTTAATATCTAAGTTTATATTTATCTAAGTACATATCTATCTGTTTATCTATATATCTATCTATCCACATATGTATGTATATCTACATATGTATGTATCTATCTAAAATGCGTATATTTCGGCAGCATGTTTTCATTGAGACATGTTTCATTGAATAATTTAGACATGCTCTGTCTACTTATTCTCTATAGAATCCTTTCATAATCACGGATAAGCTTTTTTGTGTGATTATTGAAAGACGAGAGGAAAACACCGTATTGATACATATTGTATTTATTTCCGAGTACTTTCGACATAGCACAATGTCATCATCAGGGTATTGTTAATTTCAGGATAAGTATTGTCGTGTTCATTGTTGAGAAAAACAAAAATTGTTGTGATCATCTGAAAATTAAATTTCTTATATGTGGAATGAGCAGTGCTGTGTCATGGCATGGCTACGGAACACCGTTTAAAGGGAGATAACTAGGTATGTTGGGGGAAAGATTTTACGAAATAAGCAGTAGAAAAAAATAAAGGAAAGAACTTTTAGTACAAATACCAAACATATCAACCTTTTATATCGTAACCAAATGCATGCTAACTATAAGTAAGACGAACATATCATTACACCCCCCCCCAAAAAAAAACCCTAATATATCCACCACGGATCTTAGTAAAAAAATAAAATTAATTATATACTGCACTAAATATACTATATCTAATAAAATCATTCGTAATGACTCTTTCCCGCCCACTAGTGTATTGCAGAAAACCAACATTGTTTATAAATTTAAATGTCCTCCAACAAAAAAATAATATTTATGTTGGACACACGACAACAACGCTCTTAGGGCGGCTAAGTTTTCATTTGAATAATACGTCAAACATTTCTAAACATTTACAACAACATACCTGTTCACATTCGCAATTCAGGAAAATCCTGGTCGAAAATACCTTCATACTTTTTCAGGTGAAGAATAAACACAAATTAAAAATTCTTGACGCTATTTATATTAAAAACTGAAACCAAACCATAATAAAATTAATTATGAATACTCCACAAACGTTTTAAAATGTGTACAATAGATAGTTTGAAATGCCAAGGTTTTTACTAATAGTTCTTTCCTTTATTTTTTCTACTACACATTTCGTAAAATCTCGCCCCCAACATATTTAGTTACCTCACCTTAAACGGTGTTCCGTAGTCCAGCCATGACGCAGCACTCCTCATTCCACATGTAAGAAATTTAATTATATTCTTAAACTATTGGTTATAGAAGACGGTTTATTTTATTTATATTAGAAGAATAATTTTTAAACATAAATACCAATTTCTTGATTATTGCACTGCTGGTATTCCGTATATTATTAAAAAAAAATTGCTTATGTTTTTTAAGAGTTAAGGATGACAGTAGAAATCTATCGTTTCTGGACTATGCCTGGTGACATCTCACAGGTTACCGTACGTAAAGTTATTTTCCTGATGTTTTAAACAAAAAGTAAGCATTAGATTTACAAAATTCAGTTAACTAATGCTTAAATTTAAGTGTCCCAGATATTTGTCCGCTACCTTTGAATAAACTGTAAACAAGCTTGCTTCACTTCATCAAAAGTGTTAAATCGCTGGTCGCGGAGGAAGTGTGCCATTGAGCGGAATAGGCTATAGTCATTCGGAGTAGCATCGGGACTGAATGGTGGATGGGGAAGAATCTAAACACCGTCCATCTGTTTGAACTTTTCCTTAGTCAACCTGGCAGTGTGTAGCCTCGCAATGTCTTACTGAAACTAAGCCCGGCCTCAATTGACTTTATATAAAGACATACCCAACGAAGAGAGTCAATACAGCGAGTTATTTTATATGTGTAAAAGCTGTCGTAAGTTGTCTAGCTTTATTGTTAATCAAATAATATCTTACTAAAACAATCTAAATTTAAGACAAAGGTAAGTAATCAAGCCTGAAGTGTCATTTTTTACTTACTTGAGTATACTATCTTCCAGTAAAGTATCTGATACATTGTTTGGACTGAGTTCTTCGCTCCAAGCTTTCATGGCGACCTGCCGATCGCCATCAGGAGTGCGCAGATGACAGGCAAACACTGTAGCAAAACTGCCTTTTCCCAACGGAGGATCAAGTGGATTTAAAATGATCGATTTGAGATCGATATCAGGAACCAACAGTTCTTTTACGTAGAACATGTCCAATTTCCCTGTCGGTTAAGAAAATGATAGAAAAATAAAAAAATATTCACTTATAGCGTTTTTATAGAATCAATAAATTAATGAAAATTCAAATGACTGATATTTGAACCAACTTCAAATTTTCACAAACACAGCGGTCATCAGGGTCAGATAAAGCTATTGAATTATAATCAGATGCCATATTTATAATTTACATAAGAAAAGCTAATTATAGACTCCAAACAAATTCCAAATTTATGTGATATCAGTTAATAACCCAATACTTGAAATATGTTAAATTCTATGAATATGCATTTCCAGAGACGTTATGTCTATCTATCTATCTATCTATCTATATATCAATATATTCATCTCTCTCTCTTATATATATGTGACACTATTTAGGGTTGCGTGAAAAAAAAGGGTGATAATTAAATTAGGTGACAAGAAGCTATCACAAAAAGGCACTGAGCGATGTTATTTTTTCTAACAAAGAAAAGTGGTAAAGATTTTATTTTCATTAGCGAAGAAAGTAAGATACCGGATTTAATTTGATTTATGTTACGACGCGGCGAAAGAAGATAGCAATCTGCCCATGGCAATAATGAAAATTTCAGGTTGGTCAAGTGGCCTACAAGGCAGAATGCTAAGAGATAAAAATTAATTGGGTCGCGCTCTGACCGAGAAAAATGTCCGCTGGACCACCCACAAAGTACAAAGAAGGAAAGATTAAACCATTAACTATCTGCGGAGATATCATTTGAGAAGAGCACCTGTTTTGTGTCAGAGCTGGCCATGATAGAAAAATTATTTTATCGGAACGAATAATTGGCGACAGGGTGCGGAAGATCATTGACCAGCCTCAGTGCTTGTTTGGCGAAGGTCTCGTTGACGAGTTCCAGACGGCGTTCGGTTAAGATAAGAGTCGTAAGGGTTTGTTGTCGGGAAGAGGAAAAGAAAGAAAAGAAAAAAAAAAAAGAAGATACTTTTTTTTTCCTTTGAGCGATAATTGCAAACACCCACGCTGCTGAGCGTTCATTGGCTGCTGAAGGGTGGCGTGATCGGTAGGCGAAGGTAAACCATGAAGAAGGAGGAGAGGCCTGTTGACGCCCCCTGAAGGGATTGGTGTGAGATGCCATTGTGAGAGAGAGAGAGGAACCCGTTGACGCCTCTGAAGGGATTGGTATGAGATACCAATATGAGAAAGGAAAAATTTGGAAGGACGATTCCCTTAAACTAGAAATTAAGGACTTCCGAAAATGGAAAGTAATAAATTTTCCTGACCGAAAACAAAGAAAATTCTTAATGCAGATTTAGAATTATCAAGGAACCTCAGACCCCGACAGGCCCACCCCGGTTTTTGGTCGGCGTCCATATAAGCAGAGTCGCAGCGAGTGGACGGCAGTTGGGGTAAAACAGAAGGGCAAGCAGTTGAGTTGGAGTTGCAGTTGGAAAGAGAGAACAGAATTGAGCTGTGAGCTCTGAGACCCGCCTCGCAGAAAGCTGACTGAAAGATCCCACGCAATCACGACCTCAACTTCTAACCAAGAACAATTTATTTTTGAAGAACGACTTAGACTCACACCACCAAAACAAGTTTTACGAATATCGCCTGAAGATATACCAAAAACCAGTTTCTTAAAAAAAAAACAACTTAAGATATTAAGACTCGCCTAACAAATGCAAAGAGTCACGTATCCATATTAGCGGTTTGGGAGAATGACGCAGTCCTGTATTCAGTAACCAGATATAAAATATTGTTATCCTTTTTTTAACACATTTGAACTTTTCGAGTTGTTACTTTATTTTCTTTTACATATACTTGTGCGGTATTACCCTTGTTCGGACTCGACTTGCATTACGGCCCGGCGACTAATTGATTTCGTCTACCTAAGATCAAATCACAACGTGGGTAGGTTAGACTAGAAATCAAAACAGTTACTCGCTAACCAGACGTTGGAGGCGAGCTGGGAACGACAAGGCTGATACCGAATCTAACCAGATTCTCATCCGAATCAGCAAAAGGTTAGAACGTCACATTTGGTGCCGCGACCAATACCAAGTCACATTGGTCGTTACAGTACAGGATAGGACGTTACAGTACAGGATAGGACGGCGACGGCGCGGAGACAGACGGGGTGACGTCACTATATATATATATATATATATATATATATATATATATATATATATATATATATATATGTATACACCTATATCTATCTATCTATCTATATATATATATATATCTATAGCTGTCTATGTATATATATATATCGATATATATCTATCTATATATATTATATCTATCTCTTTTTATATCTATCATTTTATTATTTTTAAATTAAAATTCCCAGCATCTATCGTTCATGCGCATGTGCAGTCGAATCAACATAAACAAACTTCTAACGATGAAGTGCTAAATGACGAAACGCTTCACAAGAAAACCTTTTTCACACACACGCACACACTATATATATATATATATATATATGTAAACACCCACAGATACACAAACACGCAAGCATATATACATGCATAGAATATATTTATTACTTCAAACGATATTTTTGTGGATACCCGTATTTCAGTATACAGGTGTCCGTTAAAAAATAACATTTGAAGTAATAAAAATGTCAGATTAAAAAAATAAAGTCCATTAATTATAATTATAATAAATATATAACAATATATAAAATATATCACAATATCGAACTATGGAATAATTAATTAGCTTTGAAGTAAACGAAGCATTACACCGAAAGTGTTCTTTGATAAACAGATTTATTTTATTCTCCAGGATGATAATGTAAAGGCTAAGTCTGCAAAACAACCTCCAAAAAATAAGATTTAGCGTTTCTTCCACATCCTCCATGCTCATCAGATTTAGCCCCCCTCAATATTTTCATTTGTTTCGATTACTAGAACATTTCATAAGTAACAGAATATTAAGAAATAAAGAACTTGAAAAGAAATTTTTTTAGGTCCGGATTTCTTTAAATGTGTAATCGAAAATGTAGTTTCCTGTTGCGCTACGGTCGTTGAAAATGAAAGTGTTTACAATTATTTTTGCTTTGGTAAACAGAGAATATGTTATTTTCCAGTACGATTATGCAAAGGCAAGGCAACCCAAGCCCAAGAAATTACATCGAAAGTGTCATGCTTTGATAAACAGAAAAGGTATTACGTTCCAGTATGACAATGGCACAATCTGAAAAACAAACCCAAGACAAATTAAAATAATTAGAATTGAGTGTGTGGGCGGTCCTTATACATCCTCCATAGTCACCAAGTTTAGCACCTTTTCATTTGTTACGGCCACTTTACTGTTTCATAAGTGGGTAAATACTCTCAAAAGCAAATACGAAGTTGAAAACAGTCTTCCAGATTTTTTTCAGGGAAAAAACTGGGATTTCTTTCAAAAACGAAAGATTTGCTGACATATTTTTATATGGACTTTTGTCCTTGTTTTGGTGTGAGGAAGGGGTCTCCAAAGCTTGTAACAGTATTTTTGCTACACCGTATGTATATATCTCCATCGATTGATGCTCATCCAAAAATCGAAATTTGATTAGTGCATGCATAATGCTCGATTAGTGCAGTAAAATATTCTTCAGTTTAACTACAATAATAGGAAATTGATTTTTTTTTATAGTTATCGATTAATTAAAATTTTTCTAAAATTTTAAAATGGAAAATGGGTAACAATTTTGTTTGTCAAGTATTACGTTATCTAAGTAATTGCGGTATTATTAAAAAATAAACGGTTTTAAATAGATAAATTTTATAAGCTAATAATAATAATACATATTTGAATGTTTGTCTCTTAAATTTTTTTAATATTTTGATTTTTTTTAATGTTTATTTTGAAGGTCTTAAAAGGATATTTCTGATCTTTGTTAAAAAAATGGACGATTTAATTAGATACAGAAATTTACTTTCAGTTTATTTTATACATTAAGATTTTATTTATATTTTAATATCGTTTGTGTGTGTCTGCATATATCTTATTGAAAACGACGGAAATTTTATATCGATTAATTATAATGATCGTCTTTTCCAAATTATAAACAGTCTGTTTCAAACAAAGAGGAAATTGTCCAAAGATCATTTCGGGAAAAAAAAGTAAAAGTAATATGGTCCCAGTTTTCGACTTTCTTAAGTAGTCACCAGGGTAAGTAGAGGCAGATTTGTGACTTAAATAAAATTTTAGAAATGGTACCACTACTAATTTTCTTCTTTTTTTTTTTTTAAAAAAATAAGCTGTTAGTGGTTAAACGTTAGAATTCTAGACGGAATTTCTCCTTGTTTGAGAAGGATTATTCATAATTTGGAAAAGACGATCTTCGAAATTAATCAGTATAACATTTCTATCGTTTTCAGTAGTATATGACTTAAAAACATTTGCTGCCGAAAAACAGAATACACGATCCAGTACTAAAGATATGGAAAAACAATCAGTTTCCTGTACCATTCCAACAAGTACCTGACTCCAATAATCAGATCAGGCCGAAAATGAAATATAGAACCCAAAATCATCTTCGCGTTCTTGTGGATAATTATTTTCCACGATACAATCATTTTCTGACAGACAATACATCGCAAGCCTCTCACTGCTTTACCACTATTTCCATGTAAAGTGTTCAAACAGACTGCATTCCTTCGTTCCACCAGTCCTAACCTTCACGGCTGACCTGCCATACCACGCACATTGTGGCGAACCCCCGCCATTCCTCTCGTATTCCATTAGTGAGATGTAAGTTCCACTCGAGAATCTTCTTCCAACGAACTGCTACTGTACCGACTCCCAAGAGGATGTTTCTTCGGCCACTGCAATGTTAACATGTTCAAGTTTAGAGTTAAACGTCATCTTCCCTACATATCTCAATCAAAAGGTGCCTCTTACTTTGTAACCCTTTATCTCGTGAGCCTTGTACAGGTTAGACATCATTGTAAAAATGGTATAGGAGTAAAATTGATTACTTGGACGCAAAGAGATAAAAGTTGCTACGGCCATAGACAGGAATTACTCAGTCTTGTCTGTGGTGCACAACGTACGCAGACGGTTCCACACTAGACTTCGCCTCAATACAATATCGTAAGATTTGGGAAAACTCGAATTAACCCTATTGCGACAACACACTGACTTTAACAGAGGAGGGGAAAATCTTGGTGACATGTAAGGACGGTATTACTCAACAAAGCTCGCGGAGCTAGAGACTGTCCAAAAAGAGAAGAGGAAGAAGTTATGGTTATATTGCCATTGTTTCTAAAGCTTTGTTGTTGCTCACTTGTTCAATCCGTGGTATTCTCAGCATCCTTCTGTAGAACTATATTTCTGTTGCTTCAAGTCTCTTCTTCATTTATGGCAATATTCAGTGCCATATAGGAGGATTGATACTACATAATAGTTCAGTACTCTTTTCTTTGTTTCTAATGATATTTTTCTGTTTCTTAATACTTTGATCGGCTTTTGGAAGGCATCTTTCGATATCCCAATGCGTCTACAGATTATCGTTTCGCGCTTTCAGTACTTTGCTAATACGCTTCCCAGATATCTAAGTTGTTGTACCTGTTTGATTTCGCTAACTCTAATCTGTAATTGTATGTTAGGCTGTTCCTTTTCCAAAAAACAAAAACAAAACAAAAAAACGAACAAAAAACAAAAAAAAACAAAAAAAACATGCATTTAGTCTTCTTGCAATTGGTGTTTAGTTGTTTCTTCACGCTTTTCTTCACTACCGCCTGTAGGAATTCTTGCAAGTACAACTGATTTTTCAAGCACTTAACAGTAGTAATATCACTTATATAACTCCAGGGTAGTATGACTTGGTTATTCAAGACTGTTGATTGCCATATTTATCCCTATATAATGCAGAGTTTTTCTTTTAAAAATGTTTCAAAATACCTCTGCGCCTTATACGTACAAGGTTATGGCTTTGAACCGATCTGTGAGTTCAGGTGAAAGCTACTCACACGGCTTTGTCTGCTTGAATATTCACTGCTTAAATATTATTTGTTTTATAAGAACTTGATAGGTTGAAATTAAAAGAAAATCGATCACTAATTGTTCCATGTCCAATTCTGGGTCTTTACTATATTCGGACTACGTGTCTCTGTTAAACCCGGTTTACCATATTTTTTATTTTTGCCCAATATATTTAGAATGTTTAAAAATACATTTAATTGAAAACGTATCGTAATCTTTGTTTGACCAAAGAGTCATGTATAGTAGGATCGAAGGAGATTTATTTCAGTTTCAGAGACACGACGTGAAAAGGAAATGAATGAAAAATTCTTTACATCATTAAACACGTTACCAAATATATAAACTATGCGAATAACGTAACTAAAGCAACTGTCGCATTGTTCATAAGACGTGGTATAAATCATGACCAGTAAGTATTCTAAAAGAAAATAGAAAGAAAACAATATTCATAATATGGGAACTTCATTGTCCGAAGGTTTTAGTTTGAAATAAGGCCGTGTTCCTTGCTCGTCCCAGACGATTTGAAATAAGAAGTTGTGTTCCTTGTTTATCTCCAAACAATTTGAAATAAGAAGTCTGGGTCCTCTGTGCGGCACCAGACGATTTGAAATAAGAAGGCTGTGTCCTCTGTGCACCACCAGACGATCTGAAATAAGAAGGCTGTGTCCTCTGTTCGCCTTCAGACGATTTGAAATAAGAAGGTCGTGTCCTCTGTTCGCCTTCAGACGATTTGAAATAAGAAGGTCGTGTCCCTGTTCGCCCTAGATGTTTTGAAATAAGAAGACTGCATTCTTTGTTCATCCCAGACAATTTCAAATAGGGACGCTTCATATTTTTTTCATACCTCTATTTTTGACCGTTCGAATAAAGCGTTATCAACTATAAAACATTGAGTCGTATTGTATTTGTGTACACCCTTTTACTAGACAAAAACATCGCCGTTAGTTCCACAAATGTCGTGTATCCTTACATTGCAACATAACAGTAAATCCGTTTGATTACAAGAACAACAGTAACAACAACCTATGTCTATATTTTCAAAACAGCACATTCAGTTGCTTTCTCTTTTCACTTGTGTTTTTGTTCCATTGACTCATGTACGACACCCAAACACTCAGAATGAGAACCAACCCATGGAATTAAAAAATGCACACCCTTTTCACTGATAAAACTATTGTACTCATATTTGTTTAAGGTGTAAAAACAAACTCAGATAATCATACGTGAAAATAAAGAAAAATATTTAAACATACATATATAAACTTTCAATCTCTTCGCCGTAGTGTTACGGTTAGCAAGGTTATCCCGTTAAAACAATTATGACTCGGTTGCGAGTTTGATCCTCACTGGGTGCCCTATACTTTCGGCCTTGTGTCACATCTAAACTACTCTTAGAAAACTACCATACATATATACACCTTTTCTATTAATTCACCCAAAATATTAATTCAGCAAACAATGAACAAGCCAAAAACAGTTTTTTTTTTTTAAATTGTAAAAAATCCCTAACCTGTGGCAAGAATTAATAAAGAAACTAACAAACAAATTTTGATTTAAAATTTTGTTGTAACCTAGAAAAGGTTACTGAATGAGAAATAACCAAAACAGAGCTTGGAAATGAAAATTGTAATCTTTATAACATCAACAAAATACAATACTCGCCAGCGGCGTGAAGTAGGTAAACCACTGCTAATAATGGACTACTTAGACAGCATATCACCCCCACTTACATTAGTGCCCAACGTATTTATGTGGATTAGGATATACCCATTAGTGTTCATAGGTACGTTATAAAACAAATTTATAATTTCTTGGAGTGAATTAATATTTGCGATAAGTAACTTATTATTTATAATTATTAGGTTGGTGCAAAAATAATATCGGTTTTTGACGTAATTTTTAACGTCAAAAACCGACATTATTTTTGCACCAACCTAATACTTATTATAATCATTATTTGGGGTGAATTAACAGAAAAGATTCACATTTATGTTGGGTAAATTTTCAGAAAAAAGAACAAAAATACAAATATGGTTCTTCGATTCTTATATTTCAGAACATTTTCAAATAATTCATTTTAGGGACTTCCCAGAACATCAAAGATTACCCCCCCCCCATCAAAGATGCGCCAAATTACTAGAAATGGAACCACAGAGATACTTTAAGAAGACAATAACAGCTGTAGCCGAACGTAGATATGCCAGAAATAGTGTTTAATAAATAAATAATGATATTTATTTGTTTTCCGATGATCTGTTATAAGATAAAATCTTTTATCAAGTCTTTTACCCGACGTAAAGCATATCGCAAGAGTTGTCTTTTCTAAGTATATGAACGGTACATATGAACGCAATACTTTGTATTAGACAGTGGGGGGGGGGGATTTCCTATGGTGAATTTTCTACGCGTAGCTTAGTTGTGGCATACGGCAGAAAGTATGGAGCCTTCAGTGAGGATCGAACTCACTATTCAGTTGTAACTGATCTAGCGAGACAAACTTACTGACCATTGCCTCACATCAAAGTGCCCCCAGTATTCTTTTTAATCGTCCCCAGTGCTTCTAATATTATTCTAACAGTGATCGTGTTTCAATGCCCAAATCTTTCAAATTTTATTTCCAGGTCCTTACATTTTAAAAGATGTTTTTTTTTGCTATTATAGATGGTCTACTAGCTTACATAGTGCGGTCGGTATAGATGGTGAAATTCTAGAAGGCTTCTACCTTCTATCACTGGTGCTGGTTTGTGTTCATACCATTTTTCTGCATAGGGAAAGTTATAATGTTGGCCTATCGTCAAATTAGCCCTGCCGCGTCCACTACTCACACTTCTCTGTGACTCCTGTTCCCAACTCTTCAGGAGTAGGATGGGCATACACAGCCATCTCTGTCACTGCCACCAGAGGGGAGAAAGGGAATAAGGAGAGAAGATGACGAATCCCGATGCCCGAATGCGAGTGGGTGCCGACGATATATTTAAATTCAGTTGGGGCTAGGCTAAAACACCCGGATATTAGATGGTCAATAGTTTCCTCAGTGTTTGTTTATTATTATTATTAACAATATTGATCAAATTCTGTTGTTGGTTTCATCCCATGATGGACGAACCGATTAGCCTCTGAAATGACTTTGGGAAGCAGATCGAATTTGTTGAACGGTTCATCAAAGACAGTGTGATCGGACAAGAGCACACACGATCGGAGTGGTCACTTTCATCGCAAACATCACCAACCATTACCGTGTGAATCTGCTCAACAGATTTAAAGCTATGAAACGCACCTACGGAGAGTCGTAAACGAACAAAGCTCTGCGCTTCATCAAAGACCGAAGTTTTACTCAGGAGCATGGTGGCTACCATGATGTTATTGTTACCACGGATGACCAGTCGTCCTTGCCAGTTGAAACAAAAAATGCTGCGGTTGAAAAACAGAAATCTAGAGTAATCTTGTTTGCCGTTGGCGTCGGAACAGGTGTCGATGTTAGGGAACTGAGTGTAATTGCTGGTGTCGAAATGCGTGTGTTCCAAGTCAGATTTTATCAGGCTCTGAAGGGAATTGAATCTCTTCTCTTTGCCAGAGTCTGTATTGTGAGACATGGCAAAAGAGGACAAGAGCAGCGAGGTGGAGAGGGAGATGGTGGTTAGCAAGAGACTATGCGGAGGCCCAAAACGACACTTCAAGGATCAGTTGAAAACATCGCTGACACAGACCCATATCGACCTGGGAAAACCAAGCCTGGGAAACATTATAGTGGTTTGCGTCCATACTTCTACATTGGTTAAGGTTATAATGTTGATATATTTTCCAATTCAGGTATTTCTTTACCCTGTTATGTTTATAATTAAATTCATTAGTGACCAGGGTTAAGTATCCAGATATTAGATGACCAATAGTTTCCTCAGTTTTTGTTTATTATTATTATTATTATTATTATTATTATTGAAAGAGCAGCACCTGCAAAGTAACGCTAGTGTACAAAGCCCAATATTTGCATCATGACACCCAGTCTGATAAGAGTATACCAGGCACACGCATCACAGCCAAATGTAAGCAGATGGTGACAGGTTTTGATGAAAGCAGTGTATTATTAGGTTGGTGCAAAAATAATGACGTAATGTCGTTTTTTGACGTATTTTTTAACGTCAAAAAACGACATTATTACGTCATTATTTTTGCACCAACCTAATACTTGAGCGGGGTCTAGTTAGAAATATGTTCAGTTCGAGTAACCGGGTCCGCTCATATGATCTCCGCTTGGTTCCCATGCAACTAGATGTGACTGTTAAATTGCATCGGCTGACTCATCCACATACACACACACACACACACAAAAAAAAAACCCTAAAAAAAACAAACTAAAAAACAACAAACAAATCCATCTTGTCTCTGGGTCATGATATTCTGTCACTAATCCCGCTCATGACCTGATATGCACACTGAAATCAACCCCTAGAGGATATGACCAGCTGTTTAAGACCAGGGAACTGACAAGCAAATATGTGGTACTGAACGGCATATTTTCTATTGCCAAGACAAAATATGTACATGTTAGCGTATCCAATCAGTTAAGATATCAAGGTAACCTGTTCTTGCTGAGAAAAATACATTATTAACATGACAGGTTAGGCCAATATATTAATTAACATGTCTGTTCAAACTATGGAATTGAAGTTATGGATACATGGTACAAACATTATCCGAATGATATCACAAATGGTGATGGAGTGACTATACTGTGGAATTTTCCAATGTTGACAAACATGA
This sequence comes from Acanthosepion lycidas, assembly GCA_963932145.1. Taxonomy (NCBI): domain Eukaryota; kingdom Metazoa; phylum Mollusca; class Cephalopoda; order Sepiida; family Sepiidae; genus Acanthosepion; species Acanthosepion lycidas. Next base: position 74,394,530 of record OZ010587.1, read on the forward strand.
AAATTGATCCATAAAATATTTCAAAGTAGGAACGTGCTAACTGATATGACTTTCCCACAGGATTCCAATGTTTCTAAAAAAGAATTTAAAAAACTGTCAAATTATAAGGCCTGCAAATCGAAGTAACAAAAATGTGGAAAACTACAATTATCCCGGTTCTGATAGGGGTAATGTGCATAATAAAGAAGGGTACTGAAAATCATGTGAGTGAAATTCCTGGACAAATCAGCATTTCAGAGCTACAAAAGTTTACTTTGTGCCGAACTGTACATATCCACAAATCCCTCAACGTCTAAACGAACCGTCCATATGTGCATAGATAATTCACCTACAGCGGCCTTTTTACATGTAGACTCCGGAGGGGGCTTGGTAATTAGGCACTTAAAATTACTCCCTGGCAATATGATACCACAAATAATAATAATAATAATAATAATAATAATAATAATAATAATAATAATAATAATAAAATATAAATATGAGTCAATCGGGATGAAAACAACAATGTGAAGATTTGAACTGCAAGTGTAACGGAAAATAAAATAGGTTGTCACGCCTTTCACATTACTTTCTTTTTACAGTCTTAGTAAGTCTTCTTTACCCTTCCTTACTATAAATGTCTAAACTTTTACTTTTCTTTTTTCACTTACCTTGTATGTCATAGCATTCGGCGATTAACCCAGGCATTTTCTCGGTGAATTTGCATTCTGTTTTCAGAAAGTCTCGCTCCAAGTTATTCAACAAGGTGAGATCAGCTTTGAGTAATTCGGGGATCATGACACCAACGGCATCAATACTGCGCAAAATTCCTCGGAAAAACTTTGCCAGCACTTCCGTCAGGCGTGGGTTCTCTATCAAATTCTTTAGATATTGTTTGGCAACTTCAGTCATAAGCTCTCGTGGTCGAACCTTTGAACTGGTCATATAGGATTTGAGTTTTTTCTTTATGTCCTTCTTTTCGATGTCAACGTGCCCCAAAGAACTGATTGAATGACCAATGCTGAGGGTAGCGGTCGAGATATCGTACGAATTGACCCTATTAAAATATAAAAGTGAGAAAAGCATTGAAAAAACAAATGTCATAAAACTTGAATAATATAACGGAAATTTAAACAAAAAATAGTGTGATATAATTTAATTGGTAAATGTCTTTAATAGATTGGTTTTTAATTAATTACTCAATGAATAAACAAAACATTATGGATAAATAAGTAATGAATTAATTATTATTATCAAATCATTAATACATATGATTTGATAATCTTTGTAACTATTTTAGATATCTAATCATGTACGATATTGCAGGAGAGAAAGTCAAATTAAAAAAACTTCTATTAATAGAAAATTCCACTGAAGACTTGGCTATATATTAGGTTGGTGCAAAAATAATGACGTAATAATGTCGTTTTTTGACGTATTTTTTAACGCCAAAAAACGACATTATTACGTCATTATTTTTGCACCAAGCTAATATTATCTCCCTTTTTTCAACAAAGCACATAAGACATATTAAGATAGAGGACTACAAATATTTTTGTAAAAAGGTGCATGGGATGTTATTTGATTAATTTTGAACAAAAATAACATTAATTTTCCACTATTGGAATTAGTTATCCTGCTCCTGAATACACATCCTACGTAAAAAATAAATCCTCATTGGTTAGGTCACTGTAAATGTGAATTAAAAATAAATATTCATTTGAATCTTAAACAAAATCTGTATGTAAAAGAAAACAGGTTTTTACGATACAAAAGAAATATAAATCAATAAGTAATTAAAATTTGAATATTGAGAACAATCGGGAATCATAGCAAAAACTTTCGCTTATTTGATTTCATGAATACTTTAAAAATAGAAGGTGTCAGATTTTAATTTCCAGCAATAGTCAGCCATCATTCATCTGTCCAGTTACACTGTCATAATCCTAAAGCATTATGTCCGAGGACTTTATAATGTTTCCATTCATAACGTACAACAATGCAATTACACTGTCATTATCCTAAAGCAATATATCCAAGGACTTTATAATGTTTCCATTCATAACGTACAACAATGGAATTACACTGTCATTATCCTAAAGCATTATATCCAAGGACTTTATAATGTTTCCATTCATAACGTACAACAATGCAATTAAACAGTCTTTATCCTAAAGCATTATATCCAAGGACTTTATAATGTTTCCATTCATAACGTACAACAATGCAATTAGACAGTCTTTATCCTAAAGCATTATATCCAAGGACTTTATAATGTTTCCGTTCATAACGTACAACAATGCAATTACACAGACTTTATCTTAAAGCATTATATCCAAGGTCTTTATAATGTTTCCGTTCATAACGTACAACAATGCAATTACACTGTCATTATCCTAAAGCATTATATCCAAGGACTTTATAATGTTTCCATTCATAACGTACAACAATGCAATTAAACAGTCTTTATCCTAAAGCATTATATCCAAGGACTTTATAATGTTTCCATTCATAACCTACAACAATGCAATTACACTGTCATTATCCTAAAGCATTATATCCAAGGACTTTATAATGTTTCCATTCATAACGCACAACAATGCAATTACAGAGTCTTTATCCTAAAGCATTATATCCAAGGACTTTATAATTTTTCCATTCATAACGTACAACAATGCAATTACACAGTTATTATACTAAAGAATTATATCCAAGGACTTTATAATGTTTCCATTCATAACGTACAACAATGCAATTACACTGTCATTATCCTAAAGTATTATATCCAAGGACTTTATAATGTTTCCATTCATAACGTACAACAATGCAATTACACTTTCATTATCCTAGAGCAATATATCCAAGGACTTTATATTGTTTCCATTCATAACGTACAACAATGCAATTATTCTGTCATTATCCTAAAGCATTATATCCAAGGACTTTATAATGTTTCCATTCATAACGTACAACAATGTAATTACACTGTCATTATCCTAAAGCATTATATCCAAGGACTTTATAATTTTTCCATTCATAACGTACAACAATGCAATTACACAGTTATTATACTAAAGAATTATATCCAAGGACTTTATAATGTTTCCATTCATAACGCACAACAATGCAATTACAGAGTCTTTATCCTAAAGCATTATATCCAAGGACTTTATGTTTCCATTCATAACGTACAACAATGCAATTACACTGTCATTATCCTAAAGTATTATATCCAAGGACTTTATAATGTTTCCATTCATAACGTACAACAATGCAATTACACTTTCATTATCCTAGAGCAATATATCCAAGGACTTTATATTGTTTCCATTCATAACGTACAACAATGCAATTATTCTGTCATTATCCTAAAGCATTATATCCAAGGACTTTATAATGTTTCCATTCATAACGTACAACAATGTAATTACACTGTCATTATCCTATAGCATTATATCCAAGGACTTTATAATGTTTCCATTCATAACGTGCAAGAATGCAATTACACTGTCATTATCCTAAAGCAATATATCCAAGGACTTTATAATGTTTCCATTCATAACGTACAACAATGCAATTACACTGTCATTATCCTAAAGTATTATTTCCAAGGACTTTATAATGTTTCCATTCATAACGTACAACAATGCAATTACAGAGTCTTTATCCTAAAGCATTATATCCAAGGACTTTATAATGTTTCCATTCATAACGTACAACAATGCAATTACACTGTCATTATGCTAAAGTATTATTTCCAAAGACTTTATAATGTCTCCATTCATAACGTACAACAATGCAATTACAGAGTCTTTATCCTAAAGCATTATATCCAAGGACTTTATAATGTTTCCGTTCATAACGTACAACAATGCAATTACACTGTCATTATCCTAAAGCAATATATCCAAGGACTTTATAATGTTTCCATTCATAACGTACAACAATGCAATTACACTGTCATTATCCTAAAGTATTATATCCAAGGACTTTATAATATTTCCATTCATAACCTACAACAATGCAATTACACTGTCATTATCCTAAAGCAATATATCCAAAGACTTTATAATGTTTCCATTCATAACCTACAACAATACAATTACACTGTCATTATCCTAAAGCATTATATCCAAGGACTTTATAATGTTTCCATTCATAACGTACAACAATGCAATTACACAGTCTTTATCCTAAAGCAATATATCCAAGGACTTTATACTTTTTCCATTCATAACGTGCAAGAATGCAATTACACAGTTATTATCCTAAAGCATTATATCCAAGGACTTTATAATGTTTCCATTCATAACGTACAACAATGCAATTACAGAGTCTTTATCCTAAAGCATTATATCCAAGGACTTTATAATGTTTCCATTCATAAAGTACAACAAAGCAATTACACAGTGTTTATCCTAAAGCATTATATCCAAGGACTTTATAATGTTTCCATTCATAACGTACAACAATGCAATTACACGGTCATTATCCTAAAGCATTATATCCAAGGACTTTATAATGCTTCCGTTCATAACGTTCAAGAACGCAATTACACAGTTATTATCCTAAATAATTATATCCAAGGACTTTATAATGTTTCCATTCATAACGTACAACAATGCAATTACACTGTCATTATCCTAAAGTATTATTTCCAAGGACTTTATAATGTTTCCATTCATAACGTACAACAATGCAATTACAGAGTCTTTATCCTAAAGCATTATATCCAAGGACTTTATAATGTTTCCATTCATAAAGTACAACAAAGCAATTACACAGTCTTTATCCTAAAGCATTATATCCAAGGACTTTATAATGTTTCCATTCATAACGTACAACAATGCAATTACACGGTCATTATCCTAAAGCATTATATCCAAGGACTTTATAATGCTTCCGTTCATAACGTTCAAGAACGCAATTACACAGTTATTATCCTAAAGAATTATATCTAAGGACTTTATAATGTTTCCATTCATAACGTACAACAATGCAATTACACTGTCATTATCCTAATGCATTATATCCAAGGACTTTATAATGTTTCCGTTCATAACGCACAACAATGCAATTACACTGTCATTATCCTAAAGAATTATATCCCAGGACTTTATAATGTTTCCATTCATAACGTACAACAATGCAATTACACTGTCATTATCCTAAAGCATTATATCCAAGACTTTATAATGTTTCCGTTCATAACGTACAGCAATGCAATTACACTGTCATTATCCTAAAGCATTATATCCAAGGACTTTATAATGTTTCCATTCATAACGTACAACAATGCAATTAAACAGTCTTTATCCTAAAGCATTATATCCAAGACTTTATAATGTTTCCGTTCATAACGTACAGCAATGCAATTACACTGTCATTATCCTAAAGCATTATATCCAAGGACTTTATAATGTTTCCATTCATAAAGTACAACAAAGCAATTACACAGTGTTTATCCTAAAGCATTATATCCAAGGACTTTATAATGTTTCCATTCATAACGTACAACAATGCAATTACACGGTCATTATCCTAAAGCATTATATCCAAGGACTTTATAATGCTTCCGTTCATAACGTTCAAGAACGCAATTACACAGTTATTATCCTAAATAATTATATCCAAGGACTTTATAATGTTTCCATTCATAACGTACAACAATGCAATTACACTGTCATTATCCTAAAGTATTATTTCCAAGGACTTTATAATGTTTCCATTCATAACGTACAACAATGCAATTACACAGTTATTATCCTAAATAATTATATCCAAGGACTTTATAATGTTTCCATTCATAAAGTACAACAAAGCAATTACACAGTCTTTATCCTAAAGCATTATATCCAAGGACTTTATAATGTTTCCATTCATAACGTACAACAATGCAATTACACGGTCATTATCCTAAAGCATTATATCCAAGGACTTTATAATGCTTCCGTTCATAACGTTCAAGAACGCAATTACACAGTTATTATCCTAAAGAATTATATCTAAGGACTTTATAATGTTTCCATTCATAACGTACAACAATGCAATTACACTGTCATTATCCTAATGCATTATATCCAAGGACTTTATAATGTTTCCGTTCATAACGCACAACAATGCAATTACACTGTCATTATCCTAAAGAATTATATCCCAGGACTTTATAATGTTTCCATTCATAATGTACAACAATGCAATTACACAGTCTTTATCCTAAAGCATTATATCCAAAGACTTTATAATGTTTCCATTCATAACGTACAACAATGCAATTACACAGTCTTTATCCTAAAGCATTATATCCAAAGACTTTATAATGTTTCCATTCATAACGTACAACAATGCAATTACACAGTCTTTATCCTAAAGCATTATATCCAAGGACTTTATAATGTTTCCGTTCATAACGTACAACAATGCAATTACACTGTCATTATCCTAAAGCTTCATATCCAACAATATATTTGAATTGTCATTATCATTATCTATTGTCATAAAATAAATTCCAGGTATTTGAGCAATCAGGAATTCAATAGCATTCATGCATTTTTTGCAGGTTGCATTCAGAATTAATTCAGGGAAACACAGAATTATCAGCAGTTGAACTTGGGATGTCAAGTATTGCCCTTATTGTTTATCATTTTTGATTGGCATATTCATTATTCAGTGTCTTAACGGTCGAATTTGCAAGACTAAGCATTCTAATTATTCGTTGACTTATCCTGGCTAATATTTTCATCCTGGTTGTTTTGGCATTATGCTGTGTCGTGGCCATTTTGCTTTAAAGATGTATTGTTGATCCTTTTACTATAGATAATATGTAATTCTTATTCGTTCAAAATGTTTTTTTTTTGGGGGGGGTCACTATTTCCCCATGGGTGGAGCCCTAACAGACGCAACCAACCCAGATAAGGCCTCTGATCGAGATATTGTAGGTTTCGAGGAGCGTGGAATCACCTGTTAATTGTTGTTGTTACCAGATCCACCCTGACCTGTGGTGGTAACACCTGTTAGGGTCCCAGCTATGGGCAAATAGTGAACCCTAAACACGACACTATGAAAATATAAAAATACTTTTTTTGTAGCAAAAATAAAAGCAAGATATTTTTATATAAAAAAGGACCATCAACACATATTTATAGTAAAATGACCAACAATACATTTTTAAAGCGAAATAACAAGCAATACATTTTATCAGTAGCTGAAAGTATGCAACTGCGTTTAAAATATATTTAGTTGAAATCATAACATTGTTTTCAGATTATTTTAATTCAGCATTAAATAACCTATCGAGGTTGATATGCTGCTAAGCAAAACCAACCAAAAACTAAAAAAAAAAAAAAAAATAATACTAATAAGTTTTCGTACCTGTTGAGGACATTTAGAATTCCTTTTGGTTTGAGTGGGCTCTTGAACGATTGTTGTAACTGATTGACCACTTTTCCTTTATCACCAGATAACATGTCTGTAAAAAGAAAAAGAAAAGAAAAACTCATTCAGCAAAAGGTAAATGTGTTAAAATTTTTATGGTACTCATAAAAACATTTCGAATTATCTGGCGTCAACGTAAAAGCTATTTAATTAGTTATAACCGATTAGGGATATGTGGGAGAAACAACGGTTAACCTTAGACTTGAACAAGTTAAGAGTGTAGTAATCGCGGAAGCATACTCTTGGGACTAGGTTCCACAAAACGGCAGTTCCTGGGAAGAAACTTCTCGAGTTGGACTTTCACCAATGGAGTACGAAGCGAATAAGGTTGGTTCGCTACAATGTGTGTGACATGGTGGGTCTTAACTGTGGCGTTTAGAACTGGAGGAATTATTCTGAATATTTTCCATGGAAATAGCGATAGAGTAGTGAGAGGCTTGCGACGTTTCGTCTCTGGGAAAGAGGTTGTAGGGTGGAAGATAATGATAAAATTAATTTTAGGAAGGATAGTAAGGAGACAAACATTACATAAGATTACAAAGGACAGGAAGTTGTAGATGGCCCTGATCGCCAACGTCCTGAAGGGACACTATATATAAAAGAAGAATAAAAGGAATTCGGATCAAAGAAACACCTAACTAAACTCGAACTATCACTTCTATAAAGGAAGAATTTGGATTAAAAAGAGTTTAAGGTGTGACAAGAACTCTCAACTCCACCACAGGAGTTGCTGATTGAATTACAGGGATTCGGGTCAAAGAAATAGCTTCTGACGAGACTAGAATTCATATTTCATATTCTATAGAGAGACAATCTTAAATGAACTAAGGAATTAAACAGCAATTTTTATTAGCGTTCATAATTTTAACATAAGATAGGAAGATGACACTGTGTTGATAGCAGACCAAGAAGGAAAACTGAAAGATAAGAGAAAACAAGAAGAAAGGACTGTTAATTGTAACTAGATAGAATGTATTATTGTCAGAAAAAAGGTGTGAGCTGTGCATTGCAGACTTCAAGTTAAACAGGTACAGAAATTTACATATCTTGGTAGCGTACTAGAAGACACAGACATTCGAAGGCGCATAGCAGCAGAGAAAGACGCATTCCCAACAAAACAAAAAACAAAAACAAAAATAAAACAAAACAAAAAAAACAAAACAAAAAAACTAAGCGAAGTATTAAGAAAGTTTCGTTAAAAACAAAGAAAAGAGTGTTGGATAATTAATATTATATCTGACAGTGAATGCTAAACAATATCTTCACAAATGAAGCAACAGTGACGTTGTGTTCAACCGACAAATGCTAAAAAAAAAAAAACGACGGATAGAATATACAAGCAACGAGGACGTTTTTAAGGAAAACAGAGACTGCAAGAGAAATCATACTTAAAATCAGAAAGAGACAGTTAAAATTAATGAGACACATAATGAAGAAAGAAGGCCTGGAGAATTTGACACTCACAGGACATACTGAAGGCAAGAGAAGGTAAGGTAGCAAGAGTAACTTAATGAGTTTGTCTGAATATATGTCAGAACAGAGAGATGGTAAAGGGTCAAAATTAGAGGATTAAAAGATAGGAGGTTGTGAAGAGCCATGATCGTCCACGGACTGAAGGAACACGTCACGTGAAAAGAGAAGAATCAAGGCTACAATTTAGGAAAATAACAATGAGTAATATATTTTGATAAGACAGAAAAAGTCATCGTTTGTAAATTTAAAAATAAATAAAAGTTTATACATTTTTGAATTTATATATGTGCTAAAACAAATATCTGAAATTTTTAATAGGTTCATAGAAGAAACTATTGAGAAATGTATTCCTTTTCGACCGTAGTGACCTTCGTGGTCTGATTCTTATATTTTATTATGTCAGAGACTTTGTTAAGAGAACCAGATATATCAACAATTGAACTTAGGAGGTCAAGTATTGTCATTATTTTTCATTTATTTTGATTAACATAGTCATCTTTGTTGTTTTAAACATTATACAGTGCCTCAGCGGTTGAAGTTGCAAGACTAAGAATTCTGATTATTCGTTGACATATCCTAACTAATATCGTGGTCTTTGTTGTTTTGAACAGAGTAGAGGAAGTTGTACATGTTCATGTTATACTGTTGGCGGAAAATTAGTGAAATGAATCTAGAGCAGCGGATTAACATCAATTTTTCTCTGAAGATTGATGTGAAAGGATAGTGAAATAATGTTAACCTTATTAAAAATGACTTATGGTGAACATGCTATGAGGAAATCAAGCGTTTCTGTGTGATACGGGTGGATCAAAGAAGAGCGAGAAGTACAAGATGGCGTAAGAATTGGGCAGCCAAAAATACAAAAAAAAAAAGTTGCAAATGTAAACAGTATGCGAACCTTGGTGCGTTCAGATCGAAGATTAAGTGTGCGTCTGATAGCAGACCTAAATATAGGGAAACAGAGCGGGAGATTCTAACAGACGATTTGGGAATGAGAAAAAATTCCACAAAGATGGTTTCTAGAATTTCATGAATAATAGTTATAATGATACTAATAATAAACTTGTCTCCATGAGAGAGCGAAAGAGAACATTAAGAACTTTTAATAATAATAATAACAGTAATAATAATAACAAACTTGTCAAAAGAGAACATTAAAAACTCTCTTAATAATAATAATAATAATAATAATAATAATAATAATAATAATAATAAGTCTCTATGAATGAATAAAACGAAAAAATTAAAAACAAACTGTCAATAATAATAATAATAATAATAATAATAATAATAATAATAATACGACAGCAACAATAAACGTCGCATAAAAGTTTTATGAGTAGCGATTATATTATGAAAATTCTGCCGCAGAACGTCAAAGGAGAAGCGATGATATTCTTCCAACGATCTCAGGAATGTCATTGAACGCCATTTGATCCGAGACAATCTTTTGAATCGAAAACATAATTCACTACATAGAGAAGCTCTACAATCATGGACACCATTTCGGTTCTGAATTTTCTTATTGTACTATATGGACAAGAGAATATTCATAATAATATGCATAAATTTCACGTTAGGTTTCTTTGAATAATTTCATTAACGATTTAAGAATTCATTCTTATATCTGACAAAAGATTTAACTGTATAGATAAAAAAAAAAAAACTAGATTATTGAAGCACAACATACATTCGCAAAATTACTTAAGATGCAAAATTACTCATAGTTTTACTGTTAATATATTTATGTAATTATTAAGAAGAATGACCAAAGGATTTGATAATTAAATTATATTTTAATCTGTTTTAGAACCTTCAAAATTTTGGTTAATTTTTTTTCTTGTGTCAGTGGGTGACCATAAATTAGTATGGGAAATTTTAGCGTCTTTTTCCATTGAAAAAAACAAACAAACATTGATTTGTAAATACTTGCAAAAATCAAATAATTATCCTTATTTTATTGAAACATCAGGACTTATTCACAAAAGAACAAAATTATTTTAGAAACGTTTCGTTTTTAGAAAATCTTGGTAATAATATTTTAAAAAGAATTTTGTCTTTTTTTATGTATAAACGACGATTTTTCTAAATACGGCACTCCATACATGACATTATCCGAAAATAAGAGCGGTAACTACCATAAATTTAAAGTGAATGTACATAAAATTCAATAATTTACTAGATTACTTCAGAAGGTATGGTGGATTAATGGATAGCAGCTTGGATTGAAGAATCGGAGAGCCGAGTTCGAATTACAGTATTAGTAACCAATACGTCCACTTGCGTGCTAATACCCTTGGAAAGGTATGAATCTTCTCCCACCCCAGCTATGGGTAAATAGCAGGACAGACCGTATTCTATAGCCTTGGAGGCTATAGAACACGGTCTGTATACTGCCTGAAAAAAATCTGCCTCGTCCGTCATGTATTGAAAGATAAAATGTAGGAAAATTTAGATTTTCCTACATTTTTAAGATTACTGGGTACTTAAAATTTTTTAGATTCTTCCTCAACGAAAGCAACAAACTGAGACACCTTGTGCAAAAACAGCAAGTGTAAATATATTTGCAGGGCAGATATAATAGATAATCTATCAGGTATAAAGCTACCAATTAACGAACAAGAAGCCCTCAGCTTCATTTTAAAATTCGCCACCGGGATTCATAAAGGATATTTAGTAAACACAATTGTAAAAAAATCACAGACAAAATGACCCTGAATTCAAGCTTCATTAAAGGAATAATCATTGCTACTATAGAAACCAAATGTGAAAGAACATTACTAGAGAGAGACGTAAAGGTACTAAGGAACCCAGCAAAAAATAAAGAAAACCACATTACCTCCACTGACAAGGGAGGTGATCAGGAACAAGAATACATACGAAGAAAAATGTATTCACTACTGTACGATACCGACACATATAAAAACAAACGAACAGAAAATAATTACTGAAACGCAAACATTTAACAAGGTGATTAGGAAACTAATTAAAAATGAAAATCATGGTATAGGTTAATAGAATATCACCCTAAAATACCCCAACTTTAAGGTCTCCCTAAACCACACAAAACAGATATCCTTATGCGCGTCATCATCTTAGGAATAGACAGCGCCCCTTCCCAAAGTGGCGAAAACTATAATAAAAATTTTAACCCCTTTACTTGGAACAATCAGCTTATCTCATATTAAAAAAAAAGAAAAAAACTCAGACAGCCTAGTTGAAAAACTAAGGGAAATAATTATGACTGACAAACTCATGGCCATAGATATAAAATCCCTTTTCACCAACGTTCCGGTTGAAGAATGTTTAAATCTCTTAAAAAAAAAAAAAAAAACATCTAACACAATTAAAAATAAATCTCTCCTTACCAATAGGTAAAATAATAAAAATCGGCCGTCTTATCAACAATTAATGCTATTTTACATTTAATAATGCTTATTATAAACAAAAATTTGGATTACCAACGAAATCGGCTCTTAATGGAGTGATGGTATGTATTTTCATAGAATTTCTCGAGTTTGGTCCCTTCCACAAGCAATCAACATACTTCCGATGACGTTCTATTAATATATGCCCATGATATTTATTTACCTGACAACGTTAGGTTTCTTACGGTTTGGAACATCTTCTGGTTTCTGGAGTAAATTTGAACAGAAATTGTTCAAGGTCACAAAACGAAGAAAAATGTATTCACTACTGTACGATACCGACACATATAAGACATATTGTATATTGAGCAATTTTGCCTTTCATAAGCCATGATCAAAGAATTGTTTACAGGTTGACGAGTTGTACCTATATATATATATATATATATATATATATATATATATATATATATATATATATATATATATATATATATATATATATATATATATATATATATATATTTCTTTGATAGTCTCTCAGTACGAAGACATCTGACAAATATTATAAATAGCACGAAAACGCTATTGGCTCACTACTCCTTACGGATATATTACGTTGAAACACCGGTTCCCGTACGATCATCGAACTTAAGCCAACGTCGAGCCTGGTCAGTACCTAGATGGGTGACCACTGTAAGCTTGGATGTGCGTGTGGTGTAATGGACAATTGCTCGGAATTGTTAATCGGAGAGCGAGTTTCAATTCCTGTTAATTTCATTATATTCACTTATGCGCAAGTCTCATTGGGAAAGTCATGAATCTACCTTTTCTCCATCCAAATGTCTTAGAAGAGCTTTCTAAAGTGATCACACATGTCAGTATGCGTTGTCACACGTTAATTGAAGCATTGGTTTTTCATTACTTTGAAATGCTGTCTTTCATATCTCAAAACGAAATCATCTCTGATTTTTCCGCATTTTTTTTTGGCGCCAATGTACCAGCTAAAATAAGCGAATGTTACTTTTAACATTCGCTTTCACCTGCCTTATTTCTAAATACAAGACATCATAGCAGGAACTTCGGCCCGATACAATATCATTAGCCTATATTTATTACGAATAATCCCAGCATTTTATTGTTTCGTTCGGTTTGTTTTGTTTTACGGCATATCAAACTCAATGTGTTATTTAATCTAATTTTTTTCCAAAATGCATTGCTGGTAATATTTTTTTCCAAAATATATTGCTGGTAACATTTTTTTTCCAAAATGTATTGCATGTAATATTTTTTTTCCAAAATGTATTGCTGGTAATATTTTTTTCCAAAATGTATTGCTGGTAACATTTTTTTTCCAAAATGTATTGCTGGTAATATTTTTTTTCCAAAATGCATTGCTGGTAATATTTTTTTCCAAAATATATTGCTGGTAACATTTTTTTTCCAAAATGTATTGCTGGTAATATTTTTTTTCCAAAAATGTATTGCTGGTAATATTTTTTTCCAAAATGTATTGCTGGTAACATTTTCTTTCCAAAATGTATTGCTGGTAATATTTTTTTTTTCAAAAATGTATTGTTGGTAATATTTTTTTTTCAAAAATGTATTGTTGGTAACATTTTTTACGAAAATGCATTGTTGGTAACATTTTTTTCCAAAATCTATTGCTGGTAATATTTTTTTTCCAAAATGTATTGCTGTTAATATTTGTTTTTCCAAAAATGTATTGATGGTATTTTTTTTTCCAAAAGTGTATTGCTGGTAATATTTTTTTCAAAAATGTATTGCTGGTAATATTTTTTCCAAAAATGTATTGTTGGTAATATTTTTTCCAAAAATGTATTGTTGGTGGAAATTTTTCCAGAATTTTACTGCTGGTATTAAAAACTATTTTTATACTTTCATAGTGCTTTGACCCGCTTTTTTGCCCATAGATGGGACCCTGACAAGTGCTACCACCCCGGATCAGGGTGGACCTGGGAACACCAGCAATTAAGAGGTGATTTCACGCTTTTCAAAAACTTTTGATCAAAGGCCTTGCTGTCAGATGTAGTTTATCATCTTACCCAGGACGCCCATTGGCGGGGTCTTAACCCTCTGTAGATGTGCAGTCGGCGTATTCTACAGCCCCAACCGATAGGGCGGAAATTCTATTGCAACAGCACTATTGCTTTATGTAGTAATATTGATGAAATATTATACTATCTTCTAATTCTATACCGACATAGCTACCATTTTGGTGCCAATAAAATAATTTAGGCGAAGAGTGATATTGACTAAACTTCTCAGTTATTTTTGTATACAAGTGTTCATGATAATTGATAAGATAGAAGGATAATCTTATTTTAATTCTCCTTGTCTCTCCCTTAGTTCCTTAGTTAGCACGCACGTCATGTTACGCCTTGTCAATATCTTATGAATAATAGACTATTCCGTTTTGATCGCGTGTAAAGACGGAAAAGACATATCAGAGACGCTACTTTATTTCAGTGAGAAAATGAAAGAAAGAAGTTTTTAAAGTCTGTTTCAATGAAATGGAAAAGTTGCCAATTTTACTTTTTTTTCCATTTGTACCCCCTTACTTCTTTAAATAACCACCAGAATTCATATTTATAATTATTACTGCAATATTTTGTTGAAGTGGTTAAGCTCAAATATTGAATGATGCGATAGCGGCATTTCTATAAATATTTTGTTGTCGTAGAACTCTCAATGAACTTATTAAATTATTGACTTAAGAATTAAGATTCATCAGAATATTAAAATAGAGAAACCATGAAATTTTCTAGTTAGTGACAATTGATGTTAAGACACGGAGAGAGCGGGTGATGGGAGAATTTTCTGTGCGAAAATAATATAAATAGTCTCACGAGGAATTCGAACCTAGTTCGCCAAGTTCGTTTTCTCGGCCACCTATTTCTAATATTAAATTATATAGTTCTATATAGAATTTTATTTGTGTTGATACTTTATAGTATTTGATAGAGTTTCAGACTATTTTATCACTGATATGATATTCGTCTTGAGCAGAAATAAATATTACGAAACCAAAATCACAAAAAAAGACCTCAAGTAGAACCTAAATTGATATCTACCTAAGATATAGCAGAACTGAGGTTTTATTGTAACAAACAATACAAATTTTATTATAAAGGAAACAAACTTACGCAGCTCAAACGAAATATTTAGTAAGGGTTACTGTAGAAGTACTGGTTTGGTTTACAGCATAAGTATAAAAATTTTATTTCTATTTAAAAAAAGAATTAAAAAAAAAAGTCAAAAATGTAAAACCGTCTAGGTGTTGTTTTGTTTTGTTTTGTTTTGTTTATTTACACGTCTTTTGAGAAAGAAATTTTTTGTAAGCCGGACGGTGTGCGTAAAAAGAAAAAAGCTGTGCGATTTTTATGACTCGTTAGGATCAGGAATTTGCCGCCAAAATTGTTTGCCAAACTCTGATTTTTTTGTGTGAAATTGTGTAAAATTTATGACCCTTTGGGATCAGGAATAGCCGCCAAAAGTAAAATTTTTGAAGGGCCTTTTTCATATATTGGCCAATGAAAATTAAGTTTTCGAGACCCGGAGAAATTCCGGATGGCCCCAAGTCGAGCCGACTTTTTCAAATAAAAGAGAGGGCATTAAGAAACGAAATCAGTAGAAACGAAAAAATAACGAAAGGGAACCGAGGCAGAGATCTGAGACGACACGCTGTTCGCAGACCACTTAACACTCTCTCTCTACATTGACCGACAAGTGGGCCATAAATCAGCCTTTCTTCAAATACCAAAACCAACTACCAAAACCAACCTTTTCCAAAACCAATCCGGCCTGCTGTGAACGGAAATTCTTCAAAGAAAGGAGGTGTGTGCTTTTGTGCGTTCTGCTAAGTGTTGGTCTCTCTAAAAACTTTATCCCTTTTTTTGTATTTCTGTAAAGGGTCTAAAAACTTTATCCCTTTTTTTGTATTTCTGTAAAGGGTCTAAAAACTTTATCCCTTTTTTTGTATTTCTGTAAAGGGTCTAAAAACTTTATCCCTTTTTTTGTATTTTTATAAAGGGTCTAAAACTTTATCCTTTTGTATTTTTAAAGGGTCTAAATTTTTAAAAAACCGGAGTTGGACTAAACAATTAATTTCATAGCTTGTTTCTGTGGGTATTTCCTTTTTAGAAACCCCAGGAAAATATTGTTATCGTGCCGTGTTAGGTGCACAGAAGGAAATTTTTGTGCAACCTTTCTTGTTCTTGTTCGTACCTTTGTGCTTATTGTAAAATAATTGTACAATAAATGTTTTTTCCTGTTTTTAAAATTTTACGCAGTCGTTTGTCTTGTATCTTTAACTCGCGCTTACTAACGGCAGCTATCGTTTCTTCTGCCAACTAAATTTTGTGTCTGGCACAAGGAGTTGGTAGGAGAGTGAGAAAAAAAAGAAAGAAAGAAGCAAAATTTTTATATAATAACCTCAAGATTGGGAAAGTCGTAATTAAAGAAATAAGCGCTCGTATTTTATTGCAAGAATTTTAAACATATAGGAAGGTTCTTACTTTCAATTTTGTGTATTTGCATCTCCATGTTTTCAAATTTGTGCTTGAATTTGCCCACCATCCGTGTCTTCAGTCCGGTGATAATATTGTACTCCATTTCCCATTGGTTAACGATGGAGACGATACGAGCTCCGACTATGTCAATTGCGATTTGCCCTAGTTCTCGCCAATGAGAAACATTCGAACGTGGGGCATCATGGGTAGACCATTCATCCAATTTTCGCGTCACCTGATAACAAATGACAATAGAACGTTTTAACATTAGTATATTATCATTAGCAAGTCAAACTAGAAAAAGATAAAAAATAGGATAATAGATCAGAGAGTGTAGTGGTAAGAGCCAGTGACACACCTTATTATCATTAATGGACTGATCCATTTATAAGTAGTCCTGGATAATTGTCTAGGACGAAGAAGATAATACTATTGCAGTAACTTATCAAGATGAGTATGGAATACTATTATCGAGATTGACTGTTTGGTTTGGTTTGGTTTACGGCATAATAACCCCAATGGATTATTTAATGCCGACAGCATTTTTATTGCTGGTAAAAAATTTTTTCAAAATAATGTATTGCCAATAATAATTTTTCCAAAAAAGTATTGCTGGTATTAAAACCTATTTTTATATTTTCATAGTGTTTTGAGCCATTTTTTGGGTGGGGGTAACTATTTGCTCAAAGCTAGGACCCTAACATGGTGGAATGGGAACACCAGCAATTAAAATGTGGTTCCATGCTTTTCAAAACCTTCTGATCAAAGGCCTTGCTGTCGGGTATAGTCTTACCTAGGACGTGGATAAACTTAGACCTGCCTAGTGGTATAAATAGTTGCATGTCTACCAATGGCAACATTATTTGGTGTTCGAGTCCAGGTAAAAACAGCACTTAAAATTTCAAAGCAGTTAGGTAAGCAGGATCTCTTCACTCGCAGGATTGGCACAACATCTTCATATACCCAATTTTTCCATATTCAGATTTGTGTCGCACTCTTAGTAAATATTCAAATTCAAACACAGCTAATCAGACAGAAGGCGTCTGTAGCAGAGCTATTTTCGTTTTCCTTTGTTATTGAGATCAATTCCCACTCGATGTTCCTCTATTGTGACCTTTGTAATAAACTAAGTTTAGTAAATATTTAAATGTAAATCGGGGGCACTTCCATGTGGTATAATGGTTATCAAGTTTCTCGTTAGATCAATTACGACTAAGTGATGAATTCAATCCTCACTGGGTGCTCCATACTTTCGGCCTTGTGCCACATCTATGCTACATCTAGAAAATCCCTGTATATGTGATTTCCTCATATACTTTCAATATTAAGCCCAATCCCCGGAGCATCCGCTCAGGCTTTGCCTCTTCTAGGATTATTGCCCGGCGCCTGAGGCATCCTCAAATGGGGAAGTGCCATGGGGGCTTGGGAATTTTCCTACACTGTGGCCGATGAACCCTCTTTAAACCATGCCCTTGTGTCACTTCTGGTTGTGTTTTGGACACGCTGGTAGATACCGTTTAATGTAAATCAATGGCTTTGTTTTTTGTTTCTCTGTTTTAAAGTCCTTTAACAACGCCTGAAGCCTTACCGTGTCTTTTTTCAGATAAACGATCAAACTCTCTTTCATATAAGACATTTCCTTCCGTACTTCGTTCTTCATGTCCTCAATGACCATGAAAGAATTCTTCTCCAACATTTCAATTCGTCTTCGGACGGTGCTGAACAATTCCGCTTTGTTGTCGATCGCATTGTAGCCGATATTCTGTTTCACCTTTAGCGAATAGACTGAACGTTTCAATAGACTTGACAGCCACCTAAAAAGATAAGGAAAATATAGAAGAAAAATTCAACCTCTTTTATTAACTGTTATCATTTTACTCTTTTCACGTTTTATAGATAGATAGAAAGGTAGATAGATAGAAAGATAGATAGATAGAAAGATAGAGATAGATTAAAATAGACTGAGAGAATAAAATAGAGTGGGAATGTTGAACTCTACAGTAATAAGTGAGATTGAGAAAGAGTGTCTGTAACAAAGCAAGAGGGATAGAGAGATAAGAGAAAGAATACAAGAGGTTGAGACAGAGGGACTGTAGGAGGGAAAGATAAAGGGCGAGAGAGTTAAAGAATGAGAAAAAGTGGAAGAAAAAGAGAGAGTGTGTATATAGAAAAGAAGGATCACGAGAAAATAAAAGAAAGAAAAACATACACGTAAAAGGAAAGTGTGTGTGTGTGTGTGTGATAGAGAGAGAGAGAGAGAGAGAGAGAGAGGAGAGAAAGAGAGAGGAGAGAAAGAGAGAGAATGACTGGAGTAAGAGAAAGAAAGTGTGTTTTGCTCAGGAATTCTGGGTAAAATATCTAAAGAAAACTGGTAACATTGAATATATATTTCTTGTCGGATAATTTGCTCAATGTTGATTTATTACTGATATATTTTCGTTAATTTGTTAAAGTGATAGATTTGCTAATTGGAATGCCACTCTACTCTTTATTAGTGTCGTGGGATTGAGCTTGAGTAGATTATCTATACCTTATCTGCTAAGACGCTCGCCAAGTGGTTACTGCTAAGGACAATAAAAGGACGGGTAATAATACCTCTTCCTCTTTTGTCCCGCAATGTACTAGCGAAAACAACAGATCTTTTCGTAATCGGGGGTGATTTATTCTCCCGACAGTCCGTCTTCTTAATTTCAGCCAGCCACGTGGCACAACACCATCCCCATATTCTTTTAACAGCAAAGCCTATAAATCTTTTTCTTCTTTTTCATCAGTTTACACGAAAATATATTTTCTATCTTCTTGAATGAGTTATGCTTTATACAAAAACATAAAAATTCTTCACGTGTTGAACACGTTTCTTTTGAAATGTTGAATCTATAAACTTTGGACATTCCCATCCTCATCAGCAACAAGTCGCAACTCCGTTAAAAACTGGTGACCTCGTCCATTACTATCCTGTAGCACCCATTCCCCCACAAAGTTAATACAGGCAGGATACTTTAGACGTTCAGAATTATTATCTACAAAACCAGGATAAATTCTCTTCACTAGTTGGGATAGAAAGAGGCACCGTATAGCCTCTAACAAGTTTGGTTCACGTGACCACTGGCGGCTTTGTAATTTTTCTTCTTTTATGTGCTGTGTTCCTTCAGGGTGTAGGAGATCATAGCCCTCCACATCTTCCTGTCATTTGTAGCTCTTAATAAGTTTTGCCTTTTTGTTATTTCTCTCAAACCCTGTTCCGCCACCGACTTGCTCAAGTCCTTCAAGTACGTTACACGCTACTCTCCTCTTTCGCTCTTTCTGTCCTGTGAGTATCAAATTTTCCAAGCCCTCCTTTTTCATTACGTCCCCCAGAAATTTCAACTACGTCTTCCTGATTTTAAGTATGTTTCCTCTTCGTCTCTATTCTCTCCAAAACCTCGTTGTTGGTCACATGTTAGGCCCATGGTATACTAAGCAGGGCAAAGTTTCGTCCAGGGAGGTACAGACCCTGAACCTGTTTATGCGGGTTCTAAGGGAATATTTTTGGCCGTGCCTACGGGCTCAGAGAACCCACAGTAAATTCGGCCTTGTGGCACACACATCCCTCGTTGGGGGGGGGGTTGTTAAATATAACAGTCGACCAGACTGTTCATTACTGTCGAACTCTCTGCCTCGAGCAGAGAGGAACCCGGACGAGGCTTTGCCGCAGGGCAAAGTTTCGTCCGGGGAGGTAGACAGGCCCTGAACCCGTTTATGCGATTTCTAAGGGAATATTTTTGGCCGAGCCTACGGGCTCGGAAAACCCACGGTAAACTCGGCCTTGTACCACATACATCCCTCGTTGGGGGGGCTGTTAAATATAACATTCGAATATATTGAACGCTGGGTCATCCGACACATACTCACTAGTCGTGTAATACTCTTCTGTTGTACTTTGTGTTTAATATATGATATATCTGTAGCATTTTTTTGTTATTTCTTTAATCAATTATAAATGGCCTTGAGTTATATCTTCTTCGACAGACAAGGCGAACATCTTTTCCTCGATTTTTGCCTCAAACTCAACGTTAGATGACAAAGACCATCCCCCTCCCCGATTTCTCACGTCTCACTGAGCACAATCTCAGTAATATTACCATTACAGGACGAGAAGTCCCTAGACTTATAAAAGGCCTTGACGCTAAGAAAGCCACTATCCCAGACAAAATTCCAGTGGTTTTCCTTAATAAAATCACCCCGGAATTAACTACAATCCTAGCGAAGTCATTCAGTTGCTACTTGAAGGAGAAATTCTTCCTAAGTCTGTGAAATATTTGAAGCGTATTCCCGGTTTTCAAGAATGCGGGCATGCGATCTTCTCCTCCCCAGTACAGACTCATCAGTCTCCTTAGTATCATCAGTAAGCTTTTTGATGCAATAATCAACAAAAAATTCATCGAGCACCTAGAAAATAACAACTTCTTCAGCGACGAGCAGTATAGGTTCCGACCGGCTCGATCCACTACCGTCGTCCTATCATCACTCACAGAATTAGTGAGGCTTTTAACGACAGAAGCACATAGAGGGCCATAGAATTAGATATCTCGGAGGCTTTAGACAGGGTGTGTCACAAAGGTTTACTGCACAAGCTCTCCAGTTATGAAATCACTGGAAGTATCCCTCGATCATAAAATCCTTCCTAACAGGTAGGTCCATGAAGGTAGTTATAAACGGCCAATCCTCCGGAGCCCTAGCGGTCAACGCAAGCGCCTCCCAGAAATTACTCCTCGGAACCAACCTTCTTTTTGAATTATATAAATGATCTGCTAAGTATTTATTCAGAACATTTGTAAACATCTATGCCGATGATACGAATATATACGGGCGCACCTCTAAAACTTTTGATGGTCAGAGATTGGCAACTGATTTCTCTTACGATCTAGCACAAACTACCTAGTGGGGTGGGGGGGTGGGGAAACTGGCTGGTAACATTCAATGTCTCGAAAACTAAACTACTTACATTCCATCATCGGACCCCGAACTACAACCAGTCAAGATGAACGGATGCACCCTCGGGCTGACACCGATTCTTGAAAGACTACTGAGCCTAAAACTCGTACCTGAGCTCAAGTAGAAGTCGCTACTTTAACTGAAAGTGTTCGGACGAACTGCATTCCCTGGTCCTGCCAGTTCTAACCTTCACGACAAGGACAAGCCATACCACTTACATAGTAGCAAACAATCCACATTATCTCCGTATTCCATCGGCGAGTAGTAATCCCACTCGAACAGTTTCTTCTTGTGAACCATTGCTCTGTGGAACAGATTCCCAATTGGATGTTTCCCCGATTACTACAATCTTAACCTGTTCAAGACTAGGGTTAAGCATTATCTTCCCCTCCTATCCGCACAAATTACCTCCTAACCCTTACTCTCTACCTCGAGTGCCCTCCCGGGCCTTGTACAGTGTGAACTTTACTGTAAAAAAAGTTTCAGTCGTTATATTCTGAACAAGATGGGAATAAACATCAAAATAGAAATAAAAATCAGCATTGGGTTATTTTTTATTTTTACTGATGTTAATTATCAACTTAGAAATTGAAATGGGAGACAAAGTTTGAATTATTTCAGTTGTTTCCCTACTAAAATCTTTGAGAAAGGCTGGAATGTAACACTCCTTGCATTCTATTCCATTACAATCTAGCTTGGCTATGTTTCTGCCACAATCACATCTTTTCAGACAATGGCCACGAAATGATAACTATATCAATTGTTATCAAATAGAGAGCAATGATCTTCATGTGGGTCTCTAAGCACATTTTGCGGAATTAGTTTCCTTTTCTTTTGTTACATCTTTCGCTTTATGTATATTCACCTGTTTTTCTAATAAGAGACTTGGTTTCAAAAACACACACACAACCTCGGAAATATCAATCCGTTTCAGAGACATCAATTTGCCATTGCAGTGGGTGATAAATTAATAAAATGTCATATCCCATCAGGACATAGTCGATCATGATTTGTCACAGACTTCTTTTTCTTTATTATCTGTGAACTTCCATGAATTCTTACGAAATATATTTGAGTGGGTTTCCCGTTGTTTCTCCGCTGGTTTGAATTGTTCTTCTGAAAGACTAGTTGTCAACCAAGGCTAGATAAACCAATCTACTTTAGCCCACAGCCATAGTGGAGAAGAGACGAGCATCAGTGAGAGAGGGAACGTAACAGTCTAGGCCAGACATTGGAAACAGTTACACTATCTGCGTATCCTAATGACTTCAGATAACAGTTCCACCCTAAGATGTTTTGAATGGTCTTGTGACTAAGTAACATTGCCAGTAAATGTAAAAGAGTTATTATAAAGATTAATATAATGATCAAAGTAAACAACTGTTCCTTAATTATAAAAAGTTAATTAAAATTGAAAAGTTAATAAAAAATAGGATTACATAGGCTAGAATTTCCATTTGTCCATGCTTAGAATATTGCTGTCACATATGGTCCGGTGCCCCCGCTATTTACCTTGAACTCTTCGATAAAATCCAAATAAGAATCAGCAATATTATAGGTCCTGATCTGGCGGCTCTGCTTCAGTCCTTTTCCCACCACCGTAAAGTTGCCTCTCTGTTCCTTTTCTATAAATACTTTCATGGTAATTGTTCGGATGATCTATTTGTTATGATGCCTAGACTCTTTGAATTTAAGTGCAGTACTAGACAGGCGTCGATATCTCATCAATTCACAGTAAAATTGGCGAGATGTAACTGTAAATTCTCAGATGACAGTTTCATTTCTCGCTCTTGTAAATGCAAAAATGTAAATGCAAAAATGTAAATGCAAAAATGTAAATGCAATGTCAATCGCTATCTACTGTCCTGATTAATCTTTCCTTTTCCCACTCATTATTAATGTTTCTGTTTCTAATTCTTCCAAACTATGTAACCCCTTGTGTCCTAGTGGCTTTAATGTTTTTCACGTGGTGATACTAATTAAAAGAAACCAAAAAAACTGAATGGGAGAAAGAAAAAGTATGTCGCTAAATATTCTACTTCATTATACGTTTATTATTATTTATAAATTTAAATTATACAGATGTTTATACTTATATATTTATACATTTATAAACTTATACGTTTTACTCATATGGATTATTTTATAAGAGTTGTTATACTCACTTATAACTACAATAAGTTTTATTTTTTAGCGTAGCTGGTATAAGTTTTCGGAGTCCAGAGAAAAACTCTTTGAGTTCCGGGGTGACCACTTTTTCCTTTAGTTGGAACGTTAGCTGAACAAGAGAAAAATATAATAAGAGCAAAAAATTGGTCAAATAACTATTAGAGCAAAGAATTAACCATGTCATTATTAAAGCAAATAATGAATCATTTCATAAATAAATGAAAGAATTATGTCATTATTAAAGCAAAGTATTAATCATGTCATTATTAAGACAAAGAATTATCCTTGCAATTATTAACGTAAAGAATTAATCATGTCATTGTTATAGCTAAGAAATAACCATATCATTATCAAAACAAAGAATTAATCATAAAGTCTTAATCCTGTCCTTATGAAAGGAAATAATTAACTGTGTAATTATTAAAGCAAAGAAGTAATCATGTTAATATTAAATCAAAGAATTTACCATGTCATTAAAGGAAGAAATTAACCATGCAAATATTAAAGCTAAGAATTAATCATGTCATTATTAAAGCAAATAATTAACCTTGCAATTATTAAAGCAGAGAATTAATCATGTCATTATTAATGCAAATAATTAACCTTGCAATTATTAAAGGAGATAATTAATCATGTCATTATTAATGCAAATAATTAACCTTGGAATTATTAAAGGAAATAATTAATCATGTCATTATTAGTGCAAAGAATTAATCATGTCATTATTATTAAAGCAAATAATTAACCTTGCAAACGTTTTTTTCAATTTAAAGTTTTATTTGAAGAGACTTTAGAAATATTATTGTTACTTCATCCTGTGATGAAACATTGGCAAGTTACTATTAACAAGTTAAACCGTGTCATCAGAAAATGACAATATTTTAGTCATGTCACACTTACTCTGGATATATTTTCTCTACGAATCATCTAAATCTTCTACCTATACAAGTGTAGACACAAATAATTTCGTCACCATCATGTGAAGCGTCAGCAGTCACGTGAGATTACTAAAAACAGTTAGTTGGAGACATGGCAGCGTTCAGATTTTACTAACTCTAAATTTCAATAAGTTGTTAATTTTATCTTATATAGAGCAGCGTCATGATTATGAATACATTCAACTTATATTACTTTGTATATATTGTTCATTTCTAACGTTTTGTTGGTTCTGTTAAATAAATGTTTCCCTGTAGTAAATTTGTGCTCTATGTCTAATTTACATGCTATTCTCAGGAACACTCGCTAAGTTGTCAAGTCAACTTAGCCTAACAATTTATTGTCATATGTAGGCAGCCATTCCAATTATTAAATTATAAAAAGTAAAAATATACAAAGACGCTAACATGAAGCATAAAAATACAATGCAATTTATTAGCATATCTCTCTACTTACTAATGAAATATCCTGTAGACATGATAAAACGAGGCATGTTTGCTTATTGATGTCGAGTAATGCTTCTTGTTACAATGAGAATGGAATATTTTATTAGTAAGAACAAATCAGGCTGAGTGATCGATAAAGTTACATTGTGTTTTATATTATAGTATAGGGTTTTGACTTTTGTTTTTTTTTCTATCAAGCTTTACATAAGAATAGTTAAGTTCGGTCTGTTACTTGGGATATCTCCAAGACATTTGACAGGGTTTGGATATAAGTTCGGTCTGTTACTTGGGATATCTCCAAGACATTTGACAGGGTTTGGATATTAGTCTTCTTCAAAAGTTCAAATATTAATATTATGGTATTTCTGGACGAATTTTAGAATTGATTTCGTTGTTCTTATCGAATCGCGAAATGAAATTGGTTTTGAACGGCCTCTCTTGTAGATCCTTTTGCATTAATGCAGGGTTTTCTCAAGGTTCTATCCTTGACCCACGTTGTTCCAAATTTTCATCAACGACCTTCCTGATGGCACCAGTTCTCAACTCGATACCTATGCTGATGACACAATCATTTATTGCTGTTTTAATAAGTAAGTCTGAAGGGTTCGATAAGGTTAAATTGCCAGCTGATCTAAAAATGATCTATTTTCTGGTGTTAACTGGAGCAAGTAATAGCTTGTTAATCTATCGTCTGAGAGAACCTTTTTTTATCTTCCATCAGCATGGCTGATGCTAACCTCGAGAAGAGTGTTTCATTGTGCCTTCTCGGATTAACATTTTCCGTAGACATGAAGTAGAAAGATCATATTGAATCAATTGCTAGGTCTGATTCTAAGATGGTTCATTCCTTGTGTCTTGATAAAATCCAAAGAAGAATCTGCAATGTTATTTGTACTGACCTGGCATCTCACATTCAGTCACTTTCCCGTCACTGTAATGTAGCTTACCTGTACCAATTCTGTAAGTACTTTCATGATAATTCTAATGAACTTACCTCTATGGTACCTAGACTTTATGCATTTAAGCACGCTACTAGATTGTCTGCAAGATCTCATTATTTTACAGTTGAATAGCTAAATATAACAGTTAGTTCTATACTAACAGTTTCTTTTCTCGTACTTCTCGCTTGTGGAACTCTCTTCCGGCTTCATTCTTCCCAGTCAACATTGATCTTCAAAAATTTAAATGTAACGTCAATCGTTATCTACTGTCTTCTTAATAGTTGTTCTTTTAATGTTCTCTCTCTCCTTAACAGTGTTTTTATTTTCATATTATCTAACGCTAAGTAACGGCTTGCGTTTTAGTGGTTTTATGGCCTTGCTTGGGGTGGAATGATTAAAGAAAGATTCAAGCAGTCATTCCAGGGACTTTAGCAAGGAGCATGGATGCGGTCTAAATTTCTTTTTTGTAATTGTTGTAGGGTTCTCCCCTCTTTACACAAGATGGACTCGTCCAAAGTATACTTATACTGACAGAGAGAACGTCTGCTGTTGAGATACATTCAGACGGGTTGAGAGATACGGAGACAGACACAGGGAGTTCACACACACACACACACACACACACACACACACACACACACACACACACACACACACACACAGATTACGGCTTTACTTACAGAGACTTGTACATATACTTTCTACTAACCCGCATTCCTGGACTACTAATCTTCACTTCAAGTCTGTATTCTTACGTTTAATACACTTATTTTTCTATCTCAATTACTGGCGTTGTGCATTTATTTGTGCAGGTTTCCATTCATGGAATCCACAACAGTAATCATTTTCATCTATGATAGATTCTGGTGAGAAAAATTGTCTAGCACGACAGAGGAAACCAACTTTCCTAAAGAGTAGACTTAGCAATTATAATTCTGAATTGTAGTCTGAGAGTTGTGATAGAAAGGAATATAAATAAAATGATAGAGATACTTGATCATTTTTTCCTGAAAGTAAGCGAAACATAAAGCACAACAGTGGCTTTTTTTCCTTCAAACAGTAGTGAAATATTCATTGAATTATAACGGTAATAAGCGTAGTATTTTCTCTTTTTTCTTCTTCTTGTTACACACACACACACACACACACAGAGTTATTCAAAGAATGCATAGGAGATGTGTTGTTAGACCTATAAATCTTACTTATTATAAAACGCAGATTGTGTGTGTGTGTGTGTGTCTGTACGTTTATATATTGGATCGGATTTCCTACATTTTTCAACCGATTACAACAAAACTTCACAGGATTACGTACAATTACCTTGCGGTGGTTCTAACAGCGCCAAAAATTGGAAAAACACAATTGTTTTGCACGAAATCAATTTGAAAACACGATTAAGAGGCATCACGAGAATGAAAGGGGGACAAATCATATCAAGTTATACTTATAAAACCCAGGTTGTTTGTGTGCGTGTGTGTTCGTTTATATATATTATATATATTATATATACATTTTTCAACCGATTTCAACAAAACTTCACTTTTTTTTGGCAGGTAGTGTTTCTTATTCTCTTGCACACTTTTTTTCTTTATTTTTACATTCAGAATGCTTTAAAAATTCAATTTACAAGACAATTGTTTATAATAAAATTCTATTCAATCGGTAGAATCATAACGATTGAAAACAATGTTTTTGTTTGAGTTTGGGTTTGACCAATTCGTAAAACAACAACAACAAAAAAAAAGACTGATTAAGACACGCGTGTCCGTCAACCTTAAACAATAATCTTTGTCAATTTTATTTTTCAGTCTTTATGATGGTCAATACTTGATCTATCTCTTACTGTTACATCCCCGGGCAACGCCGGGCTCTACTGCTAGTTATGTGATAAATAGATAGACAAGGGATCGAGAGAAAAGGACAGAAGAAATGTCTATGTGCTCATGAGAGAGTAATTACAATATGAATGGGAGGTGAATTAAGATTTACTAAAATGCATGAGAAATAAGGAAAGAAGAAGTGAAGAGAGGAAAGAAAGAAAAGATGAAGGAGGAAAGAAAAGGAAAAATAATGTTAAGAAAAGAAGAAAGGTAAGAAAAGAAAGTAAGGAAAGAAAACAAAGTAGGAAAGAAAAGAAAAAATGTAAAGAAAAAAAATAAAGAAAAAGAAAGCAAAATAAAGAAAAAGAAAACAAAGAAATAAAAGATTTAAGAAAAAAGTAGAAAAAAGAAAGAAATAGGAATGTAAAAGATGAAAAGAAAAGAAAAAGAAAAGAACAGAAAGATAAGAAAAGAATTATAAGGAAAGAAAGAAAAAATAAAGAAAGATAAAAGAAAAGAAAGAAAAAAGTAGAAAAGAAAAATAGAGAGGAGAAGGGATTAAGAAAGAATTAATCTATGTATTCAAATTATTGATTTAATATCACTTCTGTTTTGCAAAACAGAAGGGATAGTAAATCAAGAGAAACGATGTATCTATTAGAAAATTAGAGAAGCTGATCATGTATAAATACCGAGAGAGAGAGAGAGAGAGAGAGAGAGAGAGAGAGAGAGAGAGAGAGTTTAGTGAGTGAGTCAGTGAGTGAGTCAGTGAGTGTGTAATTGCATAAACATATACTTACATTATTGATAGACAAACAAATGAGCTGCTCGTCTCGAAGTTGCGGATAGTACCTCCGGAGTTTCTGCATCGTGTCCTCTCTTACTTCCTGCCTTTCTTCCACCAGGATGGAGTCCCATTTGTTGCTTACGAATATGGTCGCCTCAGTCATGTAATCCTCCTCCGTGTTCGTCTCGTTCATCAAACGAAGTAAACGCGCAAGCTGCAAATATATATCTATAGAAATTACAGTGTGAAAAATAAGAGAGAAAAACGAGGGAAAAAGAGATCGAGAGTAGTAGTAGTAGTTGAAGTAGTAGAAGAAGGATGATATTGATGATGATGATGATGACAATTATGATGATGCACTGATTAATCGGAAATTATGTTTGGGGAAGGGTTAAGAGTTGTCAAAAGAGAATGAGAAATAATATAAATGGAAAGAGCGAAGAATACGAGGTGGGATCAATAAATATGTAGCCTGACACAGTTAACTAAATTTTGATCTGAGAATGTTCGATCGATGTGATCAATATTTGTTATATACTGTACCTATGAACACTAATGGGTATGTCCCAATGCTCATAAATACGTTGGACGTTGTAAGTGTGTGTGTCTGATGGGTAATATGTAGTCCACCACTAGCAGTGGTTTACCTACTTCATGCTGCTGGCGAGTATTGTATTTTGTTGATGCTATGAAGATTACCATTTCATTTGCAAACTCCGTTTTGGTTATTCCTCATTCAGTAACCTTTTCTAGGTTACACCAATATTCAATCAATGAATTAAGTGCATTGACAAGGAAGGAGATTATGTTGAAAAATAAATATTGATTACGTAAAATAAATGCTTTCTTTATCATTAGGCATTGACTGATTTACCTAAGACGAAAAGAAAAAGGATGAGAATGTATATTAGAAAATACGCGGGAAATTTTGCTGAGAGTTCGTAAAAAAGGAAGGGGAGTAAGAAAAGTGTGCACGCGGTCTTGAACAAAAACTGTATGGTAGATGTTTTATTAGTCCCACAAATAGTGTGATAAATAACTAGGTAGTGAGATAAGGAATCCAGAGTAAAGAAGAGATTTCGTAAGGAAATATGCACATGACGGAGTAATTTTGAGTAAAATATGAGTTAATATAACTAAAAGGTATGAGGGATAAATAAATAAATAAATAAAGAAAGAAAGAAAGAAAGAAAAGAGAAAAAAATCAAAGAAAGATTAAAGGATGAAAGAAAGAAAAATGAAAGGTTAAAAGAAAGAAGAAAAGATGAAAGAAAGAAAGATGAAAGGGTAAAAGAAAGAAAGATGAAAAGATGAAAGAAAGATGAAAAGTTGTAAGAAAAAAGATGAAAGGGTAAAAGAAAGAAAGATGAAAAGATGAAAGAAAGATGATAGGGTAAAAGAAAGAAAGATGAAAAGATGAAAGAACGAAAGATGAAAAGATGAAAGAAAGATGAAAGGGTAAGAGAAAGAAAGATGAAAAGATGGAAGAAAGAAAGATGAAAGGGTAAAAGAAAGAAAGATGATAGGGTAAAAGAAAGAAAGATGATAGGGTAAAAGAAAGAAAGATGGAAAGATGAAAGAAAGATGAAAGGGTAAAAGAAAGAAAGATGAAACAATGAAAGATGAAAGGAAGGAAGAAAGATGTAAAAGGAAAGGATAAAAGAAAGAAAAGATGAAAGGATTTAAAGAAAGGATGGAAGAAAGAAGGATGAAAGGATGAAAAGATAAAAGAAAGAAGGATTTGAGGATGAAAGAAAGAAAAATGAAAGGATAAAAGAAAGAAGAATGGATAAAAGAAAGAAAAGATGAAAGGATTTAAAGAAAGGATGAAAGAAAGAAGGATGAAAGAAAGATGAAAGGTTGAAAGAAAGTAATGCAAAAATAGAGTAAGACTGATTGCTTGATTGATTTGTTTTTTACAGCTTATCAACATTTTGCAGGTTATTTAAAGCCATAAATAATATTGATCATCATAATGATTTACTAATACAAGTCCTACTAATTAACCCATAGCTACGGGAAGAAGAGGCGGATTTATAACTATTCCATGGATATTTGTACGTAAGTAAATATAACGAACCCTACTGGAATTGCAAAAAGTCATTATCAATTACAGCCCTGCGCATCCAAGCTTACAGCACCTGTTAGTCCCAAATGGTTACCCATCTAGATATTGCTTGCTTAATGACGGTGATGTTATGAGAACCAGTGTTTCAACGTGTTATGGCCGTAAGCCGGTAGAGTAGGAAGGGAGAAAGAGAAATTGTATTATTCTAATTACTGAAGGTTAAAATAATAAGAGGCAAAAAAAATTGTCAGCGAGAAAATGAATAAGTATGTACATGTGTATACTGCCTGGATGTGTGTATGTGTGTTTTCCCTTACATACGTAAAAATTGTAAATATATGCGATTTCTTGGCGAGTGTGGAACGAAAGAGTCAGAAGATATGTTGTAGAAAAAGGAATAATAAAATATGTTAATGCAGGATAATGAAGACCAGCATCTTTCCCCAACCCCCAGTTTTCAGCCTTTTAAAATATATATATATATATATATATATATATATATATATATATATATATATATATATATATATATATATTAGGTTGGTGCAAAAATAATGACGTAATAATGTCGTTTTTTGACGTATTTTTTTAACGTCAAAAAACGACATTATTACGTCATTATTTTTGTACCAACCTAATATATATTAGGATATTACATCGAAAACGTGTAAAAATCGCTACACAATTGCTGTCGAGTTTCAATTTTCAGCCTTTAAATATATATATATATATATATATATATATATATATATATATATATATATATATTAGGATATTACACCGAAAACATGTAAAAATCGCTACACAATTGCAGTCGTGTTTCAATGCGTATCAACGCATCTCATCAGGCGATTGTCTGATGAGATGCATTAATACATATCGAAATACGACTGCAATTGTGTAGAGATTTTACGTCTTATCGGATTAATATCCTAAAATAAATAGTATTGGTCTACTTTGTATTGAGCCCTCTTTTAAATTAGATGTTATGAACGTTGGAATTGTATTCTGTTCTCATCGTACCTTATATATAAAGTAATCCTAAGGAGCCAGGTAAACCTACCGAGGTTCGCCTGGGTCCTTACGATTACTTTAGGTTCGCTCTACTTAGTGTACTGAGCACTTTACGTAGTTGTTTTTTTTTTGTATCCTTTCTACTCGTTTTTGTTTTTTTTCTTCTTTGGACTTCGACGTTAAACATTTGACGATTGTTTTCGCCTTGTTTTAATGTTCTTGGTTCTTTCTTTTTTAATTCCCATTTTTCCTATACTACAAGTTAAGATATCCGAGGTTTTTCTAAACGTGACCACCATATATATATATATATATATATATATATATATATATATATATATATATATATATATATATATATATATATATTAAGAGAAAGAATTATAAAAAAGTGTAAAAAGTTTTTATATTTTTTTTGTTGTTTGGTATTTTTCTATGTCGACAGTATAGGATACTTGTTGACAGCACCAATATATATATATATTTATATATTAAAAACAATTTTAGGGGAAAGAATAACTTTTGAGAAACTTTTTCCTCTTTGTCATACTTCATTCCCCTAATTTTATTCTGGTTAAAAATGTATATGTCGTTATCCAATATATGTGTGTGCGTGTGTTTGTGTGAGTGTAAAAAATCAGACAGGACTAAAAATATATCTGTAAAAAGACAATATGAATAAAGACAAAAGGAAAACTTTTCTTAGTCGATGCGTCTCCTCCCCTGATGGACTTTATCAAGGCAAATGTGAGGATTTTATTTTGCAACAAGTATTTATACACAGAAGTAAAAATGTTAGTTTTTTAGAATATTTAAAATTAAGAACGCTCATAAATATACTACATTCTAACTTAACGTCAAGGTAAGTTATGGAAGATACTAAGTGATGTAATTTAATGTCTAATAAACGAAAGTGAGTAAATGTTGTTATTGCTGTTGATTCTTTTTTATAACTTAATTATTATTCATAATATTTTAGTTTGAGAAAATAACTATTTAGGTTGGTGCAAAAATAATTTCGTTTTCTCACATAGTAACATATGTTAAAAAACGAAAATATTTTTGCACCAACCTAATATTATATATTTTAAGCAATATGACGTTTTGAATTTAACCGTTTTCTTTCAATTTAAAAAAAAATTATAGTTATGTATGTTGGTTTGGGAAAGGAGTATTTCTTTTAAAAAAGACTGTCACAACTGTTCTTTGCAATATATTGGGGAAACTTGAAAAACTTTTACAAATAAACGTGTCTATAAACACAAAAAGGATCTTCTTGCAGCTTCTGGCTTTCCAGGAAATTTTGATCTTTAAAAATTTAAATGCAATGTCAATCTTTATCTCATGTCTTCTTGATTTCTCTTCTTTTATTGCTTTGATCCTAAATAATGCTTTTATGTTTCTTATATTCTTTCACACTCGGTAAGCCTCTGTGTCTTAGTGTATTTCTTGCCTTGCTTGAGGTGAAATGATTATATATATATATATATATATATATATATATATATATATATATATATATATATATATATAAAGAATATTTACAACAATCCACCTTTTCCTTCACTAAAAATACAAATCTAATATATTACGAAAACTACTTTTGACTTGTATCAACGACATTCTCTTCTATGGCCATTAAAATAACACCTACATACAATGTGATGGCGTTTCCATGGAATCAGTTCAGGGCCCAACATTTAGCAACTTCTACATGGTTAACCATGAAAATGAGATATTTAACACTAGTACCTAAGATATATGAGATGATATTCTTAGTAAAAAAAAAAACATAGATGAAATACATGAACTGCAAGAAAACTTTTAAAAAATCCTGTTATTAACTTCACATATGAACTTAACATTAATAATGAAATCCCTTATCTTGATCTATTAACAGGTACTAATTATAATACACTTACTATCTTCCCATATAAAGAATCAACCAGCATAAACTCATTAATAATGACTTTCCTAATGTTGAGCAACAAATTAGACGAGTCATTAAAAATATTAATGAATTTAATTAATAAATCCAAAAGAACATAATACTTCCTCAAATCTCCCTAAACCTATTATACTGTAATCAAGTGCATTCTAACTATAATCAGGATGAAAAAGTTCTAAAAAAATCCCGTAAGTATTAATATAATCCCCATTGATCCCAGTAGAAAAAAAATTATATATTATACTAAATTTAATCATACGCAATAACAATTCTTCGTCAACTAGTGTTCTGAAAAACACCATTGTATATCAGTTTAAATGTCCTTTGGGAGGTTGTATCCCTGACAAGAAAGTAAGTACATATATTGTTTGACGGCCACAACATTATCAAGACGTCTTACACTTCATTTGATTGATACAAGTGCTCTTCTTTTTCGCAACATCTAAAACATATTTCCTGTCCACCTTCACAATACAGAAAAATACTTGTTGACAGCACCAATATACTACACTACGAAAATAATAAAGAAAAACTTCAAATACTCGAGGCCGTCTATATCAAAATCAACCAACCAACATTCAACAAAATTTATTATGAATATAGTAACAACATAGTAAAATGCATATAAAATTTAATGCCATTTACATTTCTATCAAATTCCGGTCAGCTCCCTTATATTGAAACGCTTGTTTTGTAAAAAATTCCATGACTTATTTATTTTCATCTACCGGCCTGAATATTTAAGAAAGCTTATTAAAGAAAAAATACGCGCTCCCCACTCTCTCTCTGTGATAAGATTTCTCGAAAATTCAGGCCAGTAGACAAAAATAAATAAATATATTGTTTAATAAATAAACAGAGCGTCTATTCAAATATGAGTATCCACTAAAAATCTACCGGATAAATAAATAAATAATCCATTACTTCTTTAGAAAATTACTATTGTTGATACCCTCTGACGAGTGGACTGACGGATCTGTCTACTAAACTCTGGAGTCGGGATGCTGAAGGTAACGTCAATCAGCAAAGTGACAAACCTTTTACTTTATATATATATATATATATATATATATATATATATATATATATATAAAGAAATATAGTCTTAAGGTGTACTATATTTATGGAATAAAGTGCTCAATATCAGAGATAGAGCGTGTGTAAATATAAAAGTGAACATAGAAGTCAACACTTAGAGGCGACATTCTGTTTCATGCTATATGCAATCGACATGGCCTGACGATTGCATATAGCATGAAACAGACTGTCGCCTCTAAGTGTTGACGTCTATGTTCACTTTTATATATATATATATATATATATATATATATATATATATATATATATATATAGCTAGAAAGAAGTGGATATTGAAAAGACTTAGAAACAAAGTCGAGAAACAAAGAAGAGACAGAAAGAGATAAAGAAAGAAAGAAAAAGAAAGAGAGAAAAAAAGATGAAAGAAAAAGAGAAGAGAAAGAAAAGTGATCAGAAGAGATGAAACACAATTTCACATTCCATAGGGCTAGCAGAAAGCAGGTTGTTTTAAAAATAGAAATGTCAGTAGGTTCTAGTTTCCGATAGCGTTCTAGATTTTTAGTCGATGAGAAAGAGGTTTATGAGTGAAAGTAAATGTTCTTTCTTTACTGTAAAATACAAGAAAACAACTAGCACAATAAACAAACGCAGTAAAAGGAATGAAAAGATCTATAATAATCAGCAGAGAAGGAAACACGTCAGAATCTATCTTACTTCCATTTACCCTTGCTTTGAATATTGCTGCCACATATGGTCTGGCGTTCCTGCTATCTATTTAGTTTCTTGATAAAATCCAAGGAAGAATCTGCAATGTTATTAGTTCTGATTTGGCATCTCGACTTTAGTCACCTTCCCATTATCGTAGTTTAGTTTCCCCGTGCCTTTTCTATAAATACTTTCATGGTAATTGTTCTTATAAACTTTCCTCTATGATATCAAAACTTTATGAATTTAAGCCCAGTACTAGATTAACGACAAGGTATCATCATTTTACTGTTGAAATGGCTAAATTCAACCGTAAATTTTATGCTACCAACTTCTTCTATCACACTTCTCGCTTGTGGAACTCTCTTCCGGCTTCTTGCTCTCCAGTTAATTTTGATCTTCAAAAGTTTAAAAGTAATGCCAATCGTTATATTCTATTTTCTTCATTCTTGTCCCTTTATTGTTATCTCTCCTTAATAGTAATTTTTCATAATCTGTAACACTCACTAACGTCTTGCGCCTTAGTGGCTTTATGACTTGCTTGGGGTGAAATGATAAAACAATTAAATATAATTACTCATAGTTTATAGGAGAAAAGATATATTTACCGAGAGAAACTGACATGTAGTTTTAGTTGTCAGTGAGAGTTTTTTTTTTTAAATCTCTGGCTACTTTGCTTCCGTATTTTTTTATTTTTTTTATAGGAAATCGCTTGGTGTATATTTTTTTTAGACCAGCCAGCATTTTGAGTTGACTGATTAAAACCAATTTTAAAATTTCATATTCATCAGTTTTCTGGGGTTTCGAACTTATTCAAACCAACAGAGATTGGGTGAAAATATCCTGTCTGATCTGTTTTCAACGACTGCTGACAAATCGAGATAACTGTCCTTTACCATCCCAATATAGCATTACTATGCACGTGATACAGTGACTTTTATGCATACGGGTAAATAAATTTGAGAGAAAACACTATTTGCAGTAGTATATTTAGTTTGTTCATACAACAAACCGAATACATATTAGGAGATATAAAAAAGAAAAGGGAACTGATGTCTTTCTGTTGAATTGAGTTGGTCGTACATGGCGTCAGTGAGGTAACATCGAGTTAAAAGGTGAGCGAAAAACGGAAATCTGGAGTAGACATAAAGTCACTCTGACGAATAGGTACCAACTAGTGAGGTTACTTATGTTTTTGTGCCTGCAGTCAGGCTTTCACGTTGAATTTCTTACCTTTTGACGCATGAATAAATTATAGCCGAATCAAGGGCAGATAATTACGTTTTGTGATACTACATTTTTAAACTTTGATTTTATTTTGGCACCTTTTTCATGTCACCTCGCTTCTTTGATATGCCTATGTTGATCCTGTCTTTGTGTGAAATTTTGGTATACCCCTGAAATCTTTACCGGTTAACTAATTTAATTATCAAATTTTAAACAGAATTACAAAGTATTAATTAGAAATAAAAATAAACGCCAAAATTTAAATTGGCATCCTTGGGAGCGTATCATACAAAGGTAGCGATTTACCGACTAGGATACGAAAACTAACTGACTTTCTTCAAATTTCGCCATATAGCTACATTCGGAGGCACAGTGAAGTAATAGATAGCGGCTCGGATTGAGGACCGGGTTCAAATTCTAGTCGAGTTAGTTGCATTCACTTACGTGCTAATACCGTTCGGAAACACATGAATCCATCTCTTCCCTCAGACAGAACAGACTGGGCTCTATAGCTTTTGTGGCAATCAGTCTGGGAGAAGGAAAACTCTGAATTCACATCACATGCTGACTTGTAGGTTCTATCCCTTTAGCTTCTGAGATGAGGGAAGGGGTAACCTCAACATCCCCGGTGCAAAAGGAACTGGCAAGCCATTGCACTATTCTAGCTTGAATATCATCATGAACAACAAATGGAGGGGAATGGTGACCACAGCGGCAACAAATTTCGCTAGCTGAATAAATGATGATGAGCTACATTCTCACTTATCCAAAGAATAGCTAGCGAAAACCTATTAATATTGGGGGGGTGAACAGACTTAACTACAGAACTAGACTTCATGACCTAATTTCTTAATAGATTTATAAGAACAGGTAGTCGTGTGAACTAAGCTAAAAATAGTACAAGCACTACAGGCTAGCTCTAGACAGCAAGAATGTTTACAAATTTGTTAACATTCCTGCCGTCTTGAGCTAGCCTGTAAAGTTAGATCTTTCATATCCAACAATAGCAATAAAAATAATTTTTATTTGCTGTTACTCCAAAAATTATAAAAGAGAGAAAAATTTCGTTAGAAACAAAGAAAAGAGTACTGAACTGTTACGTGATATCAACCCTCATATATGGCGGTGAATGCTGGACAATCTCCTCAAAGATGAAGAAGAGACTTGAAGAAATAGTGGTTTTACAGAAAGGATGCTGAGGATACCATGTGAACAACAACGAGGTTTTGGAGATACTCACAGGACAGATTGACGGAAAGTGAGACAGAGGAAACCAGCGTGAAGCATACTTGATGAACTTCATTAAATGGATGAGAACAGGGTTTGGGGGAAATAACAAAAAGACAAAACTTATTAAGAATTACAAGGGACAGGCAGGAAGATGTGGAGGGCCATGATCACCTACGTCCTGAATGGACACGGCAGATAAAAGAATAATATTTTTTATAGATGATCAGATGAAGAGACTCAAAGCAACAGAAATGTGGTTCTATAGAAGAATGCTGAGGATACCATGGGCCGAACATGTGAGTGAGCAATCAAGATGTTTTGGAATGAATGGAAACAAAAAAGGAAACTTATACTTTACATCAGGAAGAGGCAGTTGAAAATTCTGGAGCATGTAATGAGGAAGGAGGGCTTGGAAAATCTGATACTCACAAGACAAAGGGACAGAGGAAAGCAATATGTGACATACTTGATGGGCATGAGCAAATGGATGGTAGAACACGGTTTGGGAGAAATAACAAAAAGAAAAAACTTATTAAGAGCTACAAGGGACAGGAAGATGTGGAGGGCCATGATCACCTACGTCCTGAAGATACACAACACATAAAAGAAGGCAATTCCGAGAGAATTAGAAATCCTACCAGGATTCATTATTGGCGGCAAAAATCTTAACAATATAAGATATGCAGATGACATATTACTGATAGCAGACATGGAAAGGATACTACAAAATCTCCCAAAGAAAGTAGCAAAGGAAAGCAAGAAGAAGGGACTAAGCATAAACTACAAGAAGACAGAATGCATGGTCATCAGCAAAAAGATGAGCCCAAAGAGGAAATTACTGGTCGGGGATACTAAAATCAAGCAGGTACAGAAATTTAAATAACTGGAAAGTGTTTTAACAGAGGAAGGAAAGTACGACACTGAATCTGAAGATATATTAGCATAGCCAAAGATGCATTCCAAAAGCTAAGCAGAATATTAAGACAGGAAAATCTTGTTGGAAACTGAAAACTCTGGGGCATGTAATGAGGAAGGAGGACTTGGAAAATCTGATACTCACAAGACAGAGGAAAGCAATGTGTGACATACTTGATGGGCTTGAGTAAATGGATGGCAGAACACGGTTTGAGAGAAATAACAAAAAGACAAAACTTATTAAGAGCTACAAGGGACAGGAAGATGTGGAGGGCCATGATCGATTACGTCTTCAAAGAACACAGCACATAAAAGAAGAAGTAGTAAAAATAAAGATTTATTTTCGAGATTAGTTTTCTGTCTGAATAATAATTGTGAGTTCAATTCCTGGGCTGGGCAATGCAGATAGCAATAACTGAACAGCACTAAATAAGAACTTGATGGGATATCCCTAGAAATGGTGTGTGAAACAATCTCTCCTGGTAGATTAAATAAAAGGTTTAGTTCGAAATACTCTGATGATTAACAACATTAAAGAAGACCGAGGATCACATCGGTCGAAACATTGTGATGACAACAACAGGGATTATCGTTACTGAACATTTTATCTACTATCATGTTCCACTATCTTCTGCTATCTTTAAGGTAGCTTTATTATAATTCCATCGTTCCAAAACTTACAGAAAATTGAAATTTATTTCATTAAGACAATTCTGTAAATACTGGGGTAAATGCTTTTATATTAATTCGTTTTAAACGGCTTATCAACACTTTGTAGCTCATTTAAAGCCAGAAAATATCTTTAGATTGTAATAATTTTTGGGGGGTGATGATAATGGTTTTAGTGATACAAGTCTTATTAGCCCATAGCTGAGGGTATATGCGCGTAAGTGAATATAACGAACCCAGCGGGAATTGGAACTTGGCTCTCCGAATAACAATTTCGAGCCATTATCCATTACATAGGCCGCGCATCCAAACTTACAGCATCAGGTATTTCAAAGCGGTCATCCATCTAGGTACTGACCAGGCTCGACGTTGCTTACTTTCTGTGAATTGTGCCGGAACAGATATGTAAACGTGATGTGGCTGTAAACCAAGAGTTTATATGAAATTGATGAAAGAGATTAGTATTAATTTTTTTTTAAAGTTCAAGAAGAAACTTTTGTGGAATTTGTTTACTTTTTTCTATCGTGTTTGACTTTTACTTTTATATTTTCCAATACACTGGTTCGGAAAAGAACAAGAGATCAAAAGTTGTCAGTCACTAAATATTGGTTGGAAGATGAAGATTCCCAATATGTTGGGTTGTTATTTTACTTCATTTCATCTCTTTTTTTGGATTTGTGTAAAGTAAAATAGTCAAACTAATGATTAGGGAATGCCATGAGATGGGCAAACACAAATCAAGGTATTTATTATTTAAATAATAATGTTTCCACGAATAAAGAAATTAAGATTAATTTCTGGTATTTTTAAAAATTCGTTTGTTGAACCTATTGTTTTAAGTTTGGTTTCGTTTGTTTAACGGCATATAAATGTATTGCAGGTAATTTTTTTTTTTTTTTACTACGAAAATGTATTGCAGGCATTTTATTTTTTTTTTACTATGAAAATGTATTGCTGGTATTTTTTTTTTACTATGAAAATGTATTGCTGGTAATTTTTTTTTTTATTATGAAAATGTATTGCTGGTAATTTTTTTTTTTTTACTATGAAAATGTATTGCAGGTATTTTATTTTTTACTATGAAAATGTATTGCAGGTTTTTTTTTTCTTTACTATGAAAATGTATTGCAGGTAATTTTTTTTTTTTACTATGAAAATGTATTGCAGGTAATTTTTTTTTTTTACTATGAAAATGTATTGCAGGTAATTTTTTTTTTTTACTATGAAAATGTATTGCAGGTATTTTATTTTTTACTATGAAAATGTATTGCAGGTAATTTTTTTTTATTATGAAAATGTATTGCTGATATTTACTACGAAAATGTATTTTTATACTTTCATAATATTTTGACCCCATTTTGAAGATTCACTATTTGCCCATACCTGGGACTCTAACAGATGTTAACACCCCGAGTCAGGTTGAACCTGGGAACATCAATTAAGAGGCACTTCCACGTTCCGCAAAGCCTTCGAATCAGAGGCCTTGCTGCCGGAGGTAGAAAGGACGTGTTGCGCTTATAGTTATATATATTGACGAAGCATGCATGTCATTACACTTCGTTTTTAATGGAAATGGTAATATTATCCGTTTCCTTATAAGGAAACATCCGGTATTTATTGACCAAACAGCTTGTACTACTGTCGGTTGAAATTTATAGTCTTTCACTTAAAACAATTTTTCAGGAAAATAAGTTTATCAAGTCCAGTTATCGTTCTTTCCAGTATTGATGGGAGTTTCTTTCCTAACTTTTTATGTGGAATGTTAACGTCTTCATTATGCCATTGTTCTCTTTCCACGTTACATGTGATATGCATTTTAGCTGTTGCTGCTGTTGAAAGTTCTCAAGTGATGTGGTTTCTGTTATCTGGTATAGTTCTTTGTGATTCAGTAGATTAATCCACAAGTTTTGAAGAAGTGGGGTCTTCACTAAGACCCATTCTAAGCATGGTGCCATACTTGTGATATTCTTGTCCCTGACCATAATTTATCTTTTGTCGGCCATTACGCCATTCAAAACACACACAATAACACAACTCGCCAAAAAACAAAAAAACAAAAAAACAAAACCAAAAAACAAAAAAACAAAAACAAACAAAAAACAAAACAAAAAAAAAAGCAAAAACATATGCGAGAAACAAAGATGAAACTCCATGTTTGTTGTTTTTCTTTTTCTTCTGTAGTTCATGGCGACCATCACATCCGGGCGGTGTCTGTGATTTTATTCAAATTTTGTATGTTTTGTTGTTAATCTATGATAGAAGAAATTCATTGCATACAATAATGTGTTTGGTGACTTATGACACGTGTGAGAACTATGTCTTGTTTCGTGCCC
Organism: Acanthosepion lycidas; assembly: GCA_963932145.1. Taxonomy (NCBI): domain Eukaryota; kingdom Metazoa; phylum Mollusca; class Cephalopoda; order Sepiida; family Sepiidae; genus Acanthosepion; species Acanthosepion lycidas. Next base: position 74,436,536 of record OZ010587.1, read on the forward strand.
TTGAACAATGGTGTGCTGGAAACTTAAGATCCACATTTTGTGTGGGTTTGTGTAAATGTCGCATAAACAGAAGAAAATTTCATTGGATTTAAATCCCGTAGTGAAGAGGACCGGAAAAATGTATAGAACAAAAGAAATTACTTTTAGAATGACTATCGGATAACACGTTGAATAAAACATGAAGAAAGTTCAGTGAAATCTGTCAAAGAACATAAATTTTATTCGTCATTTCCAATCAACTGAATAATTTTAACAGTACCATAAACTTGTGTAAATAATATGTTTTATTTTTGCGAAAACGTCACTTTAAAAGCTTCTTAAATTATGTGACTTAAATCTTGTTTTAATTTAAGGAATTCCCATGAGAAATGGAACGCTACTAAATCTGATGGACGTAACGGATATTCAAAATCTACTTTAGAATGTTTCCTTAAAATAAGTATCGATCTCACGCGTGAGTGTGTCTCGTCTTATTAAAAACAAAACTTTTCAAGGGGTCACTAAACTATGGTCTGTAGGTCGGATCCGGCCCGCCACTTCACTGTGCCACAAATGAGCTAAAATATAATTATTTATATGGAATTATCAATAGATTATAGTTAAAATTACTATGTAGAAAAATAAATGTAAGAAATTTGACCAATCTGATTGTTGAATTTGACAGTAATAAAAGTTTTAGGAAAATCAGTGAATAAAAATCTTGCGATTTTTGCGACATTTGATATCCGAACGTTTTTGTGTAAGTGTCTGCAATGAAGTTTTTAAGAAAAGCGATTACGAGCCTGTTACAGAAATTATGTTTTAACTTGCATTGTCGTGTTTAAACCGGTTTGAAGAGTGCCGTATATAAAAAGGCCTGACTTCAGCGAATTATATCATATAGTTTGCCTGAACTTATAAAATGTAAAGTATATGAAGTCAGCACATGTAACGAGGTTGACTAATGAACATTTGAAAGCATTTCTCTTGGTTGGATACAGCAATACCAAAACAAATATTAATTATATCTTAAAAGGTAAACACCAGTTTCACAAATCTCATTAACCTTTTGTGCTGCTTAGCTTATGAGATTTGGATATGTGCACACTTGGTGTGATATAAGTATTTTATTGCTACTGTCGCCTTCTTAGATAACTTTTTAGTAAATAAGTACGTTTGTTGTCTTTATTTTTTGTGCATTCAATGTATTGTATTGAACAAAATGATCATCCGGTCCACGCTCGTCATTCTCTCAGTTATCTGGCACTCTGTGAATAAAAGTTTGGTGACCCCTGCTCTACATCAAATGAACATCAAAAGAAGGATCTTTTGCACAACTGGGATATATATATATATATATATAATATTAGTGGTCAATATATATATGTATAGATAATATTAGTGGTGTATATATATATATATATATATATATATATATATATTATAATATAATAATATTTTTTGTTTAAAAATATGATTCCTTCGCTACATAAGAGTTCTCATGTTTCAAAAACGTGAGCCGAAATCATCCAAATAATTAATAAAATTAAGTTGGATTGAGGTGTTTAGTCACGTTTCATCTTCAAGCGAAATTTTAGGAATAAGCTATCTCTCGGTTTACGTGTATTTTTACAGAATTTGTTATTGTGGGAGTGGCTATACTATTTTCATTCTTTAAGTGGTCAGGGAGTTAATTCTTATCAGTAGATAGCGAAGGAATCATATTTTTAAACAAAAAATATTATTATATTATAATATAAGCTCTACTTCTGTATGGAGCACTGTTTTTTAAAAATAAAAACAAAAATACTAAGGAACCCCGGATTATGCACCCAACGTGTTCTTTTCTATTTTCTGCATACCTGCACAAGGATATATATATATATATATATATATATATTTCCAAGAGGATAGAATAAAGCTCAATGTCCAGGACAGAGCTTTTTGAATTTGTAAATCTGGTGAATTGGATCGTGATTACGATTCCAATGTAATATATTATAACCATGGAATATTAGTATTTGAGACTTTTATATTATATTATATTATATTATATAGACAAGTTTTGTCTATTTGTTTTAAGTAAGTTCCTTTCATATTGTCTGATATGCTTAATAACATTATTATTGAAAGGCGAAAGGAAAACATCATATTGATGCATGTTTAAATCCAATCTAAGCTTTCGGCTTACATAAGCCATTATCAAAGATGACAATTTCAATATATCAAACAACACACGGAGGAAACAACAATGATAGCCCACCCTTACTGCATGAAAAATTTCAAAGCAACGACAAAGCCGTGTATACGAGACGCGGAAGCGAAAATCGCATCGCAGCTCGTGGCGTCATACATGACCACGCGAGAGTGAAAATAAGAAGTATTAAGTATGGGAGGCCATTGGTATAAACCACTGGCGTCGGTTATAAATTATAGGCATTTAAGAATATTTGTGGAGATTTCATAGTTTATTTGTTCAGGTTAAGTTTCAGCCGTTTTATGTATAAAGCTTAAAAATTTTCAATTTGTTTATTGTTTTCATGTTTAATTATAGTTGTGTTGTCAACAAGGATTTTCCGGAAATTGAGTACGCGGCCAGGCATGTTGTTTTAAATGCCTAAAAATGTTATATATATATATATATATATATATATATATATATATATATATATATATATATATATATATATGTATATATATATATATATCTGTGTGTTTGTGTGTGTGTAAATGCAATTCCTGCATTTGAAAAAGTAAATTCCTGAAATTACGAATTTATCCGTTGTAAGTTTTTGCAAAAGAAGCGTTTCAGTATAATGGTGCTGATCTGAAATTGGTAGAAATATAAAATGCCATTATATGTTTTATATATATATATATATATATATATATATATATATTACAATTATTTTCTATTTTAAAAATATGGTTCCATCTCTACACAGGAATTACCATGTTTCAAAACAGAAACTAACATTTTAAATTAAGTTTAAAATCCATAGCTCCTTTCTATTCTCAAACGATTTTTAGAATAACCTATTAAGAAATTTACTTAATTTATAAGCACAGACAATCTTAATATTTTAAGTTGTTATTTTGATAAGGGGTGGTGGGGTTTTAATTTCCCTAGATAATGTATCAAATATAAGTTACTTTCAAAAATCATTATGTTAAGGTGGGGTAGGGGTGCCTGCTCACAAACAATGACATTCGTTTTTCGCGTGTCGTTTGGGTTTTTCAATGATAAAAAGTTTTTGGCATTTTTACTTGACCGCTTAATTTATAATTTTATACACAAAGATTTTTTACAAGGGTCGTCTGAATATGAGTAAGTCGTATTTTTAATATTTAACATCTATTCCTACAAATTTAAAGTACTGTTCCTATTTCTAATAACTAATAGTCTATACGTTACTTTTTACAAATAAATATATTAGAATTACATTCGTATTTAAAAAAAAAATTTGATCAAAGAGTTAGTATAAATATGTATGTTTCATCTTTTATCCCTTTTCAAAATTAATCATTATTTAAGAAAAATATTTGACAGTGTCTGCAAAAAAACAGTTATTTAATTTCTTTGATTAAGTAAATTTTTATTTTTCAGAAACTTAATAATGTATAATATTTTTTTTCATATTTTTTATGAGTGCCGATTTTTTCGCATTTATATTAATGTTTTTCTCTACTTCTGTTATGTCAGACTACTGGGTAGCAAATTCCATATCATTCGTGAAAAGTTCCTTTGATATCGATTGATAGTAATTCTCAATATCAAAATGTACAAGTGTACAATTTGGTTTCTCGTTGATATTAGTAAACCAATTAGTAACTTCTTTGGTATTGATCCAAAGTGTTAATCCAAGGTAATGCTTTCGAGGGTTTTCTTACTAATTCTGCCGATTTCAGGTCGTGTTGGGTTGATAATTCTTGTAGTCTGCACGAATGCTATGGATTTTGCTACCCAATACTCGGTACTCATACATCAGGGTGAGCAATGGATTAAAAATTCTAATGACCACTTCGACATCACAATGGGACCATTGGACTCTGCAAAGTCATCTGACCTTATTGGCCTTTTTTATATTATATAATCTTACACCACATTTCTTAATAGGTTATTCCAAAAATCGCTTGAGAATGGAACGAAGCTTTGGATTTTAAACTTAATTTATAATTAAATTTGAAATTTTACATTCTACTTTGAAACATGGTAATTCCTGTGTAGCGATGGACAGAGTAGAGGAATAAAAGTTGGATGAGTTTAATGGTGATTACATATGTACGGCAACTCAGTAAACTCATGCTAATCGTTCTGATAATAAAAATCTGAATTTGTTGGTGAAGGCCTCAGACTCGGTATTTATCGATCCACCCACGAGGATTGAATGTGGCACAAGGCCTCAGACTCAACACGGAGTCCTACATGAAGTGCCTTGAAAAGGTAGTGCTACACTGGGTCAAGAAGGTGGCTGCTGGGAGACCCTATGTATTGCATCGGGACACTGCATGATGCCACACAAGCAGAAGAACCCAATCATGTCTGTTAGACAATTTCTGCGACCATATCATCCCTTACATCTGGTCACCTAACTCCCCAGACTGCACTCTCCTTGATTATTATGTGTGAGGCGCAGGTGAGCGAGAGATCAACAAAACTCTTTGTAACACCAAAGATAAACTGAAAACAAGGATTATGGCAGCATTCCAGTTGTCTGGAAGCCAATGGCAATTTTATTGAATAAATTCATTGTTTAGATATTTTTGTATAATTTTGGTAAATATATCTGTTAAAGTTTAACAGATATATTTACCTAAATTACACAAAAATATCTAAACAATAAATTTATTCAAATTTATATATATATATATATATATATATATATATATATATATATATATATAATTGTGTATTTAGGCAGCAATCCTTCATTTATGCATGTTTCATTAACGACGACAGTCTGGATAGGCATCTAGTCGTGTGACCAATGTAATTATTTATGAATTTGGTTTGAACAGGACCACACTTCCTTAAGGGGCATTTGAAGGGGCATTTTGCATCACACCTATCTGACCACAACTATATTAGAATCCATTTAAACACACATACAAACTTACCACACTCCATCCAAAACATACTAGTAGAAAATACAAACATAATAACCTCATTCACATGTAAAAAAAAATTAAAAATAATGGAAGCCTTAATAATAAAAAAAGCCAACACTTAATATTGACTGCGAACACGGACACAATGTGCTGTGTTCAGAAAATAAAACATCCCTATAAAATTAAAAACATACACACAACGCACACATCCAATTAAATTGAAAAAATAAAATCATCCTTGATAATGGCTAAAAGTATAGCGGAAAGCGCTTGGAATTATAGAACATTTGGACAGTTTCTATACAGTCTGTGTCCAAAAAAGAAAACACTTGTTCGAACACAAGAAAAATTAAACAAAAAGCTTAATCGTAGTACTTTGTCTGTCGTCTTTAATGAAACACACACACACACACCTATATATATATATATATATATATATATATATATATATATATATATATATATATATATGTTCATCATATTTGTACCTCTATAAGAAAAGCGATAAAATGAATTCTTTAAAATAATTAAAAAAATCTTTCTTGAAGCTTTTATTTTTATCTTATTTTTAATTTCAACTAATAGATTAAATTTAATATTTTCAATTTCAAAATGAATTCAAATTGAATGGAATGAGTTTTATTTAAATTGCTAAAAATGGTTGATTTTCGACATATTTACAATTCACTCAGCACAAAATAATTCTCTTTATCAAAAAAACTCTCAAAAATAAAATATATTTTTTGAAACTTTATTTGCGGAAAATTACCTGATTTAAATTTTAATTAATCTGATTTGAAATATATATTACTTTTAGTTTAAAATATTAAAGAAAAGCGTCTTTTTAAAACGGTGGTGGGTGTTTTTATGAGGTTTGACAGCCTGAAAGCTCTACTGACAGACGAAATGTAAACAAATATTTCTACAGAGACATATCTGTAAAAAATACTTGACAAATATAATGTGAGCACATTTTTATATAATTTTTTTAATTACCAAGTAATCTTAAAAATTTGGAAAATATTCTCAGTAATCTAATGTTTATTGAATTTTAGGTAATTTGGCTTAAATTTAAATTTACTATAGTTACCGCTCTTTTTTTTCTGATAATGTGTATGGACGTCCGTATTTACAAAAATCGGCACGTTTATACACACACAAAAAAATTCAAAATTCTTTTTAAAATACTCGTAGTCGCTTTAATTGTAGTAAGTTTTTCCATTTCTGATTAGTAAATATAGTTTTTAATTACAATATCACCTAACCGGTACAAATTAATACAGAATTTTAAAAGATCTAAAACTTAATAAAATGTTATAATTAAAATTAAATAAAATGAAAACAATAATTGATCGAAAAATATTTTTCTTGTGTCCATAATATATCTTATTCATAAAAGCAATTGAAAGCTTATCTAATTAAATATCTTAGTTTTATTGAATTTTTATTTTACGATTCAGAGCAGATTTTCGGTTTACAAAATAAAATTGATGATTGGAATTACAAACTAAAATTGATGATTGGAATTCTCCAAGAAGTTCTGCGTATAACGAATTCCTCAAAATTTCATAAAATTAAATAAGTAGGGGTAACCGATGTAAAAAAAAATAACCCCCCAAAAAACAAACAATATTTTCTAAAATAAGTGAATAAGTCCTGAAAGTTTAATTAAAATCTGACAATTATTTGATTTTTGCAAGAATTTCCAAATCATTATGCATTTCACTGCAAAAAAGATGTTATTAGGTTGGTGCAAAAATAATGACGGTTTTTGACGTATTTTTTAACGTCAAAAACCGACATTATTTTTACACCAACCTAATAAAATATTCAACACTAATTTATGGTCAACTACTCTGTGTTTGTGTGTGTGCGTGTGTGTGTGTGTGTGTGTGTGTGTGTGTGTCACTTAAACTTTTTAAAATCTGTATTCCGAGTTTAATATAAGTCTGCAGAATCCTTCGTTTATGAGTTATTAAGTTTAAAGTTTACGGTAGACGCCGTTAAATGTACAATCCAAGATATAATGCAAAAATATTTATTACCATAGTTTGTGATGCCACGAATCCTCAGTAATACGATGATAAACAACAACAAATGTTGGATGACTTGGTTGCCTTCAGCCTGTAAACGTAATCTGATAGAATTGTGCAGCCTTGAGTCCATTACCATTCGAGCGTCCGTATGTAAAATCATATTTCAAATGTTATTATAGTGGATACTTCATATATTTCACATACTTCGTAAAGAAAATGCGTTTCTCAGCAGGGATTGAACATGCACACCACTTTGTAAGGTGAAACTACCGTTTGCTCCAGTGTACTTTATCGGTCGGCCACAAAGTACGTCACAAGGATCTATTTTTCCCTTTTTAGGCAAATGCCATCCTTTCCACACAGATTATTTTCTCAAAAGCTTCATATCAGCTTAATTTTACATACTATTGTAGCATACCTACGGACTATAATGGATATGTCCCCATTCACATAAATACAGTAGTAAAGACTGTATGTTCGTCTCCAACTGTGCTGGTCAAACTCTCTACCTCCGGACAGAGAGGATCCCCTGACGTGGCTTTGTCGAAGGGCAGAGTCTCGTCTCGGGAAACAGCTATCCGACCCCGTTTAATACGGGGTCTCCGGGGAAATTTTGGCCGAGCCTACGGGGTCGGATACCTCACACTAAATGCGGCGTTGTGCCACATCTGACCGCGTGGGGCGGTTGGTAGATATCCTGTAGTTGGAGATTCATTGTGGAATACACTTCTGGTCATTGACTACTTCTTCTACGCGCCGCTGGCGGATCTTATATGTGTTGTTCTTGACTTAAGTATTATCGTTCATTACCATCCATCGTGTGATTATTCTATTCAGTAACCTTCCCTAGGTTACAACACATACGAAACGTAAACAAAGCAATTTCTAAAGAATTAAGGGATTTGTTGTAAATCCGACGTTTTTATTACTGCAAATGTTATTATAGGAGATACTTCGTATTTGAAATAAACGCCTCAGTTATATTTATTAAACAATGCCTATTACGTCTATCTGTCCCGCATCCAAGAAATCTTTGTAAATAAAATGCGTTCCCCGGCACACACACACACACACACACACACACACACACACACACACACACATATATATATATAGTGTATATGTGTGCGTATATATATATATATATATATATATATATATATATATATATATATATATATATATATATAATATATATTATGAGTGTGTATATAAGACAATAAATAAATATGAAGTGTTACTTACCCTATCTTTTTGGACACCACCAGCACTAGCGGCATTTATTACGTAAAGAAACCCAAAGGCTTGCGACATGTAAGACGCAAGAAAACTCAGCATTTCCGTGTTTTCACCAATACCCGGTGTGTCGATGAGAACGATTCCTTCCTACAATAATAATAATAATAATAATAATCATGAATAAACATTAAAATCTTTTCGTAATGGTAATATTCGCTGTTTCCCTATAAGGAAACATTTGCCATTCATTGACTGAACGGCTGCTTTCAGTTCAAATTATAAATGATAAAGGAAAATGAAAAATTAATGAAATTATAATTAAAATTGTATAAAATATTTGTCTTAAAACAATTTTTTAGGAAGGCAAGTCCAGTAGTGTTAGTCTTTTTTGTGTAACTAGTGAGCCAGTTCGAATGACACGACTCACTTTATAGTCTACCAATAGAAGGTTAACCAATCAGAAGCCGCAGAACATTCTATCCGTCGTGTATAAAGGCGGCCATTTTTGTTTACCCTACCTGAATGACCAGTGCCAACTTGTCAGGCGAAGATGACAGAAGGAAGTACTACGCTCTGCTACTTTGCTGCGATATCCACTGCTAATCTGAACTACGCTTTCCTACTGTCTCCGAAATATTCACTGCTAACCTCTGGATTCTATACTCGAAGACGACCGTCATAAAATGTAGTTCTTACCGCTACTTTTCAGTATTTATTGTGGGGTTCTTTCTAACCTTTTATTATCTTTATTATGCAATTTTTTTTATCTTTTCTAGTTACACGTGCTATCCATTTTAGTTGTTGCTGCTGTTGGTAGTTCTCAAGTGATGTGGTTTCTGTTATTTGGTACAGTTTTTTTTTGTGATTCTGTAGCGCCAATCCACAATGGTCAAAGAAGGATGACCTTTGCCAGGATCCTCATGTCTCACTCGCTCAAAACCTTTTTTCACCATTAATCTTAGAAAGCGATTGTATATAACTCTTAGTTTATATATTTCTGAACCGGTGTGGCGCCTTGCATGACATCCATATGAAAGTCTCAATTTGACAAGGCTAAGAACATGAGTGGAGTTTTCAGGTTGATGTTTTGGTTTCGTAGTAATTTGCGGTGTTGGGCGAAACTACCTCTGTTACAGCCTATTCTATGTTCAATTTGTTTTCCTCCTATACTTAATTTGTTATAACTGATCCATACGCCAAGGTATCTGAAGTGTTTAGTATTTACTAATTACATGTCTTGAATTTTTATGATGGATTCAGGGCAGGTGTCATTATTGTTTTCATTCCAATTCCAGATCATGGGAAGGTTTATCTTGTGTCCCATTTCTTGGAGCACATGATGAAGTAGGCTGATTTTAGAACTTTTGTTATTGTACCCAATCCAGAATCAGATCTAATCGGCGTAACTGCATGAAAAGAACACCTGTCGCATAATAGACATGGTTTTTCTCCAGCAGTTTCCAGAATAAAATTGACAGAAAGTTAAAAGCTAGAAAAATAAATCGATCTTCTTAGAGAATTGAACGAAAAAATACATGAATTTGACAGGTGCGCCTATTATTGTTATTTTCGCGCTAAGAACACTTTCCCTAAAGCTCGCAAAAAATGTTTAAAGAATTGGATAGCCGTGCTAAAAAACAAAAAAAAAACAAAAAAAAAAAAAACAAACAAACAAAAAACAAAAACGAAATCATTCATACGGCACATTATTAAAATTATGAAGAATACTGAGGAGGGTGCTGGTATGTTGAAAGCTGTGAAAACTCGATGAGTACACAAAGTGTTCAAGTAACAATGATTACATGAAATGTAAAAACCGGTGAAGTGACGGCTACTGAACTCATTGAAGTGCCATACTATTGGGCGATCACATCTCTTTCGATTCATGACTGACGAGGCAGAAAATTTTCTCGCAGTAGGTTGCCATTTCTTTCTGCGATAGACTGCTATAGAACCCAGTCTGTCCTGCTATTCAACTCATATCTGAGAGGAGCAGAGATGGATACATGCCTTTCCCAAGGGTATTTGTGCGTATATGATAGTAATGAACTCGACTGGAATCCGAACTCCAGTTTCACATTCCGAGCTGTTATCTATTACACCACATCGCACATCTTATAGTGATTATCTAAGCTTACATATGGCACAAGGCCGAAAGTATGAAGCACCCAGTGAGTATCTAACTCACTACTCAGTCGTACTTGTTCTAGCGAGACAAGCTTGCTAACCATTACACCGCCTTGAGGTGCCCAATCGCAAATCTTATATATTAGCTCTTAAGAGGTTTCTTTTTTTTTTCAATCTCACAAGTTTAACCTGTACATTGTCACAAAGGCACACTAAAGCAGATACTTTTACATTTACCGATTGAGGGGAATAGTTTTCTTATATTCTTATATATACGTATTGTTGTTACAATAGTATGATTATATGTATTTTAAGCTGAATATTTTTATTTCAGCTGTTTTGTTAAAAATGGCTCACTTGACTCAGAATTGAAGATGTAAATAGTAATCTAAAAGTGCTTGATTTTCTAAGCACTAACAAAGCACGGGATGAAGTCACAAGGTAACGATATTTGGTTTGTTTTACGACATATCAACTTCTTATGGGTCCTTTAATGCTGAAATTAAATTTTCTTGGAAGCATTAGTAACTTCTTTTACAAAAATGTATTGATGGTAATTTTTTTTCTTTACAAAAATGTATTCCTGGTAATATTTTTTTTACAAAAATGCATTGCTGCTAATATCTAAAAAAAAACAAACTTTTTTACAAAAATGTAACAGAAAATCAACATAAATAACAAAATGTTTTCTGTATAATTTTTTTTGTCGGGGTGTGGGAGAACTGGCTTGGGTGCATGCACTCGGGCTCCCCACATTAAACTGACCTTATGTCACATCCTGCCAGCGTTGGGCAGGATTACATACGATCAAGATCTGTACGCTCCTCATTTTATATGGGAGAAAGTGCTCAGTTGTGGTATTTCCAACACTGTAGCAGCACTTTCCTCATTGCGATAAGATAGTTGTACAATTGCCAATTCTCTACAATCGCTTCCTAAAATCAATGGTGAAAAAAAGGCTTTGAGCGAGTGAAGCCTGAAGACCTTGGCAAAGGTCATCCTTCTTTGAACATTGTGAATTGGCGCTACAGAATAGTAAATAACTGTACCAAATAACAGAAACCACATCACTTGAGGACTACCAAAAGCAGTAACTATTAAAATGGATAGCACGTGTAACTCAAAGAGAAGTTAATGCCAAAACAAAGATGTTGCACACCACTTCAAATAAAAGCCCCTCTTCCGTCCCATCAAGACTGGAAAGGGCGATAAGAACTACTGGACTTGAGAAACCTGTTTTCCTGAAAAATTGTTTTAAGAGAAATATTTTATATAATTTTAGTTATAATTTCATTAATTTTTCATTATCATTTATCATTTATAATTTCAACTGAAAGCAGCGTGACATTGGTCGCGGAAACTAGACAATTTTTGTCTTTAATTGTAAAAACGCTTGATTCCATTGGTGAAGTTGAATTAAAAAGAATAAAAACTTGTAATTTCAATTTATTGTTAAAAACAGATATATTTCGGAAAGCTTTTGCAATCCTTGATCACTCTTGAGAAATAAATGAAACAGTGACTAAGCTACATTGTATCTTTATTATTATAAAAATCTGTGAACGTTTTTTGCTTGCATGTTTGCTCGTGTGTTTGCCACCGTGCACACGAAGACATATATATATATATAGAGTGGGCGAAAGAAAGAAAGAAATGTGAATTTATTATCGTGTAGGTAGTGGGAAGAGAGAAGGAAATGAATTGGCAGTGAGACCAAAAGAAAAATAACTCTCTGTTTTTCCACCTCTGTCTTTCCATCTCTCCCTCTTTCCACCTCTCTGTGATTGCGTTCATGCTTATTTATATTTAAGCTTTCTTTAAAAACAATATTTAAGAAAATATTTTTTGGCATATTTAAAAAATATGTTCAAGTGAATATGATTTTAAAATATCTTTCGGCATGGTAAAAATATTTTTAAGTTAGTCTGATTGTAAGATATTTTAAATGAATAAATTGTTTTTCAGTAAGTAAGTATTTTTATTTCAACTTTCTTCAAACACACAATTTTTTTAAATGTTGAAATCAACTTTAGTGTTTTATAAACTGAAGCGTCAGTGACCCAACGGATCACGGGTAGTACCAACTAAAATTTGCAAATCATTAATTGAGAACTACAAGAAGAGGTTGGCTACAGTAGAAGTGAATAATGGTTATTCTAGAAAGTATTAAATGACGATATCCTCTTTTTGTTTTGTACGAATACTTTTTCATCCATTAAAATAGATAAATGGGATTTCTTTCTGTTAAATCAATTTTTTCCTGTTTTCTATTCATATTTAGTTATTATGTATCTGTGTACAGTTAATTACAGTGTAACCCTGATATAAGAGAAACCCTGATATAAGAGAGATTTTAGCTGGCCCCAAATTAGAGCCATACTTACCTAAACAAAATAGACAAAACCCGGATATAAGAGAAACCCGGATATAAGAGACTTCTTCTCCGGTCCCGACAACTCTCTTATATCCGGGTTGCACTGTATATGAAAATTATGTTTATTTGTTAGTTGTAAGGACAATAAATTAAAAATTTGTTTGTGTAATAATTTTTGTTTTCCCCTACTCTAAATGAAGTTGTAGCTCCTGTCTACCTGTTATCGAACTCTTTCATGTTTTTTGAGATAGACACCCCCCCCCCATAACCATATATATTCTTAAACTACATTACCCAGGGTACTTGGATAAGAATATTTCATTTTGATCAAAGGGAGTCCCCGGGGGAAGCACCCCGTCACTGATTTTTTCCTTTTGATTTAAATTAAATTTAAATTTGAACAAGGGAATGACTCCTATCAAAAATATACAGTGTAACCCGGATATAAGAGAAACCCGGATATAAGAGAGATTTTTTATCTGGTCCAAAATTAGAGCCATACTTGCCTAAACAAAATAGACCAAACCCGGATATAAGAGAAACCCGGATATAAGATACGTCGTATCCGGTCCCGACAACTCTCTTATATCCGGGTTACACTGTAGAAGGAGAAAGCCAGAAGTTGGAGGTCACATCGACAAGATCAAAATGAGACAATATGGATGTCAAGTTGAGCAAGAAATCGACAATCAGTGGGTAATGCCTTACGATACATATTTATTACGACAATTCAACTGTCATATCAATGTTGAAATCTGCTCATCAATTCATTCAATCAACTATTGCATCAAATACATATGAAAGGGGCCAGTTGAAGTTGTTTTTGTATAAACCCCCTGCTGAAATGTTTTTCCCTTTGGTTTAAATTAAAATTAAATTTGAATAAGAGAATAATTCCTATCCAAAATATAGAAGGAGAAAACCAGAAGATGGAGGTCACATCGGCAGTATCATTGAGTAATAATGAAATACATACTTTTTCTCCATAGATATAAACAATGATTTAAAATCGATCATTTTCTTACAAAAAATGTGTGACATGCAGAAAGGCGCGGGTAATTCGGCTAGTACGTTATAAATTCAAATAAACAAAAAACAAATTCGATCGAATTAACAATAAATTATCCGTTGGAATTGCAAGTATTTATTCTTTTTAAATTTTTGTCTTTGTCTATACATACTTATGGGACCACCACATTAAAACTAGCTTGTGTCACGTCCTGCCTTAGCGAGGATGTTAGAGAAATCAAAAAATCAGTGGTTAAAAATGCCTTCAGACGAATTAATCCTATAATTCTAGAAACTCTTAAATGAATTAATCCTATAAATATAAAGAAGTCAATTTTTCATCAGACCCTATAAATACTGGCGCTATAAGATCACAAACGAAGAACTTTATCAAATGATAAAAAACCACATCACTTGAAGACTTCCAACTGCAGCAACAACAAAAATGGGTATCACAAGTGACTATACTATTTCAAGTTCAATTTGGGAATAATCAAAGTCATTTTGATACAGCAAGTTCATAATGAAATAGTCAAGTTCAAAATGGAATAGTCAAATTCAAAATAAAATATAGCAAGTTCCAAATGGGATAGTCAAATACAAAATGGGATGTAGCAAATTCAAAATGGAATAGTCAAATTCAAACATTTTGAATTTGACTATTTCATTTTGAATTTGCTATGTCCCAATCTAAATTTAACTATTGACTAAGCAAGTTTGATTTGGGACTTATCAAGTTCAAAATGAATTAGGAAAATTCAATTTGGGACTGAGCAATTATTTTGCTAAAAAAGACTTTAAAATTAAATATTTTCATGATGAAATAATAATGTTCAACTAAACTTTATTATTGAAATGATTTATCTTCTAAAAGCAATCAATAAATTAAGAAAATTCATGAAAGGTGTATGTTTTTGGATGCAACTTTCAGCGCTTAAAATCTCTCACTATACCTATCTTTTTTCAAACTCTTTCTTGATATATGCATTCAGTATTTCTTTGCTGCTTTTTCTTAGAACTTTCGAAATTTACCCTGTTGTCAACCAAATCATTTCATTTTGAATAACTCTCTCTTATTCTCCCTTTTTTTTAACACTATCTACAGTCACTTTCTTCTTTCCTTCTCCCGGATTGTCTTATCAGTGAAAGTGCCAGAAACTCTAACTTTGACACAAATCTATCTGTTCGGGAATAGCCTCTTGTAAGTAATTGGTAGTAAAATCTACGCAAAGCTGCGCTTCGATTTTTAATTCTCTGATTTACTACTCAGTTGATTTTTTAATCCATGATATTTGTTCATTGAAACGCGCAGATAAGTTCGAAATATTTTTCCATAATGAATCTGCTTAGTTCTAATCCAAACTTACATATTTTATTATGAATTTGCTTCGTTCCAAATCAAACTTGCTTATTTCATTTTAAATTTGCTACGTCTCATTCTGAACTTGGCTATTTTCATTTTGAATTTGCTACGTCTCATTCTGAACTTGGCTATTTCATTTTGAATTTGCTACGTCTCATTCTGAACTTGGCTATTTTCATTTTAAATTTGCTACGTCTCATTCTGAACTTGGCTATTTTCATTTTGAATTTGCTTAGTCCCATTCTGAACTTGACTATTTCATTTTGAATTTGCTTAGTCCCATTCTGAACTTGGCTATTTTCATTTTGAATTTGCTACGTCCCGTTCTGAACTTGGCTATTTTCATTTTGAATTTGCTTAGTCCCATTCTGAACTTGGCTATTTCATTATGAACTTGCTTAGTCCCAAAATGACTTTGATTAGTCTCCAATTGGACTTGAAATGGTCTAGAATGATCAGATCAAGCTGTTTACTTTCCACACTACCAAAAACAAAAGGTTTGGAAAGAAACCCCAATCAATGCCATAAAGAGCGATAACAATTAGTCGACTTGAGAAGTCTATTTTAAAAAAAAAAAAACTTACAGAAAAACATTTTAATAAATTTCAACCGAAAGTAAGGCTAACTGTTCGGTCAATGAATACCAAATATTTCCTGTATGGAAACAGGTTATCTTTGTATCATTACCGCACGCTTAATATTAGGTGTGTGCAAAATTTCCCAGCCTTCTGTTTCAAAAACTTGATTTTGAAAACCGATTTTCGCTTGAAGGTTCTGCACAAACAAGTCTTATAAGCACAAAGCATATGATGTCTAAATACTGCAACTACAAAAAAGAAAATAACGTCAAATATTTCGAGACATTGAAACTATTTCATCTAGATCATAAAAATAAATAAAACTAGCGTAAACAAAGAAAAAATGTATTAGACAGTCGGTATAGCCACTCCAGTGAATTATATCGCCAAACTGAATAGTATAATAAATTTATTGAAACTTCAACTGGCATTATTCTGAATGTGAACAAAGCGTTAAAATTAGCATAGCGATAGATATTTTAATACTTTTTCATATACATTATATGGAGCGTGTCTCAAAAATGTCATATTTTTCATACTTTTTATTTATTTGTTTTTTTCAGAATGTCAATTTAGCACAGGGAAATTACATATGGAAAATTCCCAACTGAAGAGAAATCCATTCAAATAGAAAAGACTCAGCCAATGAACAAATTCAATATCGTTGAGCTGAATAATTTAAGCACTGTTGATGCCAGCTGTACCTTCGTTTTTACTTTGAATGGGTACAGGTGCAAATTGTCTCTTAGTACGCAATGCAAGATCATAATAAGACATCTTCAACTGGTCAGAGTGTTTGTGTTTTAACAGAGTCTCTCACATATCTATATATGACCTTCCGTAACATTAACAGACTGCATGGGAGTGTTACATTGAAACATTTGTAAAGAAGTGTACACAGTTTTACAGCTTCATTTGATCAGTTTATTGCTTGCATTAGTGTTGTGAAGAAAGGAACCCACCAACTACCGAAGTCCATAGTTAATCTCCAACTCAGGTAGTTTTAGTTCTGTACTATTTAGTTAACGTCGAGTAACTCCATGTATATGGATTCAGTTGTGAAAATTAAGAATAGGAAGTAAAATCAGTGCTCATAATATTTGGTGTTTTGGGAACAGCCACAAAGATCGTTGCAAAGTAAATAGAAAAACAGTGATTCAAAGAAGAAATGTAAAGATTTAAACCACGACACTATTGAAATATAGGAAAATACTGAGAGTAGTGCTAGAGATTTGAGAAAACTTGCTAATACTTCTGATGAGAAAATGTAATAATAACAATAATCTCTATATTAATACATCTGTGAGTTTGATCATCTCTATCTGATTCTCAATTTAGAATCTTGTGCTAACCTAAGCTAATGTTAGTAAATATTTATACATTTATTTCTATCAATCTATAATATGTATGACGTTTCTTACAGTTCTTTGCTTGAAATAGTATTAAATCTGTGCACAATTTCCCAGTGTATATTTGGGAAAACTAGACACTGTTGAAAACCTGTTTTTCACTGGTACCTCTTGTGCTCACCTAACAAATTTACAGCTTTCTACTATTGTCTACTATTGTAAATTTTCTGAGCTAATTTTGCTACATTCGATTGAACTAGAAGATAAATTTAACAGCCTATTTTTTTAATTTAGGGAGTGAATATTAAATAATTGATACATTCTTAAAATAGAGAAAAATATTACTTACACTTTCAAATCGTAGTTTATTAATTTACAAATGTTTACGGTTATATGCGCAGAAATTGGAATGGACAAGGGTTTTTTTTTTCTTTTGATTTTTTTTTAGTCATTTCCCTCTAAATAGGGCAATAAAGCCACTGGGACGCAATGGGACACAGAGAGTGAAAGAAAAAGCGATAACAATTAAAGAACAGGACTCAAGGAGACATGAGATGACGATTGACATTGCATTTATATTTCTGAAGATCGTGGTTGGCAGGAAGCCGCAAGAGATTTCTGCAAGTTACAAGTGCTGTAAAATCCCAACTCACAAAACCCATTAGTGTCAAGGCTTAAAAATGCAATGTCAGTTATCATCTTCCGTCTCCTTGAGTCATGTTCTTTCATTGTCATTTCTTTTTCTTTCACTCTCTGTTTCCCCTTGCGTCCCAGTGGCTTTATTGCCTTATTTAGAGTGAAATGACTAAAAAAAAAAAATCAAAAGAAAAAAACCCTTGCCCATTTTAATTTTTGCGCATATACCCATCAACCGTAAACATTTGTAAATGAATAAACTACGATTTGAAAGTGTAAGTAATATTTTTCTGTATTTTAAAAATGTATGAATTATTTAATATTCACACCCTAAATTAAAAAAATAGGCTGTTAAATTTATTCGATCGAATGTAGCAAAATTAGCTCATAAAATGTACAATAATAGACACGACTGGGTAGGAAGGTCATATTCATCAGGAATTGTGCAAATGACTGGCATTTGATCATTGAAACCAGCCGTTCATGAACAACTGAGAGATTCATTTGAAATTCAATCAGAAGATCAGATATAGTCTAGTCAGATATATAGATATAACATCTCCACACGGCAAACGTCCTTAAATTAATTGAAGGCGGTTCGCATATGACAGCATAAATATAGTTTAAAAATAACATTCTCACACCAAACGCCAATAAAAAAAAAAAACAGTACATCAAAGGTTCTTGAATTTTAACACCATAATATATTCTGCTCTTGAAAAAGAACAATGTAGTCCTGGGAATGACGATAAACTACATCCGGCAACAAGACCTCTGACTAGGAGGGTGGAGGTTTTGAGGAGCGTAGAACGACCTCTTAATTGCTGTTACTCCCAGGTTTACCCTGATCCGAGGTGGTAGCTCCTGTTAGGGTCCCAGCTATGGGCAAATAGTGAACTCCCCCACCCCAAAAAAATCATTATGAAAGAATAAAAATACATTTTTATAGTAAAATTACCAGCAATACATATTTATAGCAGAATGATCTATAAAACATTTTATAGCAAAATGACCAATAATACATTTTATCTGTACTTGAAGGCATACAATTACGTTCAAAATAGTTAGATTTCAGCATTAAATAACCCATAGAGGTGTTGATGTGCCGCTAAACGAAATCAAAAAATAACCAACACGAAAGAACGTATCATGACATTAATCCATATAATAGCCTACAATTTCTTAAAGAAATCACGCTGTATTCTAAAATATAACTTCAAAAAAACTACAACATAAAATATTAGGTTGGTGCAAAAATAATGTCGTTTTCTCAGATATGTTACTATGTGAGAAAACGACATTATTTTTGCACCAACCTAATACAAATATCATCGCCTCTAGTAATTCTGTTCACTTTGACATGTATATGCACAAAGGCTGGGTATCATCTACCATGTACTCAATTGTGAAAGCAGAATAACATATATCTTATTTTTGTTACTTCAACGCTCGCAAGAAAATTAAATTTCGGCATTAAAAAGCCATAAGGAGTTGATAGAAAAAGAACGATAGTGGTTGAAAGAGCTCGAACTTACACGAATTTTTACACAAACTGGAACCAAATATATACGAACACTAGCGAAAATCCTTTCTTTTCCTTTTATCTTCCACGTCCCTTCAGGACATAGGCGATCATAGTTCTCCATAACATTCTATCTCGTGTAGCACTTAATAGATTTTTCTCCTTTATCCCCGACCCACTCGTTCTGCCATCCATTCACACAAACTCATCAGTTAATTGACACGCTGCCTTTCCATATCTCTTGCCGTGAGGGTTAAGTTTTCTAACCCCTCCTTCCTCATTATGTGTCGAATAAATTTCAGCTGTTTTTCCCCCCTGATTTTGAGAATAAGTGTTTTTTTTATGTCACCATTTTGATTAAGACCTGATATATTGGCTTTAGTCACTTTCCCCACCGCCGTAATGTAGATTCCCTGTGCCTTTTTCTATAAATACTTCCATGGTGATTGTTCTGACGAACATTACTTTATGCTACTTAACTTTATGAGTTTAAGCGTAGTACTAGATAGGCGACAAGATCCCATCACTTTACAGTAGAAATGGTTAGAGGTAGCTGTAAGTTCTATGCTAACAATTTCTTCTATTGCACTTCTCGCCTGAGGAACTCTCTTTCGGCTTCTTATTTCCCAGTCAACTTTTGATCTGCAAAAATTTAAATGCAATGCCAAACATTATCCTCTGTCTTCTTAATACTTGTTCTTTTATTAACCTCTCTCCTTAGTAGTATATTTTTCTTATATTGACTAACACCCAGTAACCGCTTGCGTCTTAGTGGCTTTATTGCCTTGCTTGTATCAAATGATTAAAAACAGACTTTCTTGTTTATGGCTTTTAATAAAAACTGTTTAAAATTTAACGATAGATACACGCATGCACGCGTATACGAGAGGTGTGCTTTCGAAAGTCGTGCCTCTCTTTTATTTCAACGGAAACTACAATAGGATAAACTACAGGATGAACAATAATAACATCGTGGGTTAGAGCAAATTCTCATCAACAAAACACTATTTTTCTATATTGCCACTACCAACGACTATGCATTTTTACTGGCGATGAACAAGCGCCCGCATGTGACGTTCGTAAATACCGCCTATCACCCGTGTCGTTGTTACCACTGATGAAATGCACTACCCACCGTCTAACTGTGGTCATATCCACTGTTTGATTTCCGTAAACATTCAGCAAACATCGATGAATGTCTATGGGTGATTTTTTTTTCACATGAAGGAATTCAATGGCGCACCTCTACCGCGTAGGCGCTTTCATGTCAGACGCCATTTTGCCAAATTGCAATCTGTAACAAAAGAGAAAATGGATTACTGGTGGGAAGGTGCAGCTGAGTGGCACACTACGAACATTTGCGACATAATAAAATAGGGCGTATTACTTTCAGATTGAGCCTAATGCATGTGAGCGTGATTGTCGCACGCGTAAAACTCAGAGTTGCACCAAACGGTGAGGAACAAATACTTATTTATTTTTAGTATGTATATATATATATATATTACTTTTTAGTAGATATTCGTGTTTGAAATAGACGCCCGTTTCTTTTTATTTTTTAAGTTGTGTGTATTACTTCTATCGCCCTCAGTACACGAAAGAAAAAAACACGTTTTTAATCATTTCACCCTAAGCAAGGTGATAATATCACTAAAATGCTAGTGGTTACTGTGAGTGAAAGAGGACGAGAAGACTTTGGAAATAACCGGAAACACAATTCTAAACAGGAAACAATGGATAAACCTCTACTCCTGTTCGAAAGACGGGTCTTTAAAAAAAACCTGCAAAGAGTAACGAAATGTTTTCTTGCCTTTAATATATCAGATGGCCAATAAATTTGGACATAAGAGGTTTGGCAATCTACTTCCGGGTCGTCGGGTAACTGGATGTAGCTAATAAACCTGGAACTTCCTTCTGTGGTGGTCAAATCGATACGTTCCGATCGTCTCGTCTTGTTCTTAAAGTGAGCAATGGCGTATTTGGAACCGTCAGGACTGCAACGAACTTCACAAAATGTTGCTGTACAGCAAAGAGAACTGGTTGGTAACACTTTTTCACCGAGGAGCATATTAATCAAAGAACTTTTGCCAGAACCTGTCTCACCTGGAAAAAAAAATTAACAGAAATAAGGAGATAAGAATGGTGTGAAATAACTATTTTGAAGCATTTTTTTTAAGTGTTTCACCCCAAGCAAGGCGGGAAGCCACTACGACGCAAGAGGTTACAGAAGATTTGGAGCAAGATCAGACAGAAGCGATAGAGGAAAGGACGAGTAGAAAGATGGTGGATAGATCAAGGCAACTGGAGATGTCGATTGACATTACATTTGAATAGTTGGAGATTATAGCTCTCAGGGAAACTGGAATAGGGAAGGGAGTTTCACAGGCGAGAGGTGCGAGATATGAAGTTATTGGAGTAGAAGAGACGACTACATTTAATAGTTTCGACAGTGAAAGGGTGAGAGCGGGATGCCAGCCTCGTAGGGCCCTTGAATTCATGAAGTCTGGGAACCAGCGAATGCAGCTCCCCGGAGCAATTACCATTTACACGATTCTCTTAAATGCCATGGAAGGTGGCCCTTAAGATCGATATGAAGTGACTTTCTATTTATAGAGTTTAGATCATAGTTATTTTTCGAAAAATAAATTAATAGATAACTAATTTGGTGTTTGTCGGCAAGATAATCAAATTTCAAATCTAAGTTCTTTGTTCATTGAAAATACTGGATACATGGATTGTGTAATGTATAGCGATTCGGAATGAAAAATCGGAGAGCCGAGTTCGAATTACTGTCGAGTTAGTTGCATTCACTTAGGCGCAAACACCCTTGGGAAAGGTACGGATTCTTCTTCTCTCTCCAGCTATGGGTTAGGACTTGTATCAGGGAAATCATAGTTATTGTAAAAAAATTGTCGATGTAATATTCAGTCAAAAAAAAAAATTCTTATAATCCAAAATATGTTTCGGTTTTAAATATCCCGCAGAGGGTTAATATGCTGTAAAAAACAATTAATTTAATCAATCAAACAACAATTTAAAATACTACATTTAAATAGAGGAAGCATAAAAATGCCTTCAAAGACCAGGCATTTTGGTTAGAACTCTTCTGTTGTTAGCCAAGAATTGTTGCCAGAAAGAAAAAGGAATTATTTCTTATGACACATATATCCGTTTCAATTTCATTAAAACTGTGGGTGTGTATTTTAACTCAGTGTCAGACCAAAACGTATTTCTACAAAATTTAAAAGGAAACTTTAAAAGAATAATTTTACTTGTAATTAACAATTTCGGAAAAGTTCAATAAAGTCTCACAATAACTGATTTTTTTAGATTAAAAAAACAATGACTTTTTCGTTTAGAAATTAATCATGCCATTTTGTCTTCTCTTTTCACCTGCATCATTTTTATTTATTTATTTATTTTTTACCTGAATTCACTTTTTGTGGCCACAAATTTTGTTTTTTAAAGTTTGGCTTAAATTCATTTTATCGTCAGAAATAATTAACTGAACATTTCCTTTCTGGACATCACTATGTTTTCAGGTTCGAGTTACAAATAAATAGATAGGAATAGGCTGATATTGATTGATTCGTTTTTTACGGCTTATCAACTCTTTGCAGGTTATTTAAAGCCAGAAAATATTTTCGATTGTAAGAATTCTTTTTTAGATAATAATGATTTAGTGATACAATTCTCACTAATTAAGTGCATATAATGAAATCAACGGGAATTAATACTAGGCTGTCCGATTAACAATTCCGAGCCATTATCCATTAAACCATCCGCCCATGCAAGCTTAGAGCACTTGGTATTCGCAAGCGGTCACCCATCTAGGTACTGATTAGGGTTGACAGTGCTTAATTTTGGTGATCCTACGGGGAGACCGGTGTTTCAACGTGATGTAGTTGTAAACCATTGATATAGATATGTAATAGATATGAATAGACTGATATAGATAGACATGAATAAATCGAAATAAACATGAATAGACTAATATCAATATGTAATAGATATGAATAAACATGAATAGGATAATATTAATAGAGTAAAACAGATTGGAATAATTATCGATTAAAATTATAAACTTCTCCCCTCACCTGTAGGCAAGAGAATCAAAAGCTGATTATTTTTAACTTCTTAAAACTTTATCTCAACTTCTCACACATGTAAGCAGAAACATTTTGACGGACATGATGCTGGTATGTTTTTCTTTTCTTTTCTTTCTTTTTTTTTCCATAACTGATTTTATTGCTCAGCTTAGGGTAGAGAGGTTGTCCAGACTGAGTGAGATGGGAATGCCTTGTCTGTACTTAATAAAGCAACATTTTAAAAACTAGCCCCAATGAGTATTTACAATATGAATACAAATCTATTTGCAAGAAACTAAACAAATTAATGTTAGTAATACCGCCCCAATCCTTAAATTTGACACAAACATCAGTTAACTGGACGAAATCAATGCGGGACTATAATAATATAAAACATTCATTCACCCCAAGCACTCACACAAACACACACTCATTCAAACACAAGAACAAATATGAAAAACACCCACGAAATAAAAGGCGCTTCTATAAATATTTTCAAGGTAATTTGTTTAATTAGTTTTCGTCGTTGGTAGCTTGATTACACGAATTTAATTTAATCGCAGTACTACATTGGCAAAGACGCGCAAATGCCCCTGGGAAAGGTATGAATCCATCTCCTCCCCCCAACTCAGAGCTATAGGTTGATTAGCAAGACAGTCTGGGTCGTATAGCCCTGGTTTGCAACCAGTCGACCTCAGAAAGAAACGGTAGCCTACCGCAGGAAAATCTTCTGCCTAATCACCCATAAATCGAAAGAGACATGATCGCCCAAGCGTGTATTACGTCCAGCACATATCTTACTGACTTACTGACTAGATTGACAACCATGTATCATAATTTCAATGTTGAAATTGTTAGTAGCAACTATAAATCATATAACTAAGTTTTTATTCTCTCACACTCCCCACTTGTAGACCTCTCTTTCTGATTTTCTGGTTTCTTTTTAATTACGATCTTCAAAAATTTAAATACAACGTAATTGTTATCATATTGAGTCTCATTCTTTTATTGTCCTCTCTTTTTAATTCATTCTCACTAACACTTTGCGTCTTAGTGGTTTTATTGTCTTGCTTGGGGTGAAATGATTAAAAGAATATATGAATATATATATCAGGTAGATTGATTGAAAATCAAACAATCACCGTTATCTATTTTATATTTATCCATAATTAAAATATACGCATTTATATTTATAAATGATTACGTTATGATTATTACGAAATGGAAAAAGTCCGACAATTATTTTTAAGACATTTTAATGTTTATACATTCTTTTTATAGATACAAATATGTAAGTAAATGCTCTGTTTATAATAAACAGTATTAATAACATTTATTCTGAATTCAAACCCACCTGGAGAGGATTGGCAAGGACAGATGAGCTTATAGGTGTCAATGGACAACTCATATAAAAAAGAAAATATAAAGAAAACACCCAGAGATTGTAGCATCATCTAACATGTGGCACACAGGGCACAAGTGCAAGTCATGGTGCTATGATGTAGAGAGTGTTCATTGCAGGGCACAAGCAATTGATCACTGTAAAACAATTCACTTATGTTCGACAAAAAAATTAGAATCTACTGAATCCTCACGTGTTTTTCTCGACTCGACAGGAGAATCCACGCCACTTTTTTTGTAATCTAAAAAATAATGGGACTGGGTGTATTGAGTAAGCTATGGGCGAAAAAAAGATAAGCGGATTGTATTATCATCTAACTTGCTATATTGGGAGTAATCTTATCTTTTTGCAACCATTGTATTTTTTTTTCCCATATTTTTTGTGGCAGGATAAATCGTGGCTGCTTCACCACGGCAATACACCTGCTCACAATGCCCTGAGTATCCGGAAGTTTCTGGTCGAGGAGAACATCGCCGTACTGGAACACCCTCCCTATTCACCTGATCTTTCTTCTTTTCCCTAAGCTCAATAGGATCATCAAGGAGACCCGTTTTGAAGGCGTGGAGGCCACTAAGAGGGTCGTAACAACGGTGTTGAGGGCATCCAAGAAGAATCCTTCCAGTAGTGCATGGAAGTGTGACAGAGAAGGATGGACAAGTGCATTAGATTCGAGGGGGGATTACTTTGAAGGGGAAACCAAGTAGTTTGTTGTTTAGAATGGAAATAGATTATTTTTGACACCAGTCCCGTTACTTCTCAGACAGACCTCGTATATATCTCAAAAATTAAAAACGACATGTCTAGAAAAAAAAAAAAAAACGGAAATCAGATAGCAACAAATGACTACAATTGAAAGAAAAGAGGAAAAAGGAAAAAAGAGGAAGACAGTTAGGAGTGAGTTTAAAGTGGAGAGAAAAAAATGAAGAAAATGGCAAATAATCACGACACCCTACACGTACACACATCCGCGCAGACGTGCGCACGCACGAAAAAAAAAAAAAAAGCTTGCACTAATGCTAAGTGCACACAAAAAATAAAAATCGAGAATTATAAGCAGTTAATTGTTGTTACCCTCTGAAAAGTTAATGGATGGGTTCGTCTACGAAATTCTGGAGTTGGGTTGCTGAAGTAACATTAATTAGCTAAGTAACATAACTTTTACTTAATAAAACTCTCTCTCTCTCTCTCTAAGTAACAGTTTACTAACGCGGAAGATGAAATCGACCAATCAATGGCCACTTGTTTACACTGAACAGTTATACCATTACAAATTGTTTGAATGTCGATCTCTGCTCTTTTCCCCAATGCCAAATATCGTGACAATGATGGTTGACGGAGAATTGAGGAGGAGAATGTTTAGTTGGATTAGCCACCCCCTCATTAACGCCTTTCTGTAAAACATTCTTTCAGTTGTCCGGCAAGTTATGATATAATTTAGCTTCACAAACAAAAATTTGGGTGGGTTTCAACGTCTGTTATCGACGCTTCTCGAGGTCTATATGCGAGAGCGAATATAAAGAAAAGTCGAACTCACAAAATACTCCTGAATTTAAAAGCGAAATTGAGTGATTTGTTTATTTTATACAGTTTATCAACATTTTGTGGGTTAAAGCCGAAGTATATTTGGATTGTAAGAATAATTCTTTTTTTTTTTGCAAATGAAAACTGCATTAATAATTTTTAGGGAAGAACAAAGGTTTTTCCAGATACAAGTCCTGCTAGTAGGTGTTTCGAAACTTAATATGCAGTACTTCGTTGTGAAACTAACTAAAAAGCTTATCCGTTGGGGGGATCCTTCAGTCAATACCTCTTCAATTGCACCAGGTGGGGGAAGGTCAGGGGTAATCCCTAATTCCCAAGGCATTTCACAAACAAATTTTCGAGGGGGATTTGGCCACTTTTTGTTTCTCTCCCTCCCCGCCCCATGTACGCCTGGAAGGTCTCACATTAAACCGACTTTGTGTCAAATTTGCTCTTTTTCGAAGCGGATAAATAAAAGTGACATTTAATAGGTAGAATTGTTTTACGGAATATTTCAAAACACAGTCAAACAAACACTGATCGAAAACGTTTAATTTTCAGTGTTTTGAGCAGACAAGCACAAACTTTAAATTTTTCATATCAGATTTGAATTTGTGTTCCGGATTGTGAACACTCATTCTTAAGGCATAAAGGCATCCACCATCATTGAAAAAAAACAAACAAAAAAAACGATACAACACTAAAGAGTCAGTTTTCTAAAGCAGAATGTTACTTTAGTCTTAGGTTGGTGCAAAAATAATGACGTAATAATGTCGTTTTTTGACGTATTTTTTTAACGTCAAAAAACGACATTATTACGTCATTATTTTTGCACCAACCTAATAGTTAGCTCGATCCTTATTGGTTCATATTTCGATCGAATTTTAACGCCATTGATTAGTTTCTTCCATTCTTCTTCGTCTTCCAAGATCTGGATTAGTTATTCACTCCTCAAACCAGTATCGTTTTTTTTCTTTTTTTTTCTTTTTTTTTTCTTTTTTTTTTCTTTTTTTTTGGCTGATTCACATATGTTTCAGTAAGTCTCACTCACTTCCGTTATCCGTGTTTAGGTTCCCCACAAGAAACTTGATTTAAAAGCTCTTTCCTCCTTCTTCAAGCGTGTCCTACAAATCGCAGTCACAAATTTGCCGTTTTCCGTACTGTTCCTTGTTTGCTTTGTAGTCTTTCCATGAGACGCTAACTATAGTCTTGTATAACGTACCATCAATCCTATCACTCATTTTCTTTGTTAAAGCTCAGATAGCATGAAGCAAATGCAGAAGTTTAAATATATGGGAAGCGTTTTAACAGAGTATAGAAAATGTGACACCGAGATCCGAACACGCATTGGACGAGTGAACTGACAAGAGCGCCGGGAAACAGAAAAAATTGTTAGAAACGAAGAAAAGAGTTCTGGAATGTGATATCCATCCACTTATATGGCAGTGAATACTGGACAATCTCCCCACGGATGAAGAAAAAAAACAAAAAACTAGAGGCAGCAGAAACGCGGTTCTACGGAAGGATACTGAAAATTCCATGGACGGAGCGTGTAAGGAATGAAAGAACACTTAGAATCAGAAAAAGACATCTGAAATTCCTTGGACACATAATGAGGAAGCAGGGCCCGAAAAGCTTAACTCTCACGGGACATATGAGGACGAGAGAGATACGCGAAGGCAGCTAGCCAATTACCTGACGAGCTCGTGTGAATGGATGGCGAAACGAGATGGATGGTGAGCCTTAGAAAAAGAAAAAAAATTGCTAAAAGCCCCAATTGTGGAGCTCCATGAAGGGGTCGAATAAGACAGCAGCACTCTTTCTAATGTCAAATAAAATTATTTTCAGATGATTTGAGATTCAACTTTTCATACCCATTCCATTTTGTTTAGAGAGTCCCAAGCTTACCCATTTCTAATCTCACTTGACTGAATCGAAGCACCAAAATAGTTCGTCTATTTGTTTCAATTTATATCCCTATGTGGTAATATCAATCTCTGGTTGATTGTATAGTATATAACCAATTTTTCAACTTAAATGCGATATTACCATTTATCCTGCAACCTCTATTCGGGGGAGATGCTTTGCCTATTCAATGTATTTTGATATGAACGCAAGATCATCTGCAAAGTCAGTATCCGCGATGTATCTAGCCGGTTGCTGGGATCTCTGACTTGTTTGATAGTGTGTGTTTCTTGTGTTGTTTCTTGAAGTTAATAGCCCAGAGCTATGATGAACAAGAATATAGAACATGTGTCACTTTCCTAAGAGGAATTTTTTAAGCAATATTTATGTTTTTCAGTTAAACTTAAAATCCGTTGATTTTTGGAGCGTCGGAAAAACGCGCCATTCTTTCTTGTGTTCAAAACGCTATTTATCTTTCGTTAAGAACCGCTAAATTGACAAGAGCATAGGTGCTCCCCCCTTTTCGGTCCGTCATTTTATTTCTATTTTCCATCCCTTCCCCTATTAAGTGACAGATTTCTTAGGTAGGTATAAGTTGTTTATTTTATCCAGTCTTGCATTTTTTCGTCTAAATGGAGATTTTCTGTTACATATAGTGTTTCGTAGTGGGGGACGAATACTGGTACTGTTTTTGTTTAGTTTGTTGCACATATATATTTCATTGTATAAAAATCATTGCGGTTTTGATTGTTTGACCCCCACCCCATCCCGAATTGTTCAAATAAAAAATTTCGGACTTTCATTGAGTAAATGAGGCATTTTGAAGACTGGTGGGACTCCTGAGAGTTAATGTGTCGATATGGTGAAAGGGAAATTGTATGTACAAGGGTCATTGAGCGAGACTAGCTAGGTTAATTTAAGACCAGTACCTCGTCCCGTTTTAATCCTTGTGATATATTTTGTACCTTTTGTTCAAATAAATATTAAACAGTGAGCTCGATCCTCACTGGGTACTCCAAATACGCAGTTTTATGCCATATCTAAACTACGCTTAGTAAATCACTTTGAACGCAAGCGACACGTGGGCGTTTCTTCCGGTTAGGAAAGTGACTTTCATTTTCTGTCAGTGTGTGTTAGCATCTAATGAATGCGGTTTTATTTTATTTATCTGCTCTGCACGAAGGCAAAATTGACGCAAGAATGGTTTCATGTGTGAAAACACGCGTACCTGGAGTGACTAAGTCTCTCCCAGCAGTTTCTTTGTGAAACGTCTCAGGTATTGAGGATTGATTTTGACCTTCTCCCGCTCAGTGCAATTGGAATGGTTCTATCTGGGAGACGACTCCACCACCTCACTGGAGCTGAACATAGTAAATGTGCGTAAGAAATAGATTTTCGTAATTTATATCTAACAGCATGTGTCACTTTTCTAAGCGGACGAATCGCCCACGTGTCG
Organism: Acanthosepion lycidas; assembly: GCA_963932145.1. Lineage (NCBI taxonomy): Eukaryota > Metazoa > Mollusca > Cephalopoda > Sepiida > Sepiidae > Acanthosepion > Acanthosepion lycidas. The sequence goes on from OZ010587.1 coordinate 74,466,228, forward strand.
CAAGAGTTTGGCGATCCTATATTAATCTTTCATTTTGCAATACAGAGGTAACCAACTTTATACATTTAATTTGTTTTAAGCGGACAAATACATAGACGTTGAGCCTTATAGATGTAAATTTGTATTTAGTGATAAACAGAATAGCACCTTGATACGACACAATTTTCTTCGCGCCATGTGACTGTATTAAAGTAAATGTGTGCATGAGTGCGTTCAATTAAATGAAAAAGAACGAAAGGAATAGTAGAGAGAAGGGCTAAGAAAGTAGAACCAAGAGAAAGAAAGGTAGAGAAGAGCCAAGAGAAAGAAAAGGAGATAATGGCTAAGAGAAAGAAAGGGAGATAAGGGATAAGAGAAAGAAAGGTAGAGAAGTGCAAAGAGAAAGAAATGGAGAGAAGAGCCAAGAGAAGAAAGGGAAGGAAGGTAGAGAAGAGCCAAGAGAAAGAAAGCGATAGAAGGTCTAAGAGAAAGAAAGGAATGGAAGGGCTAAAAGAAAGAAAGGGAGAGAAGAGCCAAGAGAAAGAAAGGGATAGAGGGACCAAGAAAAAAAAGACGGAGATAGAAGGTCTAAGAGAAAGAAAGGGATGGAAGGTCTAAGAGAAAGAAAGGGATGGAAGGGCTAAAAGAAATAATGGGGGAAAAGAGCGAAGAGAAAGAAAGGGGGAGAGGAGCCAAGAGAAAGTAAGGGATAGAAGAGCCAAGAGAAAGAAAGAGATAGAAGGTCTAAGAGAAAGAAAGGGATGGAAGGGCTAAAAGAAAGAAAGGGAGAGAAGTGACAAGAGAAAGAATGGAATAGAAGAGCCAAGAGAAAGAAAGGGATGGAAGAGCCAAGAGAAAGAAAGAGATAGAATGTCTAAGAGGAAGAAAGGAATGGAAGGGCTAAAAGAAAGAAAGGGAGAGAAGAGCAAAGAGAAAGAAAGGGATAGAAGAGCCAAGAGAAAGAAAGAGATAGAAGGTCTAAGAGAAAGAAAGGGATGGAAGGGCTAAAAGAAAGAACGGGAGAGAAGTGCCAAGAGAAAGAAAGGGATGGAAAAGTCAAGAGAAAGAAAGGGATAAAAGAGCCAAGAGAAAGAAAGAGATAGTAGGTCTAAGAGAAAGAAAGGGATGGAAATGCTAAAAGAAAGAAAGGGAGAGAAGTGCCAAGAGAAAGAAAGGGATGGAAGAACCAAGAGAAAGAAAGGGATAAAAGAGCCAAGAGAAAGAAAGAGATAGTAGGTCTAAGACAAATAAAGGGATGGAAAAGCTAAAAGAAAGAAAGGGAGAGAAGTGCCAAGAGAAAAGGGATGGAAGAGCCAAGAGAAAGAAAGGGACAGAAGAGCCAAGAGAAAGAAAGAGATAGAATGTCTAAGAGAAAGAAAGGGATGGAAGCGCTAATAAAGGGATAGATGAGCCAAGAGAAAGTAAGGGATAGAAGAGCCAAGAGAAAGAAAGAGATAGAATGTCTAAAAGAAAGGGATGGAAGGGCTAAAAGAAAGAAAGGGAGAGAAGTGGAAAGAGAAAGAAAGGGATAAAAGAGCCAAGAGAAAGAAAGAGATAGAATGTCTAAGAGAAAGAAAGGGATGGAAGGGCTAAAAGAAAGAAAGGGAGAGAAGTGTCAAGAGAAAGAAAGGGATGGAAAAGCAAAGAGAAAGAAAGGGATAGAAGAGCCAAGAGAAAGAAGCTCTAAGAGAAAGAAAGTGATGGAAGGGCGAAAAGAAAGAAAGGCAGAGAAGTGCCAAGAGAAAGAAAGGGATGGAAGAGCCAAGAGAAAGAAAGTGATAGAAGAGCCAAGAGAAAGAAAGAGATAGAAGGTCTAAGAGAAAGAAAGGGATGGAAGGGCTAAAAGAAAGAAAGGGAGAGATGAGCCAAGAGAAAGAAAAGAATAGAAGATCCAAGAGAAAGAAAGAGATAGAATGTCTAAGAGAAAGAAAGGGATGGAAGGGCTAAAAGAAAGAAAGGGAGAGAAGAGCCAAGAGAAAGAAAGGGATAGAAGAGCCAAGAGAAAGAAAGAGATAGAAGGTCTAAGAGAAAGAAAGGGATGGAAGGGCTAAAAGAAGAAAGGGAGAGAAGTGCCAAGAGAAAGAAAGGGATGGAAAAGCCAAGAGAAAGAAAAGGAGATAATGGCTAAGAGAAAGAAAGGGAGATAAGGGATAAGAGAAAGAAAGGTATGGAAATGCTAAAAGAAAGAAAGGGAGAGAAGTGCCAAGAGAAAGAAAGGGATGGAAGAACCAAGAGAAAGAAAGGGATAAAAGAGCCAAGAGAAAGAAAGAGATAGTAGGTCTAAGAGAAAGAAAGGGATGGAAATGCTAAAAGAAAGAAAGGGAGAAAAGTGCCAAGAGAAAAGGGATGGAAGAGCCAAGAGAAAGAAAGGAATAGAAGAGCCAAGAGAAAGAAAGAGATAGAATGTCTAAGAGAAAGAAAGGGATGGATGTGCTAAAAGAAAGAAATGGATAGAGGAGCCAAGAGAAAGTAAGGGATAGAAGAGCCAAGAGAAAGAAAGAGATAGAATGTCTAAGAGAAAGAAAGGGATGGAAGGGCTAAAAGAAAGAAAGGGAGAGAAGTGTCAAGAGAAAGAAAGGGATAGAAGAGCCAAGAGAAAGAAAGAGATAGAAGGTCTACCAGAAAGAAAGGGATGGAAGGGCTAAAAGAAAGAAAAGGAGAGAAGAGCCAAGAGAAAGAAAGGGATGGAAAAGCAAAGAGAAAGAAAGGGATAGAAGAGCCAAGAAACAGAAGCTCTAAGAGAAAGAAAGTGATGGAAGGGCGAAAAGAAAGAAAGGCAGAGAAGTGCCAAGAGAAAGAAAGGGATGGAAGAGCCAAGAGAAAGAAAGTGATAGAAGAGCCAAGAGAAAGAAAGAGATAGAAGGTCTAAGAGAAAGAAAGGGATGGAAGGGCTAAAAGAAAGAAAGGGAGAGAAGTGCCAAGAGAAAGAAAGGGATAAAAGAGCCAAGAGAAAGAAAGACATAGAAGGTCTAAGAGAAAGAAAGGGATCGAAGGGCTAAAAGAAAGAAAGGGAGAGAAGAGCCAAGAGAAAGAAAGGGATAGAAGAGCCAAGAGAAAGAAAGGGATAGAAGAGCCAAGAGAAAGAAAGAGAATGAAGCTCTAAGAGAAAGAAAGGGATGGAAGCGGTAAAAGAAAGAAAGTGATAGTGGAGCCAAGAGAAAGAAAGGGATAGAAGAGTCAAGAGAAAGAAAGAGAATGAAGCTCTAAGAGAAAGAAAGGGATGGAAGCGCTAATAGAAATAAAGGGAGAGAAGAGCCAAGAGAAAGAAAGGGATAGAAGAGCCAAGAGAAAGAAAGAGATAGAAGTTCTAAGAGAAAGAAAGGGATGGAAGGACTAAAAGAAAGGGAGAGAAGTGCCAAGAATAAGAAAGGGATAGAGGAGTCAAGAGAAATAAAGAGATAGAAGGTCTAAGAGAAAGAAAGAGATGGAAGGTCTAAAAGAAAGAAAGGGAGAGAAGAGCCAAGAGAAAGAAAGGGATGGAAGAGCCAAGAGAAAGAAAGGGATAGAAGAGCCAAGAGAAAGAAAGAGAATGAAGCTCTAAGGGAAAGAAAGGGATGGAAGGGCTAATAGAAAGAAAGGGAGAGAAGAGCCAACAGAAAGAAAGGGATAGAAGAGCCAAGAGAAAGAAAGAGATAGAATGTCTAAGAGAAAGAAAGGGATGGAAGCGCTAAAAGAAAGAAAGTGATAGAGGAGCCAAGAGAAAGTAAGGGATAGAAGAGCCAAGAGAAAGAAAGAGATAGAATGTCTAAGAGAAAGAAAGGGATGGAAGGGCTAAAAGAAAGAAAGGGAGAGGAGTGCCAAGAAAAAGATGGGGATAAAAGAGCCAAGCGAAAGAAAGAGATTGAAGGTCTAAGAGAAAGAAAGGTATCGAAGCGGTAAAAGAAAGAAAGGAAGAGAAGTGCCAAGAGAAAGTAAGGGATAGAAGAGCCAAGAGAAAGAAAGAGATAGAAGGTCTAAGAGAAAGAAAGGTATCGAAGCGGTAAAAGAAAGAAAGGAAGAGAAGAGCCAAGAGAAAGTAAGGGATAGAAGAGCCAAGAGAAAGAAAGAGATAGAAGGTCTAAGAGAAAGAAAGGTATCGAAGCGGTAAAAGAAAGAAAGGAACAGAAGAGCCAAGAGAAAGTAAGGGATAGAAGAGCCAAGAGAAAGAAAGAGATAGAAGGTCTAAGAGAAAGAAAGGTATCGAAGCGGTAAAAGAAAGAAAGGAAGAGAAGAGCCAAGAGAAAGTAAGGGATAGAAGAGCCAAGAGAAAGAAAGAGATAGAAGGTCTAAGAGAAAGAAAGGGATGGAACCGCTAAAAGAAAGAAAGGTATAGAAGTGCCAAGAGAAAGTATAGGATAGAAGAGCAAAGAGAAAGAAAGAGATAGAAATTCTAAGAGAAAGGAAGAGATGGAAGCGCTAAAAGAAAGGGAGAGAAGAGCCAAGAGAAAGTAAGGGATAGAAGAGCCAAGAGAAAGAAAGAGATAGAAGGTCTAAGAGAAAGAAAGGGATGGAAGCGCTCAAAGAAAGAAAGGGAGAGAAGAGACAAGAGAAAGTAAGGGATAGAAGAGCCAAGAGAAAGAAAGAGATAGAAGGTCTAAGAGAAAGAAAGGGATGGAAGGGCTAAAAGAAGAAAGGGAGAGAAGTGCCAAGAGAAAGAAAGGGATGGAAAAGCCAAGAGAAAGAAAAGGAGATAATGGCTAAGAGAAAGAAAGGGAGATAAGGGATAAGAGAAAGAAAGGTATGGAAATGCTAAAAGAAAGAAAGGGAGAGAAGTGCCAAGAGAAAGAAAGGGATGGAAGAACCAAGAGAAAGAAAGGGATAAAAGAGCCAAGAGAAAGAAAGAGATAGTAGGTCTAAGAGAAAGAAAGGGATGGAAATGCTAAAAGAAAGAAAGGGAGAAAAGTGCCAAGAGAAAAGGGATGGAAGAGCCAAGAGAAAGAAAGGAATAGAAGAGCCAAGAGAAAGAAAGAGATAGAATGTCTAAGAGAAAGAAAGGGATGGATGTGCTAAAAGAAAGAAATGGATAGAGGAGCCAAGAGAAAGTAAGGGATAGAAGAGCCAAGAGAAAGAAAGAGATAGAATGTCTAAGAGAAAGAAAGGGATGGAAGGGCTAAAAGAAAGAAAGGGAGAGAAGTGTCAAGAGAAAGAAAGGGATAGAAGAGCCAAGAGAAAGAAAGAGATAGAAGGTCTACCAGAAAGAAAGGGATGGAAGGGCTAAAAGAAAGAAAAGGAGAGAAGAGCCAAGAGAAAGAAAGGGATGGAAAAGCAAAGAGAAAGAAAGGGATAGAAGAGCCAAGAAACAGAAGCTCTAAGAGAAAGAAAGTGATGGAAGGGCGAAAAGAAAGAAAGGCAGAGAAGTGCCAAGAGAAAGAAAGGGATGGAAGAGCCAAGAGAAAGAAAGTGATAGAAGAGCCAAGAGAAAGAAAGAGATAGAAGGTCTAAGAGAAAGAAAGGGATGGAAGGGCTAAAAGAAAGAAAGGGAGAGAAGTGCCAAGAGAAAGAAAGGGATAAAAGAGCCAAGAGAAAGAAAGACATAGAAGGTCTAAGAGAAAGAAAGGGATCGAAGGGCTAAAAGAAAGAAAGGGAGAGAAGAGCCAAGAGAAAGAAAGGGATAGAAGAGCCAAGAGAAAGAAAGGGATAGAAGAGCCAAGAGAAAGAAAGAGAATGAAGCTCTAAGAGAAAGAAAGGGATGGAAGCGGTAAAAGAAAGAAAGTGATAGTGGAGCCAAGAGAAAGAAAGGGATAGAAGAGTCAAGAGAAAGAAAGAGAATGAAGCTCTAAGAGAAAGAAAGGGATGGAAGCGCTAATAGAAATAAAGGGAGAGAAGAGCCAAGAGAAAGAAAGGGATAGAAGAGCCAAGAGAAAGAAAGAGATAGAAGTTCTAAGAGAAAGAAAGGGATGGAAGGACTAAAAGAAAGGGAGAGAAGTGCCAAGAATAAGAAAGGGATAGAGGAGTCAAGAGAAATAAAGAGATAGAAGGTCTAAGAGAAAGAAAGAGATGGAAGGTCTAAAAGAAAGAAAGGGAGAGAAGAGCCAAGAGAAAGAAAGGGATGGAAGAGCCAAGAGAAAGAAAGGGATAGAAGAGCCAAGAGAAAGAAAGAGAATGAAGCTCTAAGGGAAAGAAAGGGATGGAAGGGCTAATAGAAAGAAAGGGAGAGAAGAGCCAACAGAAAGAAAGGGATAGAAGAGCCAAGAGAAAGAAAGAGATAGAATGTCTAAGAGAAAGAAAGGGATGGAAGCGCTAAAAGAAAGAAAGTGATAGAGGAGCCAAGAGAAAGTAAGGGATAGAAGAGCCAAGAGAAAGAAAGAGATAGAATGTCTAAGAGAAAGAAAGGGATGGAAGGGCTAAAAGAAAGAAAGGGAGAGGAGTGCCAAGAAAAAGATGGGGATAAAAGAGCCAAGCGAAAGAAAGAGATTGAAGGTCTAAGAGAAAGAAAGGTATCGAAGCGGTAAAAGAAAGAAAGGAAGAGAAGTGCCAAGAGAAAGTAAGGGATAGAAGAGCCAAGAGAAAGAAAGAGATAGAAGGTCTAAGAGAAAGAAAGGTATCGAAGCGGTAAAAGAAAGAAAGGAAGAGAAGAGCCAAGAGAAAGTAAGGGATAGAAGAGCCAAGAGAAAGAAAGAGATAGAAGGTCTAAGAGAAAGAAAGGTATCGAAGCGGTAAAAGAAAGAAAGGAACAGAAGAGCCAAGAGAAAGTAAGGGATAGAAGAGCCAAGAGAAAGAAAGAGATAGAAGGTCTAAGAGAAAGAAAGGTATCGAAGCGGTAAAAGAAAGAAAGGAAGAGAAGAGCCAAGAGAAAGTAAGGGATAGAAGAGCCAAGAGAAAGAAAGAGATAGAAGGTCTAAGAGAAAGAAAGGGATGGAACCGCTAAAAGAAAGAAAGGTATAGAAGTGCCAAGAGAAAGTATAGGATAGAAGAGCAAAGAGAAAGAAAGAGATAGAAATTCTAAGAGAAAGGAAGAGATGGAAGCGCTAAAAGAAAGGGAGAGAAGAGCCAAGAGAAAGTAAGGGATAGAAGAGCCAAGAGAAAGAAAGAGATAGAAGGTCTAAGAGAAAGAAAGGGATGGAAGCGCTCAAAGAAAGAAAGGGAGAGAAGAGACAAGAGAAAGTAAGGGATAGAAGAGCCAAGAGAAAGAAAGAGATAGAATGTGTAAGAGAAAGAAAGGGATGGAAGGGCTAAAAGAAAGAAAGGGAGAGAAGTACCAAGAGAAAGAAAGGCATAAAAGAGCCAAGTGAAAGAAAGAGATAGAATGTCTAAGAGAAAGAAAGGGATGGAAGCGGTAAAAGAAAGAAAGGGACAGAAGAGCCAAGAGAAAGAAAGGGATGGAAGGACTAAAAGAAAGAAATGGAGAGAAGTGCCAAGAGAAAGAAAGGGACAGAGGAACCAAGAGAAAGAAAGAGATAGAAGGTCTAAGAGAAAGAAAGAGATAGAAGGTCTAAGAGAAAGAAAGGGATGGAAGGGATAAAAGAAAGAAAGGGAGAGAAGTGCCAAGAGAAAGAAAGGGATAGAAGAGCCAAGAGAAAAAAAGAGATAGAAGGTTTAAGAGAAAGAAAGGGATGCAAGGGCTAAAAGAAAGAAAGGGAGAGAAGTGCCAAGAGAAAGAAAGGGATAGAAGGTCTAAGAGAAAGAAAGGGATGGAAGGGCTAAAAGAAAGAAAGGGAGAGAAGAGCCAAGAGAAAGAAAGAGAATGAATCTCTAAGAGAAAGAAAGGGATGGAAGGGCTAAAAGAAAGAAAGGGCGACAAGTGCCAATAGAAAGAAAGGGATAAAAGAGCCAAGAGAAAGAAAAAGATAGAAGGTCTAAGAGAAAGAAAGGGATGGAAGGGTTAAAAGAAAGAAAGGGAGAGAAGTGCCAAGAGAAAGAATGGGATAAAAGAGCCAAGAGAAATAAAGAGATAGAATGTCTTAGAAAGAGAAAGGGATGGAAGGGCTAAAAGAAAGAAAGGGAGAGAAGAGCCAAGAGAAAGAAAGGGATGGAAGAGCCAAGAGAAAGAAAGAGATAGAAGGTCTAAGAGAAAGAAAGGGATGGAAGGGCTAAAAGAAGAAAGGGAGAGAAGTGCCAAGAGAAAGAAAGGGATGGAAAAGCCAAGAGAAAGAAAGGGATAAAAGAGCCAAGAGAAAGAATGAGATAGTAGGTCTAAGAGAAATAAAGGTATGGAAATGCTAAAAGAAAGAAAGGGAGAGAAGTGCCAAGAGAAAGAAAGGGATGGAAGAACCAAGAGAAAGAAAGGGATAAAAGAGCCAAGAGAAAGAAAGAGATAGTAGGTCTAAGAGAAAGAAAGGGATGGAAGGGCTAAAAGAAAGAAAGGGCGACAAGTGCCAATAGAAAGAAAGGGATAAAAGAGCCAAGAGAAAGAAAAAGATAGAAGGTCTAAGAGAAAGAAAGGTATCGAAGCGGTAAAAGAAAGAAAGGGAGAGAAGAGTGAAGAGAAAGTAAGCGAGAGAAGAGCCAAGAGAAAGAAAGACATAGAAGGTCTAAGAGAAAGAAAGGGATTGAAGCGCTAAAAGAAAGAAAGGGATAGAAGTGCCAAGAGAAAGTGAGGGATGGAAGAGCCAAGAGAAAGAAAGAGATAGAAGGTCTAAGAGAAAGAAAGGGATGGAAGGACTAAAAGAAAGAAAGGGATTGAAGTGCCAAGAGAAAGAAAGGGATAGAGGAGCCAAGAGAAAGAAAGAGATAGAAGGTCTAAGAGAAAGAAAGGGATGGAAGGTCTAAAAGAAAGAAAGGGAGAGAAGAGCCAAGACAAAGAAAGGAATGGAAGAGCCAAGAGAAAGAAAGGGATAGAAGAGCCAAGAGAAAGAAAGAGATAGAAGGTCTAAGAGAAAGAAAGAGATAGAAGGTCTAAGAGGAAGAATGGGAGAGAAGTTCCAAGAGAAAGAAAGGGATAGAAGTTCCAAGAGAAAGAAAGAGATAGAAGGTCTAAGAGAAGTAAAGGGATGGAAGGTCTAAAAGAAAGAAAGGGAGAGAAGAGCCAAGACAAAGAAAGGAATGGAAGAGCCAAGAGAAAGAAAGGGATAGAAGAGCCAAGAGAAAGAAAGAGATAGAATGTCTAACAGAAAGAAAGAGATAGAAGGTGTAAGAGGAAGAAAGGCACAGAAGTGCCAAGAGAAAGAAAGAGATAGAAGAGCCAAGAGAAAGAAGCTCTAAGAGAAAGAAAATGATGAAAGGGCGAAAAGAAAGAAAGGGAGAGAAGTGCCAAGAAAAAGCAAGAGATAGAAGAGCCAAGAGAAAGAAAGAGATAGAAGGTCTAAGAGAAAGAAAGGGATGGAAGGGCTAAAAGAAAGAAAGGAAGAGAAGTGCCAAGAGAAAGAAAGGTATGGAAGAGCCAAGAGAAAGAAAGGGATAGAAGAGCCAAGAGAAAGAAAGAGATAGAAGGTCTAAGAGAAAGAAAGAGATAGAAGGTCTAAGAGGAAGAAAGGGAGAGAAGTTCCAAGAGAAAGAAAGGGATAGAAGTGCCAAGAGAAAGAAAGAGATAGAATGTCTAAGAGAAAGAAAGGGATGGTAGGGCTAAAAGAAAGAAACGGAGAGAAGTGCCAAGAGAAAGAAAGGGATAGAGGAGCCAAGAGAAAGAAAGTGATAGAAGGTCTAAGAGAAAGAAAGGTATGGAATGTCTAAAAGAAAGAAAGCGAGAGAAGAGCCAAGAGAAAGAAAGGCATGGAAGAGCCAAGAGAAAGAAAGGGATGGAAGAGCCAAGAGAAAGAAAGGGATGGAAGAGCCAAGAGAAAGAAAGGGATAGAAGAGCCAAGAGAAAGAAAGAGATAGAAGGTCTAAGAGAAAGAAAGAGATAGAAGGTCTAAGAGAAAGAAAGGGATAGAAGAGCCAAGAGAAAAAAAGAGATAGAAGGTCTAAGAGAAAGAAAGAGATAGAATGTCTAAGAGAAAGAAAGGGATGGAAGGGCTAAAAGAAAGAAAGGGTGAGAAGTGCCAAGAGAAAAAAAGGGATAGAGGAGCCAAGAGAAAGAAAGAGATAGAAGGTCTAAGAGAAAGAAAGGGATGGAAGAGCCAAGAGAAAGAGAGGGATAGAAGAGCCAAGAGAAAGAAAGAGATAGAATGTCTAAGAGAAAGAAAGGGATGGAAGGGCTAAAAGAAAGAAAGGGAGAGATGTGCCAAGAGAAAGAAAGGGATAAAAGAGCCAAGCGAAAGAAAGAGATTGAAGGTCTAAGAGAAAGAAAGGGATGGAAGCGCTAAAAGAAAGAAAGGGAGAGAAGAGCCAAGAGAAAGTAAGGTATAGAAGAGCCAAGAGAAAGGAAGAGATAGAAGGTCTAAGAGAAAGAAAGGGATGGAAGCCCTAAAAGAAAGAAAGGGAGAGAAGAGCCAAGAGAAAGAAAGGGTGAGAAGATCCAAGAGAAAGAAAGGGAGAGAAGAACCAAGAGAAAGAAAGGGCGAGAAGAACCAAGAGAAAGAAAGGGATAGAACAACCAAGAGAAAGAAAGACATAGAAGGTCTAAGAGAAAGAAAGGGACAGAAGGACTAAGAGAAAGAAAGGTAGAGAAGAGCCAAATGTAAGAAAGGGAGAGAAGAACCAAGAGGAGAAAGGGATAAAAGAACCAAGAGAAAGAAAGTGAGAGAAGAACCAAGCGAAAGAAATGGGGAGAGGGGCCCAGAGAATGAAAGGAAAAGTAGAAACAGGAGAAAGAAAGAGACAGAAAGATCAAGAGAAAAATCTTAAAGAAAACGTATTAAATGAAAAAGAATACAGAAAACAAGACACCAAATGCTAATATAGTGTCTAATAATGAAACACATATAAAAAGTAATAAAGAACAAAAAAAGAAAGAAATTAAGGAAAATAAAGAATGAAAAAGCAAAGTACGAAAAGAAGAGAAAAATTATTAATGCGAAAAGGTAAGAACTTAGAAAAAATTAGAAAGTAAAATACAGAAAAATGAATGAAAATTAAGGAAGATAAAAAGTATAAATAAAAGAAGATAGACAAAGTAACGATAACAAAATTGAATAAAAATGAGAAAAAGGTGGACAGAGGAAATTGGAAAAACGAAGAAAAAGAAAGAAAGGAAGAAAACAAGAAAAATTCAGAGAAAACAAACAAAAAAAATGGAATAGAAAAGTTAAAAAGAAAGCGAGAAAAAATAGAAATAAAAATGAAAGCGAAAATAGAAAGAAAAAGAAAGAGAGAGAGAGAGAGAGAGAGAGAAGAACGAGAGATAAAAACGTGACAAAAAGAACGTGACCAAAAGAACGAGAGAGCGATAGAAAGAAAAAGAACGAGAAAGCGAGAGACAAAGAACGAGAGAAAGAAAAAGAACGAAAGAAAGAAGAAATATAGAGAGAAAAAAGAAAAAGCGAAAAGAAAAAATGAACGAAAAAGAGTGAGAGAAAGAAAAAGAAAGAAAGATGGAAAGAAACTAGAGAGAGAGAGAGAGAGAGAGGGGGGAGAGAAGGGAAAAAGCAAGAGAGAAAGTTACTGAGAGAACTGAAAAGAAATGGTATAACAAAAGAAAATTGCAGTGGGAATTGGAAGAAAGAAAGAACCAATCTTACCGGCTAAAAGAATTGCGCAGTCACGTTTCTTCAATTCTGTAATGTGGGATTTCAGCGTATCCATAAACATAGGGAAAAGTTCACTCAGGTCGTCCCTCATATTGACGGGCAGTTTCTGCAGGTATTGTGCCGTGTTTTCATACCATTTCATTAAAGTCTCTCTTTTGGCGATATCTTCTTGAATCAAATCCAACTCCAACGACAACTTGTCCGATTTATCCTAAAATAAACAAAGGAAAATGCATTTATAAGACTTAATTTAATTTCAGGATAAGACCACACGTATGGGGCATATAATAAGGATTCAACTCACTAATAACGATAACAAAAACTGCTTGAAAACCATACCACAACCACGAGATGTCCATGAACTAGGGATTTTGACTGAACAAAAAAATACTTCTCTAACACTTAATTTTTACCATTTATTTCGAAATCGAGTCCGTAGAGATGTATACATTGGCTAATAAAAACACAGCTCTCAAAGGGTAGTGGGCACAGTCCGTACTACACTGGATTCGTTTGAACGCGCTGTTTAAATTTCCGGTAGTTTTTGGTCCCTCCTTGTGTCCCCTTTAATTAAAAGTGCCGTGGCTAGATAGAAACAGTCAAATACTCGCTGACAAGGTATCAGCTTGTATTACATCAAGTTTTTCGACTGTAAAGTTACGTGTTATTTTTGAGACCCGTCCGATGTTCCCTTCTTTCGACAAGGGCGGTCTGACCTATTTAAAAAAAAAGTTCCGTGGTATAGTGATTTTCTAAGCGTAGCTTAGATGTGGCACAAGGCCGAAAGTATGGGACATCCAGTGAGGATCGAACTCACTACTCAGTCGTAATTGTTCTAGCGAGACAAGCTTGCTAACCATTAGACCGCCTCGAGGTGCCCATGTTCCGTGGTATATAAATTTAAATGTCAGTGTGATGCTGAATACATAGGACGGACCAAGTGGAGACTGGAGGCCCGTAACGGCTAACACATTCCTGCGAGTACAAGAGCAGGTATCTTCAGTCGATTTTCTAGGACGACCCAAGCAGTGCATAATTCAGCAATTGGTCAGAACCTTTTGGACAACTCTGACTGTGCACATCAATATAAAGATGACTGTTTCACTATCTTACATAGGGCTCTGTCCGATTATCATCTGAAGATTCTAGAAGCAATTTAAATGAAAAAGCATAAACCGAGCCTATGTAAACAAAAAGAGCAGTTCTCTGGCTCATTAAGGTTATTTGGAGGGCGTGAGTAATATTTTTGTTTTTTATACTTACTCTAAACATGTATCATTTTATCCGTTTTTTAGTAATAAATTGGTTTTAGTCGTGTTCCAAAAATTTCCCCTCCTCATTTACTATTTGGATTTTGTGAATATCGTTTTGTGTCACATCCCAATTACACCAACGTATCCTTCTGAAGAAGTGTTGGTCGCAAGAATTCTTAAGGATAAAATGTCTACAGTTCTTTTCAAGTCAATATATATATATATATATATATATATATATATATATATATAGTTCCCGAAAAGAAATTAATTCAGTCGAGCACTGGGGCGAGGGGAGAAAGTGGGAATTTGTAAATAGCGACTATTACTGCTAATAAAGCAAGACTCTCCCAAACGATAGAGTTCTCTAGGTCACTAGCGTGTTTATGAAAAAATAACTACGCAAAATTTCGCCTTTCTCTCTGCCGGGCGCTGATAGCCTAGGGTTAGAATCTCTGATGTGCCTGAGCAAGAGTTTGCAGTATGGATTGGCTAGCCATCCTAGCAGACGGGTATCCTCGAATACGAGTGGCAAGTTATTATATATATATATGTCAACTTATATAAGCTTAATACTGCCCGTCAAAAGTGTAAATTTTAATTTCATTTTTCATTCCACCTTTTGAAAGAGATGTCTGAAGATCCAGGGAAAAATAAAAGTCTCTGGTGATATAAATTACAATGAAGCCTTAAAGTGGCCTGTTTCTCTTTAAAATAAATTATTCGCTCTGACTTAACATTGAGCTCTCAGGATTTCATCCTCCTTGGGATTATCCATACGGATTACCAAGATTTTCATTACTTAAATATATATATATATATATATATATATATATATATATATATTAGTGATATGACTTTTTTACAACCCTATATTCCTGTGTGATAAATCAGGAAACTTCTGTTCAAATGTAATGAAAAAGGCGTTAATTCGTTTTAGTTCTTGGAAAAAGTCACCCCAAAGCGAAAATTCAATTTTACCATATTCACTTTAAGGGTATAAAATCAAAATATTTCAGAAGCTTTATTTTTCAGTTTGCTAATGACGTAATTGGATAGTACTCATGCATTTCTAATAACAGATTATAGCTATAACATGACATATAAACTTACAAATAAACAAAAACAAGCTCTAGAACGTTCTATAAAGTCCTAGAATGTTCCAGAATGTCATAGTACTACTATATTTCCATACGATTTTAGAAATTTCGTATTGGGGGTGAAAGTTTTCAAAAATAAACAGAATTAAACCCGTCTTCATTATTTTTTTAACAAAAGTTAATCGAATTATGATACAAGAAATCAATTGTTTTACAAAACAAAATCATAAACCTACGCATAACCAATCTTGATTTGGAACCAGTGTTTATATACCATATCAGTATTCAATAAAGTCACATTTGGAGGGTGGGAGGATATGAATTTCTGCCAATCTTAATAAATCCATGGAATTGCTTTATTAATCATTAAAATTATACCGCCTAGGTATTGACCCCGACTACTGATATCAGTGGCAACTAATTACGTTTAATTAGATTTTTTTTATTATTAACATAGGTTCAATCATTATTAATAACATTGGTTTACGAATTTTACCGTTTCTGAAAAAGTCTTTTGGTTTGGAATTGGTAGTTTCTATAGCTTCATATGTTTTTAAGAACTACTCTATTAAGATTGTTCTTCATCTGAATGTTCCGAATAGGTAATAATCAGATGAAGAAAGATCTGGGAAAGAAGAGTGTGGATTTTTTTTTCCAGCTTTAAATATTTTCAGATTGAATATTTACTGTATAAAACTTAGTTATTATAATGGAATGCTACAACTTTGCAACTGATTAAACCTTGTCTGTTTTCTTTTAAAAACAGTGTTTACTTAGAATCAAAAAGAGACAGTTGGGATTTCTTAAGAAGTTGGGAAATAGGGTTTGAGGAATTTGACACTCACAGGAAATTATGAAGGCAAAAGAGAGGGAGAGAGAAGTAGCGAAGTTCCACGAGATCAATGATTAAAAATGGCTTCAAGCAAATGAACACTGTGGATCATAAAGAGTACCCTTTTGTCGGATCTCGTACACTGGGGCTACAGAATCACTAAGAATTTATAGATTTTTAACAGGAGCAACAACTGAAATGGCTAGTACGAATAACTCAAAAAGAAAATGTCAAAAGATGTTTATCTTTCTACACTATCTGAATCAAGAAGATAGAAAGTCGCATCAATAGTAGAAAGAGCGACGACAGTTACAGGGCTTGAGAAAGATTTTAATAAATTTCAATCGACTTAGCGTTAACCTTTCTGTCTAATGAACGCCGAGTGTTTCCATTTAAGGGAACGTTTAATTTCAAAATTACCGCAACCATAACTTTTTTCAATGGTTGTATAGGATGATTATGATTGACTTGTTTTTGATGTCTTATCAAGCTTTTGTAGGTTATTTAAAACCATAATTTTTTTCTTTAGTCTGTAAAAAAGTTTTTGAGATAATAATGAATTACTGATACTATTCTTACTAATTAACTCATAGCTGGGAAGAGGAGAAGAGATGAATTCATATCTTTCCCAAAGATATTTGCGTGTAAGGGAATGTAACGAATTCGACTGGAATTCGAACTCGGCTCTCCAATTTCTCATTCCGAGCCATTATCCATTACACCACCTGCACATCCAAGTTTACAGAATCTGATATTCCCAAGTGGTCATCTATCTTGGTACTAATCAGGTTTGACGTTGTTTAATTTCGGTGATCGTAGGAGAACCGGTGTTTCAACGTGATATGGTTGTAAGCGGTTGTATAGTATGCGCTTCACCAGGATTACATACCAAGTGTCCTATAGTAAGTAAATTTTTTACAATAATGTCTACCCTATACAAGGCCCAAGAGCCACTCGAGGTAGAGAGTTACAGGGTAAGAGGTAAGAGGCATACTTTATGAGGATATATGGGGAAGAAAACGGTTAATTCTAGATTTGAAAAGTTAAAGACTGCAATGGTCGGGCTGCTAAGTCGAAACACATCTCTCTGCTGAAGTTTAAATTAAGATTTATTTAACCCTTTTGAGCTCTGATCGCCGCTTTACCGGTGGTAGAGAAAAATGACGCAATGCCCAGCCACTGGTTGGACATTGGTAGAGAAAAATGACTTAATACCTAGCCACCGGTTGAACGGTGGGTAAACACTTGTAACTATTTTTATATCTACCGTGAAACATTGCATATCGATTATTTGCGAATTTTGACTCAGGATCTCAGACAGAAGGGATAAAATTGTTTAGGAAAGTATGGCTCAAAGCGTTAACATATGTGAGACAGGAGGAAAATGGACAAGAATAAGTTTGCTATTGCCTGATTTATTGGCCACTTCACTTTACCAGCAATAACGTAATGTTTACTTCTGGTTCGTTAGCAAATGAACCATTCTTTCATTTCAGAGCTGTACTTCTCCTAAAATGGTTGCCAGACACGGCTAGATAGCGCAGGCTATAATCCATAACCAGTTACTAATCTGTCCCAAAATAGCGAGGTACCTTATTGAAAGTGCAGACGCTCATTCCTGTTTCACGGTCGATTTCTATTACGTCATAGCAAAACTGTTTTGCAAGTTTGGACATCTTCCAAAATTCTTGTAGATGATGGTAAATCGCTGAATTGCTTGAATTTAATTTTTTAACATGTTCTTCAACCGTAACAGTACTCCTTTTTTTTTTTTTTCTCGAGTCGAGTTCGGATACAAACAGGACACCGGCAGACTCAACAAGACGATGTGTTCGGAGCAAATCTTTTAAGCCAAAGACGCCTTTTATACGACCATGGATATTTCTTTTCGTTGAAAGAATCTATAGCTGGTGAATGAGAATTATTCCTATTAAATTATTAAAGATAAATCAAACACCTGCTTGCTTATAATAGCTTTTATTTACATGACAAGCACTATAAATATATTTGGTTACTTCAGCCATTTTATTCTTTTCCGCCTTTCCTAGCGAACAAAACGGAATATTCCATTATTTATTAGGTAACGTACGTGCTAACTTAGGAACAAGTTCATTATAATATTATTGTCATCACTGAAATATTGATATTTATTGTATTAAAAATACAGTTATGACACAAGGCCAAAAAGGGGGAAAGGTGTTGAGGCTGGTCATCACTAACTATCTTATACCTAGCTAATCCGATTCATGACACATGCACTCGTTACAATTTGCATATTCACCACAAAAACTCGTCCGTCACCAATCAATCCTCCATACACCATAATACCGCATCCTCTCAGGGGTACCTACAGAACGCAACCCGAGATTTAAAAATTTGATGATAATAAATATTTAATCACTGAAATATTTTCATCATTATCCTCATAATATTAGACTTGTCATACACCAAAGGGGGGACACAGCATAACAAAGTTGACTACATTCTTCCCCCAGGATCCGTTTCCGACCTGGCGTCAACAAAGCTAAAACAAAACAACTGCCTGAACAGCTGAGTGTTAAATCTCGCCAACGACTTTCTCTGAATCCTTGAATCCGGAATTGTTGAATATCCTTGTTTTTAAATATGTATATAATATAATCAACAAAAGAATTTAATTATACGTATACTTAAATTCATGTGACTTTGTGCAATTTCGTTTTCGTTGAATTACATAAATGTAACATTATGGTGTAAAAACATATTGTTAAATGCAATACGCTATTCTGGTATGGGGCCCACGTGTATAGTTTAGGCAATGAAAATGGAACTGATTAGCCGGTAAGAATAGCTTGTTAAGCATTGCGTCACGACTAAGAAATCTGAGTATTTAATAAAGTTAACTTAGCATGGCTCAAGGATACGGGTATAGAGCGCCAATTTGGGAGGGAATTCAGTACTCTGGCGAACTGATCTGTCAGGTTAGTTTGTTAACTATAGTAAAAAACTAAGGGACGCTGTCATATAAAATTAAAACAGGAGTTGATTGGTAGGGAAAATAGTTATTGCTAATAACAAAATCCTATCCGAACGTCTTTTGAAACGCAAATTGTAAAAAAAAAAAAAAAAAAAAAAAATTAAACTATAGCAATATCTTCATTCCAAATTAAGGCAACTTCTCTATGCACCATTTAACTTCTTTTTTTTTTTTTTATAGCAATGCAGATACGATTACCGCATACGAGTCTTGTGAATTTCATAATTTTTTTACAGTTATTTATATCTGCGTCACATTAAAAAGATCTGTATTCATTCAAAAGAATTCAAAACCGGTTTCTCTTCTCTCTTTCTACCTATTTTTGTCTTTAAAAGGTTGTTCTAGATTTGTATAAGAAGAGTGAAATTATTTACTGACCGGCGTATCAACTGGGAAAAACATCGGTCACATTATTACTGTCGGCATCATTCGAGATTTTGCTTTTACTATCTTTATAAAAATAGTCTATCAGTTCGTTAGGAACGGGAATTAGATCGTAATACGCATGCGCGTACAATCACACTCTGGATGCTCAACCCTGTATCTGAAAATAGAACTCATATCCGAACATACATAAAATTTAGTGAACGATTTAATACATTGTGTGTAAAAAAACAATTCTATGTCAAATTGAGTAATTTTTTAATAAATATTTTAGTTCTTGCGGTCACTGAATATTACACGTAAGCATTTACACAGGCGAGCGGGACAATAGGGTAAAGAACATAAAACTAGCTACGTGACTAATATATTTGTCGACACTCTGTGCATTGAGGCAAATTCTTTGTTGTATTCGTGTGCTGGTTGCCAGGTGGAATAAAAATTTGAAAACAGGAGTTCATCAAAGAACATAAATAAGTCTATTCGTCTGAAATAATATATATATATATATATATATATATATATATATATATATATATATATATATATAGCCTATTATAATATAAACACATTGTGTTTGTTTTTCTCAGTGAAATCCAGTCTTACAGATAAAAACGGACACATATTTACGCAAATAAACACACACACACACATATACAGGGCACGGCAGAAATATCTGCCATATAATGGTAAGACATTAGTGGCAACGGTGTCTTCATCTAGCAAATGCCTTTCCCTTATGCAGGGATTTGTTTTTACCGCACCTTGTATATATATATATTAGGTTGGTGCAAAAATAATGTCGTTTTCTCACATAGTAACATATGTGAGAAAACGACATTATTTTTGCACCAACGTAATATATATCTATATCTATATATATATATTTTATCAAGCAAGGCGGGAAGCCACTAGTACGCAAGGGGTTACAGAAGATTTGGAGCGAGAGCAGATAGGAGTGATAGAGGAAAGGATGATGAGAAGGATAGTGGATAGATCAAGGCAACTGGAGATGTCGATTGACATTACATTTAAATAGTTGGAGATTATAGCTGTCAGGGAAACAGGAATAGGGAAGGGAGTTCCACAGGCGAGAGGTGCGAGATATGAAGCTATTGGAGTAGAAGAAACGGCTACATTTAACAGTCTCAACAGTGGAAAGGGTGAGAACGGGATGCCAGCCTCGTAGGACGCTTGAATTCGTGAAATCTGGGAACCAACGAATGCAGCTCATCGGAGCAATTTCCATGAAAGTATTTGTAAAAAAGACGGAGAGAGGCGACGGCGCGTCTGTGAGAGAGCGACTGCAGACGAGATGCCAGATCATGGACAATTACATTGCATATCCGTCTCTGGATCTTAGCAAGAACCCCTAGGCAAACAGAAGGGGCTCTAGACCATATATGGTAGCAATACTCCATGCATAGCCTAATGGTTGATTTGTAGATTTGAAGGATCGATTCCGGGGAGAAAAATTTCCTGGCGCGGCATAGGGAGCCAACTTTTCTTGTTGTGGACAAAGCAAATGACTCAATGTATTTGTTCCATCTCAGGTCGGTAGTGAGACCTAGCTGCCGCAGAGAGGTGCTCTCGAGAAGTTGAGCGTCAGACATTCTAATGGGTGACAGGGAAGGATCTCTGTGGTGATTAATAGAGAGCAGTTTTGTTTTTGAGGCGTTAAAGTTAACCAGCCAATTCCTCCCCCATTCACAATCGATTGGAGGTCCCTTTCGAGACGAACGGCCAGGTTAGTTTTGTCAGCGACACTAGATTTGTTTTTGAGACAGGAGTAAATTGTAGTGTCGTCTGCGTCTTGGGAATCTATGGCGCCAGGAAGATCGTTGATGAAATAAGGAACAGAGTGGGACCTAGGATGGAGCCTTGAGGAACACCTGCGTTCGTGGGATAGAAGCTGGAAGAGAATCCGTTGAGAACGACCTTCAATTCACGATTTGATAGGAATGATTGTATTAGGTCAAACAATTGACCTGTAATACTATAACTCTGGAGCTTGCGAAGAAGGCCGGCATGCCAGACCCTATCAAACGCTTTGGAGATGTCTAGGGCCATGGCACGAGCTTCTCCGTTATTTTGAAAAGCTTGGTAGACAATTTCAGTGATGGCCTTAACCACATCAGCTGTAGATCGGGCAAAGCGGAAACCATATTGCTTGTCTGAGAGCAGATCATGGATATATAGTAATATTAACAATTTCCCTACAAGGAAACATTTGGCATTCATTGACTGAGCAGTCAGAACTGCTTTCGGTTGAAATTCATAAAGCACTTAAAACATTATTTCAGGGAAATAGGTATTTCAAGTTCATTATCTCTTACTCATCTTACCATTATTGATGGAGTTTCCTTTCTAACCTTTCATTTGATTAACTGCGCAATGCGAACATTTTGATTATACCATTATTTTCTCCTGGAGTTACATGCGCTATCCATTTTAGTCGTTGCTGCTGCTGTTAGTAGTCATCAAGTGACGTGGTTTCTGTTATTTGGCACAGTTCTTTGTTTGTGATTCTGTAGCGCCAGTCTACAATGTACAAAGAAGGAAGATCTTTGCCAACACCGTCATTCGTTTAAGGCCTGTTTTAACCATTGATCTTAGGTAGTGGTTGTATGCAGCTGACAGTTTAGATATTTATGGACGGGTTTGGCGCTATGCATGACATCCCTATGAAAGTCGATCTGACGAGGCGATTTAAGAACATGACTAGAGTTTTCAGGTTGATGTTTTGGCTTTGCTGTAATTTGTGGTGTTGTGCGAAACTACCTCTGCCGCAGGCTTTGTCCATTTTCCTTTCTTACTATAGTAAAGTTATATCTTATTCAAGCACAGAGGTATTTGAAGTGTTTAGCATTTACTTATATATATATATATATATATATATATATATATATATATATAGCGATATATAATTTTGTATAATTTTATATATCAACAAGCAGTATTTAGAAAAATATGACAAACTGGAAAGCTTTGTTTGTGACAAGTTTTATAGGGGTAAAAATGATGGAGAGAAAAAGAAAAAGAATACAGATGATTTCGGCTACACTGAGGAAAAACAAATTCTTTCAAAAATTTTGAAACTACCTGCGTTTCTCGTTTCGTGCGCATGTATTGACGTGGCAACATCAACAAATCCCAGTCTAATGAAACGTGTCACAAAAAAAAAAAGCTCTTCAGTTTGTCATATATATATATATATATATATATATATATATATATATGAAGAAATATAGTCTCAAGATGTGCTATATTTATGGGATAAAGTGCTCAATATCAGAGATAGAGCGTGTGTAAATATAAAAGTGAACATAGAAGTCAACACTTAGAGGCGACAGTCTGTTTCACGCTATATGCAATCGTTAGGCCAACACACGCACACACACACACACACATATATATTTAAACATATATTATTAAATATAACAGACAATGAATGTCTATTATGTCTGGTCATCAGCCGTTCTAATGTTCGAATGTTTGCTTTAATTTCTGGTGAAAATAAAGACAAAAATTGTCCGTCACCTTTCTGATCATAGTTCTATTAAACAACATTTCTTAGAAAAACATAGCCATATACATAATAGACAGATATTATTTGATAACACAATAATACTCACATATGAACACAGTAAAAAAAAAAACCTTAAGATATTGGAGGCCATCTACATTAAAACGAAGCAACCCGCACTCAAGAAAATTACTTTTCAAATTCGTCACAACGCATTACATTACATTATATTAGTCATTGATTCTGTTGTAATACTTCGGCTCATCGCTTGGTATGACGTCATAAAACCGCATCTTGAACTTACGGTCTGTGTCTGCTACTCCGCGACCGTTATCGTCCCATAGGAATTTTCTATGTCAAATGTCTATGTCAGCTTTGACAGCAGATCTTTGTTTCGTGTCTGTATAACCACTCTGCGGATGGCTCATATGAGCCGAAAGCTTAGGACCAACTTAATAAAAAAATATCCAAATGTTGGACAATTTTTTTTTATTTTCACCAGAAATTAAAGCAAACATTTGAACATTCGAAAAATTAAGGAAAAATATTCGCTCTCCGACAGGATTCAATCCTGTGGTACCAACTTGACAGGAGAAATCGTCGTTAGATTCGACGTGCGTTAGGTACTATTCAACTTTGCCTGATCGTCGACGCACTCCGGATTTAACGACGGTTCACACTCCTCTTCGGTCTTTTGAACAGGAATAGAGGTTTATACCCTGTTTAGGATTGGGTTTCCGGTTCCTTTTAAAGTGTCTTCTTTCTCTTTTACATCCGGTGGTCCCTTGTGTTGTGGGGGCATCATCACCTTGCTTCTTAGTCTGTAACCCTTTACCTCAAGTGGCTCTTAGGTTTTGTACATAGTAAACATCATTTTAAAAAAATAATTAAATCTCGACATTTTTGAAGTGAAAGGAAATG
The DNA here is from genome assembly GCA_963932145.1 of Acanthosepion lycidas. Lineage (NCBI taxonomy): Eukaryota > Metazoa > Mollusca > Cephalopoda > Sepiida > Sepiidae > Acanthosepion > Acanthosepion lycidas. The sequence continues at coordinate 74,488,719 of OZ010587.1, forward strand.
ATTGTTTGGTCTTCAGTAATCACTTGAAAGAATTGCGTCAATGTTTAACAAACGTAGACGCAAAAAAAAAAAAAAAAGCCCAAACTCAAAGGGTATTTTATCCTCGTGACAACTCTATTACACTATACTGCCCCGGCAATTGTTATTGTTTTGAAGAGCTATTTTTAGAATTTTAATCTAAAACATATTAAAGTGTATTCATACATTTTTTCTTGGATTTCAATCTATTTTAATGAATAAGGATGTTGAGAATACCATGGATCAAACATGTGAGCAACGATAAAGTTTTAGAGAAAATGGCAACAAAAAAGACAGTTATACTTAAATTAATCAGGAAGGGACAGTTGAAATTTCTGGGACACATAATGAGAAAAGAGGGCTTGGAAAATTTGATACTTACAGAACAGGTTTGAAGGTAAAAAGGATAGAAGAAAACAACGCATAACCTAACTAGCGAACTCTAGTAAATGGATGGCGGAGCAATGTTTTGGAGAGATAACAAAAAAAAAAAAAGAAAAAAAAAAAAGAGCTACAAAGAACTGGAAGTTATGGAAAACTATGATCGCTAACACCCTGAAAAAAATGTGTCGAGTGTAAAAAATAAAAATAAATAAATGCCCGGAATATGCATTTTGAAAAATGCATATTCCGGGCATTTATTTATTTTTATATTCATTTATTTATATATTATATATATTTATTCGACATTAAACTTGTTTTTCTTGCGTCAGCGGTTGTACTGACTTTTAGCATAGCAAATTTTCGCCTCTTTTTTGTGGCGACAGACACATTAATGTGGAAATTCTTGCAAAAATCAAATAATTGTCAGATTCTACTTAAATTATAAGAACTTATTCACAAACAATAGAAATTATTTTCGAAATATTTTTATTAGAAAATTTTGGTAAAAATTTTTTTCATTTTACATGTTTCTCCCCCTTAATTTTATGAATGCTTAAAAATGCATCCAGATAATTTTTAGTGACTCTTAGTTAAAAGCAGAATTTGTTGCAGAATTGAAATCGCTGATTTTTTCTATTTTTTTTCTTACCGAAAATCTATTCAGAATCGAAAAATCGAAAAATGAAAAAACGCAATAAAACTAAGAAATTATTTAGAGAAGCTTTTAATTGCTTTTATTAATAATATATAAAAACAATATTGTCTGAAAAAAATATTTTCCATGAAAAATGAATTTTTGCAAGATTTTTTTTTTTTTTTAAATTTTTTATAATTTAAAATTGAATAACTTATAAAATTTTGAATATTTTAAAGTTCAATTTCGATGAAATAATTCTTAGGGAATATTGTTATGAAGTAAAACTATATTTACTAATCATATATTTTAAAGCTTATTACAATCTGACGACCCGACTATTTTTAAAAGAATTTCTATTTGTTTTTATATATGCATATAGATGCAGAATTTCTGAAGTATAGATGTACTAACCATTCTTAAAAGGTCACATGTTTCAAGGGTTGTACTCCTTCACGAAATAAAAACATAACCCTAATGACATTTGTCGTCTGCTATGCTATATTTAACTATGAACACGTTCGGCGGTCAATCCACCATCAATAAATCGACTAACACGTTAGAAAAACAAGACGTTGTAGTTAGAATATACTTGTATACGACATTTTATGCTATAAGTAATATTTGTTTCAAATCAGATTAACTTAACTTTAAATTTGCTAATTTTCCTGAAATAACCTTTCAGAAATATATACTTAAACTTTAATTGATCTTTAAAACGATTTTACTGAAAAAAAAAAAATGAAAGTCTATTTCAATCAATATAATTTTTGTCTGAAATACACCAAAGTATTTTGCTTACCGGGTATAATAAATTTAATCCTTTAGCTTTCATTTAGAGCTAAATTGAAGGCTTCAGGAAAGCTTTTTCATTTAAAAATCATTTAGAACCTTACGTGTACCCAATTCGTGGAAGTACCTATTTTATAATCTTGTTTCTCCAGTGATAGTGAAAAGATTTGAAGCAACAGAAACGTGGTTCTATAGAAGGATGTTGAGGATATCATGAACCGAATATCTGAGTAACAACGAAGTTTTGCAGAAAATGGAAACAAAAACAGTACTCGTACCTAACACGAGGAAGAGACGGTTGAGTTTTCTAGTGCACATAATAAGGAAAAGGAGCTTAGAAAATCTGATACGCACAGGACAGATTGAAGGAAAGAGAGACAGAGGTAAACAACGTATAACATACTTAGTGAGTTTGAGTAAATTGATGGTCAGAAAAAGAAATATAAAATAGTTTTCGAGACGAAGGAAAATGCATAAATCCAGTTTCATATGTTATTAAAATTAAAAAAAACAAACCTTTTTAAAACAATAAAAATTACTGAGGGAGTATACGATATGAGTACTTTCAAGAGAAAACTCTCCATTTGACAAACAGTTTTTGTTTGTATACTTTGCCAAAATTACAGTATAACGATAATATAATAAATCGAAAAATTTCACACAGGTTGATTTTATTGCTTTTGACCTTTCACTTTTAATTTCATCATTTATCATAGGTTAAATATGTAAGAGACAAAATTAAATTTGTTAATAAAACTTAAAGATATCAAAAGTCAATGTAAGTTAAAGGAAACTTTATTTTACGCATTTAAAGGAAACTTTATTTTACGCATTTAAAGGAAACTTTATTTTACGCATTTAAACGAAACTTTATTTTACGCATTTAAACGAAACTTTATTTTACGCATTTAAAGGAAACTTTTTTTACGCATATAAAGAAAACCCTCTTTTACGCACATATAGAAAACTTTCCTTTACGCATATAAAAATGGGGAAAAAAAAACAGAAAAAGAAAACTTTCTTTTACGCTTATAAAGGAAACTTTCTTTTACGTGCATACAGGAAACTTTCTTTTATGCATATAAAGAAAACTTTCTTTTATACTTATAAAGGAAACTTTCATTACGCACATATAGAAAACTTTCATTACGCACATATAGAAAACTTTCATTACGCACATATAGAAAACTTTCATTACGCACATATAGAAAACTTTCTTTTACGCATATAAAGGAAACTTTCTTTTACGCACATAAAGTAATCTTTCTTTTACGTATACAAAGAAAACGTTCTTTTACGCATATAAAGTAAGCTTTCTTTTACGCTTATGAAGGAAACGTCCTTTTACGCTCATGAAGGAAACTTTCTTTTGCGCATATAAAGGAATCTTTCTTTTACGCACATAAAGAAAAGTTTCTTTTACGCATATAAAGGAAACTCACATATAAGCTGCCTATCACTATATTGAAGTGTGTGTATATTTGTCTGCTTGAACATTATAATTAAACAGAATGTCGCAAGGAATCAGTTTTCGTATAGATAGCCGTAACACTTAAAATAATAAAATAGAAAATGTGAGGTTAGAGACCTTCAGCTAATGAAATGGAGTTCTACAAAAGGATGCTGAGAATACCATGAACTGAACATGTGAGCAACGAAGACGTTTTAGAGAAAATGGAAACAAAAAGGAAACTTATCATCAAGAAGAGACAGTTTGAAATTTTTAGTGTACATAATGAGAAAAGTGGGCTTGGAAAATCTGATACTCACAGGACATGTTGAAGGCAAGAGGGACAGAGGAAAACAATGCATAACCTACTTAGTAAGCTTGAGTAAATCGATGACAGAACAAGATTTAGGAAAAACAAAAAAACAAAAAAAACAAGAAGACAAAATTTATCAAGAGCTACAAAGAACAGGAAATTGTGGAGAGCCATGATTGACTACGATCTAAAGAGACACGGTACATGGAGAAGAAGAGATTGACCAGAAGTCATTAAAAGAGCGGCATGCTATTTCTAGCGAAAATTTGTTTTTTGTATAAAATAACATTATTTTTTGATCTCTCAAATGGTAGATGTGGGTAAGGTCAAATTCAACCTGTGAGTTTATGGCACTTATGATCTGTATTGTAGGCAAAAAATAAATTACATTCTTGAAGGTGACGTCTGGGTAAGTAGGGCAGAAAAATATGTGATAGGTAATGTTGATTTTAAAATCAACGGCGGGCATCCTAAAACAATTTTGAATAGAAATATCTTTTAAAACGTTATGCTATAACGATAATTCTAAAATGTTTAAAGATTAAACTTGTTTTCAGCTGTTTTCAATGTACAAAGTGCCTCCCCCCAAAACTACTGAATACCTGTAACTCGGTGAGAAAGTTAATCTTAGCCCAGAGAATGATACACGCAAAGAAATAAAACTTTAAACTGATATAACAGAGAGGTTCAGCTGTACAAGTCAATTAGAACCCAATTGTCTTCGCTCAGCTCTCTCGAGATTCACGGTGTTCACTCCCACAGGTTAAAAACTAAAAGTTGCAATACCTACCACTTGACTTAGAAGGCGTGGCCCTCCACAATTCTGCAAAGGAACTCATTTAATTATTTAATTGTCGAGCAGCTTCTCTAACGTGTCAATTACTTCCATAATTATTACATATTTACATTACGGGTCGATTATATAACCTAATACAATAATTCCTGTCAAACCGTGAATTGAAGGTCGTTCTCAACGGATTCTCATCCAGTTCCTATCCTACGAACGCAGGTGTTCCTCAAGGCTCCATCCTAGGCCCCACTCTATTCCTTATCTACATAAAAAAACCTTCCTGACGTAATAACTTCCCAAGTTGGCATCTACACGGATGACACCACAATTTATTCCTGCCTCAAAAACAAATCTAGTGTCACTGACAAAACTCGCCTGGTCGTGCGTCTCGAAAAGGACCTCCAATCGATTGTGAACTGGGGAAAGAATTGGCTGGTCAACTTCAACGCTTCTAAGACAAAACTGCTCTCTATTAATCACCACAGAGATCCTTCCCTTCCCTCCATTAGAATGTCTGACGCTCAACTTCTCGAGAGCACCTCTCTGCGGCTTCTCGGTCTCACGTTGACTGCTGACCTGAGATGGAATAAATACATTGAGTCAATTGCTTCGTCCACCGCAAGGAAAGTTGGCTCCCTGAGCCGCGCCAGGAAGTTTTTCTTCCCGGAATCGATCCTCCAGATCTACAAATCAACAATTCGCCCTTGCATGGAGTATTGCTGCCATATATGGTCTGGTGCCCCTTCTGTTTGCCTCGGGGTTCTTGATAGGCTCCAGAGGCGGATATGCAATGTAGTTGGCCCTGTTCTGTCGTCTCGTCTACAGTCACTTTCTCACAGACGCGCCGTCGCCTCCCTCTGTCTGTTCTACAAATACTTCCATGGAAATTGCTCCGAGGAGCTGCATTCGCTGGTTCCCAGACGTCATGAGTTCAAGCGCCCTACAAGGCTGGCATCCCGCTCTCACCCTTTCACTGTTGAAACTCCTAAAAGTAGCCGTCTCTTCTACTCGAATAGCTTCATGTCTCGCACCTCTCGCCTGTGGAACTCCCTTCTCTATTCCTGTTTCCCTGTGAGCTATAATCTCCAACTATTTAAATGTAATGTCAATCGACATCTCCAGTTGCCTTGATCTATCCACTATCCTTCTCATCATCCTTTCCTCTATCACTCCTATCTGCTCTCGCTCCAAATCTTCTGTAACCCCTTGCGTACTAGTGGCTTCCCGCCTTGCTTGATAAAATATATATATATAGATATAGATATATATTACGTTGGTGCAAAAATAATGTCGCCCTAGTGGCTCCTGCCTTGCTTGGGGTGAAATGCTTAAAAAAAAAAAAAAAAAATTGTTCTCAGAATTCACGTATATTCAATGCTTTCTTAGAAATTAAGAATATGTCCAATTTCATCAATTTTTATACTGTCTACAATAGCACTTACACACCATTTACTATAGAGTAATCATTGAAAATGGCTAATATTTTATCTGTAACCGTTCGAAATCAACAAATTTTTGAACATTTTTTTTCAGTCAGTAAGTACACCTGTAGGTATGCAAGAAAAACAATAAAACTAAACAAAACTACCTCATCAGTCTTGTCCAATGAAACATAGTAAAGTGGGATTGCTGATCAAATACACAGCTATTATATATAACAACTATGATAGAGTTGGCAATTAAAAGTGGTCAATACAATGTAGAGCCTATAAAACGTAAGATAAATGAAGACTAAAATATGAAACCAACGCAACTCGAGTTTTGTTCTGAAAAATGAAGAATCGTCAGGTTGAGTTCAATCTTTATCGTGTGTCGCGCGTGGTTTACGCTTTAAATATGGAGAACTCGCAGTTTCTTTTCCTTTATTTTTTTGTTGGATCGGATGTAAGTGTAATCCGGGTTTCATATTAGCTTTTAATTTTTTATATGTAAACATCCTGTCATAATTTATGCTCTATTATTCAATAGAGAGCCTAGGTTCGGAAACATCAAGATCGCCAATATACACACACAGGGTTATTCAAAAAGAAAGAGCAGATTTCGAAAATTTAATAAAAACAAATGCTAAGAGACAAACACATTCAGCATATTAATAGATTGGAAAAAGTTCAAAGTTTATTATTTTAAGTTTAAACGTCGCAAATTACTGTACACAGAACGACTTTTTTTTATGGTGTAGCCATTTTAAGGGTTGAAACAAATAACTTAAATTCATGCAAAGTCTGAAAATACAACAATAAAAAAAACAGAATTTAAACAAGAATTTAAAAAAATTCATTTATTTTAATAATTTTGAACCTTTTCCTATCTAGTAATGTGTTCAAGTGTTTCGCTCTCTTAGCATTTGTTTTTATTAAATTTTCAAAATTTACTCTTTCTTTTTGAATAACCCTGTATATATATATATATATGATAAATTGGTATATATACCCGATGAACTGGGAACACCGCCCATCGAAACTATAGTCGCACGCGTACGCGTATATATACTATAGGTACGCGTATATATACTAATTAATACATATCTTTGCTCTGTATAATCGTATTGAGCACTATTACATTTATACCTCATGCATAAATTTAACAATTATTTATTTGCTTGCCTGCGTATGCACACCAGCACACGCGTACACGCCTGCTTATATTTGGCCGTTTCATTTATCCACTTTACAATTATATATATATATATATATATATATATATATAAAAGCTTGGGTGATATGATTTAATGAAGGACTGACACTTACCCATACACACACACATGTATATATGATGTATGTAAGAAGGTGTGGTGAAAATCTTTCAGTTCGACCAAGAAGGAATTCCCCATCCCGGTAATGTTTGGTTAAGAGGCCAGACGTTTAGTAGTGGACCAGGCCGAGGTACTTCAGCACACTTCGAGTATAATTATATAGTTTCATATTCTGATAGGAACGCGTACACATTTCTTAATAACCGCACTCATGAATACATATACAAATAATTCTTTTTTTAACGCCATCTATATATATATATATATATATATATATATGACTCAAAGATCAAATGCTGATCAAATATGGAGCGGAATCCGACAGGATGATAAAATAAAAAACAAATAAGAAACGTATATTAATCTAACATGTTTCACTTTTATTAAAGCTTCGTCAGAGATTGAGTGAAAACAGGCAAAAAGACAGAAACTATGGTATTTTCAATTTTGGTTGGGTCAGTCACGTATTACGTAGTTAGTTATGCTAACAAGCCAATCTAGTAGGCTATTTTTATTTAATAGAATCCTGCATATACAAGCAATAATAAACAATATATCTTATGTGCTGTGTCCCTTCAGGAATGTAGCCGATCATGACTCTTCGCAACTTCCTGTCCTTTGTAGCTCTAATTAATACTTCTCTCCTTACTACCTCTTCCTGTTCCCGTTTTGTCATTCATTAAAACAAATTCGCTAGGTTGGTTACTCGATGTACTCCTCCTCCTCTTGCTTTCAAGACTTGGGTATGACGATAAACTACATCCGGCAGCAAGGCCTATGATCTGATTGGCGGTTTTGAGGAGCGTCGAATCACCTCTTAATTGCTGTTGTTCCTAGGTTCACCCTGATCCGGGGTGATAGCACATGTTAGGGTCCCAGTTATGGGCAAATAGTCACCCCCCCACCCAAACAAAAACAAATTACTATGAAAGTATAAAAATACATTTTTATAATAAAAATAGCAGTAATACAGTTTTATATAAAAGTTACCAACAATATCTATTTATAGTAAAATAACCAACAATACATCAAACAACAAGTATTAATAACTCTTTCATGATATTAAGCCATAGAATATCCTACAATTTCTTAAAGAAGTCAAAATGTATTCCAAAATATAACTTCAACAAAACTACAACATGAAACACACATATCAGCGTCTCTGGTCCACACAAACTCATATATGTACAAACAATGAGTATCATTTACCATGTATTCAATTGTGAAAGCAAATAACATATTTTTATTACTTCAAAGCTGCCAAGAAAATTTAATTTCAGCATTAAATGACCGACAAGGAGTTGATATGCCTTTAAACAAACAAATCAAAAAATATTTCCTTCAATATGTTCTAGGAGTGTCGAATTCTCTAAGCCCTCTTTCTTCATTATGCGTCCGAGAATTACTGAGTGTTTATATGATTTCTAAGTATAAATATCGTTTTGTTCCCATTTTCCTTAAAACTTCCTCGTTGTTCACATATTCCATCTATGATATTCGCAGTTTCCACTTTTGCCTCAAGTTTCTTTATCTGTGAAGAAAAAATTGTCTAGCATTTACTGCCATACAAGTGCAGTTATATTACACAGCTGTTCGGCATTCTATTAAAGTTTCAAACGAAAATTTATTTCATACATGCGTAGAAAAAAAGAGACAGTATGTGTATATATGTTTTTGTCTGTATAGAGTTGCATATAATTATCTTAACATACGTTTTTAATTATATTTATATTTTAATATTGTGATTTTTCATATTTTTTCGCAGGAAACACACCATGCAAGCTGCCGACTCGCTTGGGAAATTTAACGATCATTATTAACGCTTCATACCTTATGAATTATATGTTCTGAACCAGACAACAAATATGTAGTTTACCGCCTAAACATTGTTATTTAAATTCAACCCAGTTCGTTTTGTCACCTTTGTGTAATCATGCATATGCTGATGTAGTGCCTTGAAAATGTCTCCACTATTATTTTAGGACGTTTACTTATATAACTCACCTGTTAAAGCATAAAATTAACGACTGAGATATATTAACGTCGACCCTAGTGGCTGTAGTTGACCGAGGAAAAGTCCTGTTTCAAATGAGGAGATAGGGCTCTTTCACTTATTATTTGTTGCACTAGACGTGGGCGATCATTAAACATCACAATTTCCTGCCTTTTCTAGCTCTTAGTAAGTTTTGTCTTTTCGTGTTTTGTTACGTGTGCGATAAAAAAGAACTAAAGGGAAAGACAAGGAGACCAACTAAGTTTTAAAGTAAAGAAAGAAAAAACGTTTTATTATAATTTTAGTGATCTAAAAAGGAAAAAAAAAAGGTTTACCGGCAAAAAGTTAGAAATACTTCAAAATAATTTCAGTCAGGAGTTGCTGTTTTTTTTTTGTGTTTCCCATAACTGGGACCCTAACATCAGCCCATATCAGGGTGGACCTAGGAACAACAGCAATTAAGAGGTGATTCAACGCTCCTCAAAACCGCCAATCAGATCATAGGCCTTGCTGCCGGATGTAGCTTATCGTCATACCCAAGTCTTGAAAGCAAGAGGAGGAGGAGTACATCGAGTAACCAACCTAGCGAATTTGTTTTAATGAATGACAGAACGTGAACAGGAAGGAGAGAAGTATTAATTAGAGCTACAAAGGACAGGAAGTTGCGAAGAGTCATGATCGGCTACATTCCTGAAGGGACACAGCACATAAGATATATTATTTATTATTGCTTGTATATGCAGGATTCCATTAAATAAAAATAGTCTACTAGATTGGCTTGTTAGCATAACATAACTAACTACGTAATACGTGACTGACCCAACCAAAATTGAAAATACCATAGTTTCTGTCTTTTTGCCTGTTTTCACTCAATTTCTGACGAAGCTTTAATAAAAGTGAAACATGTTAGATTGATATACGTTTCTTATTTGTTCTTTATTTTATCATCCTGTCGGATTCCGATCCATATTTGATTTATATTTAGTTTACATGCCAGGTCAGCGAATAGTATACGGAGTGCTCTGAAACAATTTTCCACGACAACTGACTTCGCCAGCCAACTCGCTTAATTTTTCATTTTTTTTAAATTTCAAAAAAATCATTTTAAGGTGGCTCTTACAAAGTGAAAGTGTTCATCCGCATATTTGTATTCGTTGATTGGTACCAAAGATTTCAACATACATCACCTAAAGAAGGCCGCACCGTAAAAAGACCGAAACGTCGTAAATATGACGAGAACAACAGTCCGAACAATGAAAACGTTGACAGTGATTCTCATGATTGCCGCCATTTTGGTTTCGATCGGATACGCTGTCTAAGCTAAAGGTCACCTCAAGCATATAACGTAATAAAAATACGTCACAAAAAGGTTGTAGTGTAACCCGGATATAAGAGAAACCCGAATATAAGATAGATTTTCTCTGGTCTTAAATTAGAGCCTGTGTTAATGTATATAAATTAGACCATGCCCGGATATAAGAGAAACCCAGATATAAGAGACTTCTTCTCCGGTTCCGACAACTCTCTTATATCTGGGTTACACTGTATTTACGCAAATAGATGTCTACGCTGGTCTGCTAATAGCACTAAACGCTAGTCATTTTATACACAAACCTCGGACGATACAACCGTTTACAAGTTTACCTCCAAATATCTGGAAGACGAGAACATAGCATCTCATCTCACCTCTGAACTTGCCCCAATGGAGAAAGGTATGGCATGTAAAATTCAGTATGGCCCAAATCAAACTAGTAACATTTCATCAACACCGAGCAGACCCTGATGATGGATGGGTGCTTTCTTAAGGAGGATCCTTGTTTTGAACATGTATTGGGACTCAATATCTCTCCAAACCACAGGTGGAACTCCTATATCTGATCTATTGCTAAAGATACTGGAAAAAATGGTTGTTTCATTGTACCGCCCCTTTTATACACTATCTTTACAAGAGTCAGATCAGACCAAAAACAGAGTATTGCTGTCATATATGTGCAGGAGCTTCCCAGTTGATAGCGATCAAAAGTGTCTACGCGGCTTTGTGGATGATGAATTATCTTCCACCCTACAACCTCTTTACCATAGACAAAATGTTGCGAGACTTTAACTGTTCTATCGTTACTTCCATGGTATGTGTACTGCCGTACTACATTCCTTAGTTCCACCACCCCGGACCTTTACAGCTGTGACCCGCCATGTCATGTATACAAAGGAGATCCTTATTCCTTTCCATTTGGACAGGTTCTTCTCAAGAACTGTTGCTTTGTGGAACCGACACCCGGCAGGATGTTTTCTCAATCATTACAATTTTGACCTCTTCGAGTCTAGGGTGGTCTTTGATGCATAGCCAAATGAATTTTACTTCTTGCTCTTTCTTACGCCCATGAAACATCACACAGTAACCGTCTATCTAGAGTGGTTTTCGGGCCTTGCAATTGGAGAATATTAGCAAAAAATAACAACTTAAAATGCTCATTATACGGTGTCTTGCAAACATGTTGATAGAAGTCAAAGTAGGCTTCAAATAATACGAGGACACCATTCACCGTCAGTGTAGGCACCGTATTCCAGATTTTCCTAAAGAGACTTTTTAAAGTTGGGTGTTGTGCGGTTAGAATGTGAAGGTAGCGTAATGGTTATCGGCGCAGAATTTAATTCATCCATAATTTTCACTGCGATCTGTAACATCTTATTCGAAAATAGGAAAAACAAAATAGACGGACTTGTTTAGTTGAATTTAACAAAACATGTCCCCCAAGGACTCACTGCCCAGTGGATAAAAGCGTTGGCTGATCGATCCAAAAAGTGACTTGACCCAAAGACTTGTGAGTTCAATCACTGAGTTTTACTTCTAGCTCTTTCTTACGCTCATAAAACATCACACAGTAACCATCTATCTAGAGTGGCTCTCGGGCCTTGCAACTGGAGACTATTAGTAAAAAAACAACTTAAAATGCTCATTACATGGTGTCTTGCAAATCCTCAGAGGCAAGAGAGAGAGAGAGAGAGAGAGAGAGAGAGAGAGAGAGAGAGAGAGAGAGAGAAAACGAAACTAAAACTGAGATATCCAAAGTCATGGTACGTGGAATTAGAACACTCTACTCCCGTGGACTAAATAAAAGGTTCGATATTCTAAGGTACCTGAAGAAGGCCGGAGCATACAACGGCCGAAACGTCGTGAATACAACAGTAAAGATGAGAACAACAGTTCGAACAATGTAATTAATTACAATACCTCATCTCAGAAATATAGACAGTGGTTTGTTCTTGTCTGCGTTTCTGGGATGAGGAGTTATTTACACTGTTTATATTCAGAATATTGTCCATATCTTTGTTGCTTTTATCATAACGTTTCGGCCGTTGTGCCCTTCAGGTGAATATCGATCTGAGTAATCTACAGGGAATTTCAAACTGAACCCTTTATTTAATCAACGGGGTAGACTGTTCTCGTTCCACTACGGATGTCGTCTCGTTCTGATGTTCAGTTATTGCTCACCCATTTGTACTGAGTACAAGTACACTCTGGCCGACCCAGGGATTGAAGATTCACAAAGTTGCTATTCCATTGAGACATAAAGTCAGCTGTAGGGGATTAACATACCATTCGCTGAATACATTCCAAGTGGACATAGTCAACTCACTGACAGGAAAGTCCTCATCCTATGTTAGAAACTCAAAAACACTTAGTGAATGTGATCCAAGGGGCTCCCATACATAACAATCAGATGGTAAACTTGGATTTGGTCGGGCTGTTAATCAGAGTTCTTACAGATAAAGCCCTGACAGTGGTTCGAAACCGATTGAAATCAGACCCCTGTCTTTGAGAACGTACTAACATTCCAATAATCTGTTGTTGACTTTCTGTGTACGGACATTCTTCCTACTAGAGTCTGACATATACCAACAAGAAGAAGGTTTGGCTACGAGTCTGCCATTATCACCAGTAACAGCAAAATATACATGGAATACTTCGAATAATGGCTTTAGAAACGGTAGCACTAAAATCAAAAGTATAGCTGAGATGCGTGGATATATATATATATGTATATATATATATATATATATATATATATATATATATATATATTAAAATGATAGGAAAGAACAATGAGATTTATAATTCAGTTCTTACCAATTATTTTTATTTTTAAAAACAGTGCTCGATACAACAGTAGAGCATATTATAATTGTTTTTTAAAAATATATTATCATCGCAACACCGAAATTCCCATGTTTCAAATCTGAAACTTTAAATTGAATCACAAAATTAAACTTAAAATACAAAGTTCCGTTCCATTATCAAGCGATGCTACGAAAAACTTTTTAGAAATTGATTTACGTAACTTATAAGTCCAGACAAATTTGGTTTTTCGAGATGTTGGGGGTTAAAGAAAATTCAGTCTTTTTTTTTTATTTTAGGCGTGTTAATTTATTTAAAAAATTCATGTATCTAATGTATTATAGCTATCAATACATTAGATATGTGAGTTTTCTAAATAAGGGACAATTTATAAGATAAAATTAATATTAGTGGAAAGATGGGAAAATAGAAATTAGAATTAGTTATACAGTCAAAGTTTGAAGTGTTAGAGAAACATAATAGCTAATTAAGTAAAACCTATATTATGGAATCAACATGAATAAATGCGAAATTGGAGCTCAATTCTCCCACGAATTCTGAGATTAAAAAAGCCCCAGCTTTACTTTATAGTAATTTGTATTTACTCAACCTCCCACGAGGTCAGGTTTTGACATAAGGTCGGTTTAACGTGGGGAGCCCGAGCATGTACACCCGGCTAGGAGCAAAAATTGCCCGCAGCCCCCGTAACCGTCGGTTGCACTGGCCTCGGTGCGAGAACCGATCCCTCTATCTGGTGCAATGAGAGGGCACGGCCTCGGGCAGCTGTTTCCCAGGGCTGGGCACCTCTCAGTATAATGTTCCTTAGTTGCGACTCTGTCCTTTGACGGAGTCGCCACTGAGTACACTCTGCCCAAAGACAGAGACGCAACAGAGAGATGATAATTCATGTGTTACAAACTAGGTATCTACTCTGTCTTCACACTAAGATGAGTTGTGACACAAAGTCTTTTTTAAGGTGGGGACCCAAGCGCGTACATCCGGGCGAGGAACAAAAATTGCCCGCAGCCCCTATTAGTGTTCTTTTATTCGAATATTGTTTTGATTTTCATATAAAAAATAGTTCTGTTTCGGAATATCGTTTTATATAGTGCAGAAAAGTCTTTGAAATTTTCATTTTACTTGGTCTTCAACAAGTTGGCATCTATTTGTAAAACTTTCCTTAACTATAACAAGCCAATTTATGAATGAAATATTCATTTAAAATTTTTGTTTCAAAGATTTCAAGTAGTGAATATATCTTACTCTGCGAAGCGATAGCGATCGGGCGAAGCCTGCTTGTGTGTGTGTGTGTGTGTGTGTGTATATATATATATATATATATATATATATATATTATTTCTTCCGAAAAAAAGCGGTAATGGTACTAGTACGCAGTGGGTTATAGGAAGTGAAAGTGAAAGAGAAGAATAAGAAGGATTGAGGAAAGGACAAAAATGAATGAAGTCACATAACGTCTGTGAAAAAGTGACTGAAGTCGAAATGTGTCGTATCCTTAAAGAAGGTTACAAACAGACAAAGGTGGTACTCGAGTGAAAGGAACATCAACAAGGGCGTGATGAAAGAAAGAGGTTTATTGTAAAAGAGAATACACTACGGAAAAACAGGGAATCTACCAACCGCCCCACGCGGTCAGATGTGGCACAAGCCCGAATTTAACGTGAAGTATCCAAGCCCGTAAGCTCGGCCAAAAATTCCCGGTCGGGTAGCGGTTTACCGAGAAGAGACTTTGCCTTTCGACATAGCCTCGGCTGGTGATACTCTCTGCCCGGCAGAGAGTTTGACCAGCACAGCTGGAGACGAATCTCCAAATAATTCCCGAAGCATCCGAGGCAGCATGTGGCACAAATCCGATTTTTAATGCAGGGCAAAACCGAGCCCGAAGGCTTGGCCAAAAATTCCCTGTAGACCCTGTAAAAAAGTGGTCGGGTAGCTGTCTATCACCCCAGACGAGACTCTGCCCTTCGGTACAGCCTCGTCTGTGTTCCTCTCTGTTCGAAGGCAGATAGTTCGACCCTGTGAGGCAAGATGTGGCCAGGTATTTAACTCACAACTCTTTAGGTGAAGTCACTTTTGGATATAACCATACAGTCTAAAGAAAGAGATGATCCGCTGCCTGCAACATCGAGTAAAAGCCGTAAGTGGCGACCCGGAGAGATATGATCAAGAAATAGTCAGTATAAGCAGTACCCTACAACGTAACAACTGCTATGGGTACATGACAACATCTCCCACAAACTGGGATAGAAAGGTACAAGATTATAACTCAGCAACTTCAGTTTGCCTACTCTATGTGAAGGGCTTATCGGAAAAGATACAAAAGATCTGTGGTCTATACAACTTTCAGGAGTGGTTCAACATAACGCAGACATTTCTTTCGATTAAGACCACCCATAGAGGAGAACATAATTAGACTGTGTTTACGCCATCCCGTGCAATTGTGGCAAGAAATGTAAAGGAGAAGTAGACCGCTTCCTTAAGATAAGACTTCAGGAACACCGTAAGGCCGTAACACGAGGGGAAATAGAAAGATCCGTCATGTTTGACCATATCAGGATGGAATTGGGAGATCATAATCCTCTATGGGATGAAGTTGAAATAATAGAGAACATGACTGCAAAATAAGAAAGCTTAAAGAATCAGCGTATATGCTAGGCTACAAATATCTAAGCCGGCCAGGCATAGACATGAATACAATATAGAAGCCAGTAATACAGAGTGCTAGAGAAAAGTAACAATAACAAAAGTTGCAATATGAGTTCTGGTAAAAATGGTTACTGAGACATTAGGTTTATAAAACTTCATTCACTGATGTCCCTAAGTATACGCGGCCCAGTGGATAAAAGCGTTGGTTGAGTGATCCAAAGAATTGTGAGTTATGTACCTGGCAGAGGGAACAAAAACTTGTTGAGTAACTAATTTGAACAATCTAGACAAAGTAAAGCCTTCCTTTCGAAAATCCAACGTATATCACCTGGAGAAGGCCTGAGCATACAACGGCCGAAACGTAGTGAATATGGTAATAAAGATGAGGACAACAGTCTGTACGATGTAAATAAAATAATTCTGTATATGCAAAATTGTTTCTGGAGTTTTAGAATGATAAGAAAATTAAATTCGATGAATCAAAAAGTAAGTTTTTATAACATATCGCCTTTTCTAGGTAAGATAATATTTATAATATTAAAATAGATACTAGTTAAACATTTCATACATTCTTTAATATCTAATTAAATAAACATACAAAATATTTTATTAATTAAACGTATTCACTAATTTCTTTAGTGATACGTGCTTTATTTTTAAATTTTTGTTAAAATACAAACCAAATTTTACTAAGATTTTATCTTAGAAAAGGACAATGCGTGAAACACGCTTTGGCGATCACGTATCTTTCGATACATGACTGACGATACAGATTTTTTCCCGCGGTAGGTTGCCATTTCTTTCTGTGGTAGACCAGTTGCCATCCAAGACTATAGAACCCGGTTTGTCTTGCTATTTACCCATAGCTGGTGGGTTGAGAAGAGGATTCATACTTTTCTCAAGGGTACGTACATTCACGTAAGTGAATGTAATGGATTCAAATGGAATCTCTGATTTCTCAATCTGAGCCGCTATCCATTACTCCACCGTGCCTCCAATACGGTTAAAAGTTATCCGGACATCGTACAAGGAACACAGCAAAATGTTTACTTTTGATGAGCATCATGGTCTTTTAAACTTGTTTCAGCAGTTCTGAGATATTGATTAATGTATTTTGGAGGGTAAATTATTTTAGCATATAGTCAAGTAATTTTGCATTTAATCAACCAAGCTACCGATAAGTAAACGATAATGACAACGATATATAAACACAACTATTTTTACCTGTCTACTTACCTATGTCGTTTAGCTTATCTTCCATCGAAACATACTGACTGTAGAATCCCAAGTTACGTTACTATCAGCAGTTCCGTCGTAAAATGCTATATTACCCACGTATCTATCTATCTATCTATCTATCTATCTATCTATTCTTTATAACTGTTAATTCCCTTTCACTTTGTTCTTATATCTACCTCTTTTCATATCTATCTATCTATCTATCTATCCTTTCTTTATAACTGTTAATTCCCTTTCACTTTGTTCTTATATCTACCTCTTTTCATATCTATCTATCTATCTATCTATCCTTTCTTTATAACTGTTAATTCCCTTTCACTTTGTTCTTATATCTACCTCTTTTCATATCTATCTATCTATCTATCTATCTATCCTTTCTTTATAACTGTTAATTCCCTTTCACTTTGTTCTTATATCTACCTCTTTTCATATCTATCTATCTATCTATCTATCCTTTCTTTATAACTGTTAATTCCCTTTCACTTTGTTCTTATATCTACCTCTTTTCATATCTATCTATCTATCTATCTATCTATCTATCTATCTATCCTTTCTTTATAACTGTTAATTCCCTTTCACTTTGTTCTTATATCTACCTCTTTTCATATCTATCTATCTATCTATCTATCTATCTATCTATCTATCTATCTATCTATCTATCCTTTCTTTATAACTGTTAATTCCCTTTCACTTTGTTCTTATATCTACCTCTTTTCATATCTATCTATCTATCTATCTATCTATCTATCCTTTCTTTATAACTGTTAATTCCCTTTCACTTTGTTCTTATATCTACCTCTTTTCATATCTATCTATCTATCTATCTATCTATCTATCTATCTATCTATCTATCTATCTATCCTTTCTTTATAACTGTTAATTCCCTTTCACTTTGTTCTTATATCTACCTCTTTTCATATCTATCTATCTATCTATCTATCTATCTATCTATCTATCTATACTTTTTAAGTACTTTTAAGTTCATTTATGCTAGATATTTTCATTGAAAATTAAGATTAAGGAATAAAAAACAAACGTGAATTATGGAAAAATAAGAGAGAGAGAGAGAGCAATATTTATAGAATATAATTAAAGAGAATAGCATTATCAAAGAGAGAGGGAGAGAAAGGGGGTAGATAGTAAATGGCACAAAAAAAGAAAAAGAAAGAATGGCAGAATCACAGAGAGAGAGAGAGAGAGAGAGAGAGAGAGAGGGGGAGAGAGAATGGCACAATTAGAAAAATGCGGAAAAGTAATCTTGGCGGGTTTATGACGTTTTTCTAAACGTATCTTAGACAAAGCCGAAGGAATGGTGGCACCAAGTGAAGATCGAACTATTCAATCGTAATTGATCTAACTTTTCTAACCATTACATCACGTCGAAGCGCACAACCTGTACAATTTTATGAATGACTTACAAAGAAATATTCTTTGCTAATCACGACTAATGACGAATTACTCTTCGATTGTTTTGTTAAAAAGCTTAAAAATTTCTGTTTTTACCGTTGTTATTTTCATCTCTGCGAACGTGGAAGTTTCACTACTGTGGAACGTGGAAGTTTCACTACTGTATGCGCAATGATTGCAACATTCAACGGAAATGCGCAATGCTCATTTGAACTGTGTCACTTTGCCAGTCGGCTTTGTGCTATCGACTCGTCCTCAGTTATTACCTGATGTTTTGCAAAGATGTGTTGGAACGGCTTTGCAAACTTCACGATAGCTGACTAATTCAAGCAATGTGTCTGCGTCAAATTTTGCGTAAAGTTTAGAAAAAACTGCTACTGAGATCTTGAAATCAGGTCAGGACCAGAGTGGTCAGCGAATGGCCGGAGTGACTGGTAGGCGGACATTCTGACAGTGATGGATTGCCTTTGTCTAGGTTTTGAATATAAATCGAAAACGGCGTTAATTCAACTGGGGGTCTCAAGAATTCTGAAGCGTCGATATGCCTCCCACATCCAGATTAGCGACCAGCTAATGTCACCCGCGGAGGGACGCTGAACCAAAGTGTGACATGCATTCTTGTGACGTCAGTCTTCCTACTACCTCTTAGAATTCATGCTGCTACTCTTCATAAAATGAATACCAAAAACAAATGACCCGTTTCGTTGATAACGTTTTATGAGTAGCGTGGGGATCCTGAGACGATAAAGAACGCAACAATACCTAGCACATATACCTAGAAGTTCGAGGAACATGAACAGATTCATCAGTCTATTCATTTGTCAAGTCACCAACGTTACGTTTCCCATGTCACGCTCAATTTCATCTGTTACAACCATACACCAGATGTGTAACAAGTTTTTTTTTTTTTTTTTTTTTTAGGAAACCATTTCAAACTTGAAGTCCCAAAATCTTTCGGGTAACACCTAATATTATTTTTAGCATCAAATATTTTATTTTTTTGTCATATCTTTTCAGGATCTAGGCGATCATGGCTTTCTACAGCTTTCTTTTTTTAAATATCCCTTCAAGGTGTAGAGGATCATTGCTGTCCAGAGGTTCCTTTTTTATTTTCTGCGATTTTTTTGGGAAGAACGGTTTTGAATTCAGAGTAGTCCTTTTCCTAAACAGGTTACCACCCATGGCTAGCCAGCTGTAGGGGGGATAGTCATGGTAATGTTCCAAGACTAACTGCATCTGAATTTGGTATATGTTCATAAAGTTTAAACTTATCATTATTCATTATTATTATTAAACTTAGCATTATTTATTATTATTAATCATTATTGTCCACCTACTTTGCCGGTACTTTACTATTCTTGCACTTTATATTAATTCTTTTTTTCGCATTAGCAAGCTAAATATTTGTGATAGGTTTGGTTTGATTTGTTTAACCGTATATCAGCTCTTTATGGTTCATTTAATGCCGACATTTTATTTTCTTGTGAGTTGTAGTCATTTTTTTCAAATAATGTATTGCTGGTATTTTTTACTTTGAAAATGTATTGCTGGTAATTTTCTCTAATATAATTTTGTATTTTCAAGTTTGAACCCACATAGCTGGGACCCTAACAGGTGCTACCATCCTGGGTCATGGTGAACCTGGAAACAATAGCAAAACATCTTGACCAGAGGCCTTGCTGCCAGACGTAGTTTATCGACATACCCAGGACGTGACGGTATAGGAAGATTTATAAATACACACTGCATATTGTAGTGAGTAACCTAAAATTAGTTTCAGTCTATTACATCTTTTGCCTATTGCGAAAAACAAATAAAAAAAAAAAGCAGGACAGACGGGTAAAAACACAATCGTCACTGAATAATGCTATTATATTGTTAATAGTTGTTAAAAAATGTTCAGAAAAAAAATCAACCCCTCATAAAATAAAAAGAAATGATTGGAAATGAGAAAAAACCTGAAAGGAAAGGAAAATGACGTAATTTCAAATTATGAAAAACAGTTGAGTTTCAACAAATAAAAAAATAATGATAGAATTTACAGCTAACACAGATATAAGCACACAACTACATACATGTAGTCAGAGATCTCCATACGCATACGGCTGTCGTCTTAGCATAATCATAAATAGACTGAATGTAAAAAAATCATTCCCGCTAGGATCAAAGTGTAGTATCTGTGCTTTGTGAGCTGCCGGGTCGGGTGTCTGTCGAACTCTCTGCTTGCAGGGAGGAACCCTGACGAAGCTCCGCCGAAGGGTAGGGTTGCGTTGGGGGAGGTTGACGGAACTGGCCCCCCCTCGGGGGGTTTAGATGGTTATTTATTTTTGGCTGGGCCTACGGGCTCGGAGATACCCACATTAAAAAGGCCTTGTGCCACATTCAATCCTCGTGGGTGGATTGATAAATACCATCATGAATAGACTGAGAAAAGTCATGGATAAATGCCTTTATGGAGACATAAAAAAAATTGGGCCAGTCAAATTGTTCAGACCTGTCTTAAAAAAAAAAAGAATGGGCCACGAAAATTTCATTATTTTTTTTCCTGTCACTTGAAAATGTATCTATAAGGTTTTCCATGAGCGCAAAGGACAAACCTTTAAAATATTTTATATTATTGTTTAACATAATCACCTTCAGTAAGATTCAATTGTTCCATTCTGGGAGTCGTTGAATCACTAAACCACAACAAAAAAAATGAACAGAAGGAATCCACTGTTCTTTGATGACATTCCATAAAGTATCTTCGTCGAACAACTTCCTACTTGTTAGTCATGTCGTCGTCTAAATTCAGCTTTTTTTTCTGCCTTGCAAGTTTTGGTAGATCGCAGAATGGTAAAGAGAATTTCTCTTTTAGAAAACAAGCTTTCAATCGGTTTGAGCGGTGGGGAGTAATTCACAATATAGAATATCAAGGCATTTTGTAGTATTTAATTTCTTTCACGTTTAATCAACCGTGAAGGTCCCTTAAGTAAGATTGAACCCCGAACCAAACTTCCACACCCACAGCGTTTGACAGTCAAAGTTAAAATGATATTTTCTATTGCATCTTCGAATATATATTTCAAGAGCATCGCTGACCGGCCCAAATCTACCTTCATATTTAAAGATCATAAAACAGTGTTTGTAACACTGGCGCCGGTTCTTGACATTTTGGGGATTCAAGCTGAAGGTCTTCTGGATTGAAAACTGACATACCGTGTTAATTCCTATATCCGTATTGTCTCTTTGTCTGCCTGGAACCTTCTAGAAATTCATGGACTCTGCTCGAACTTTATGGAGCTTTCTCGAACTTGTTTTTGTTTATTTGTAAGTTTGTATTTTATACTAGTTATAAAAATACATAAGTACTATCCAATTACATCATTAGCAAATTGAAAAATAAAGCTTCTGAAGTATTTTGATTTTTTACCTTTATTGCGTATATAGTAAAATCAAATTTTCGGTTTGGGGTGACATTTTTCAAGAACTAAAACAAATTAATGCCAAATTGATCGATTTAAGACACAGGAACGTAGGGTTACAAAAAAGTCATAAGTTTAATATATATATATATATATATATATATATATATATATATATATATAGAGAGAGAGAGAGAGAGAGAGAGAGAGAGCGAGAGAGAGAGAGAGAGAGTGAGTCATCCACAGACAGACTGTTTTGCTGTAACATCAGTGTGGCTAGACATCCAATCGCTTCAAGCCGGAATCGAAATCCGACCGATTTGGCATCAGTCAGAGATTCTGACTCCTAGGTTATCGGCACCCGGCAGAGAGAAAAGCGATTTTTTTCATAAACACGGCAGTGACCTTGAGGACTCAATCCGTTGGGAGAGTCTTGTATTATTAGCAGTAATAGTCACTGTTTACAAATTCGCGAGAAATACGATTGTCATTCTGGGTATGTGTTTATTTTCTTTGAATACGACGGAAAATATGATGGATGGCGAAAGATGCATCCCAAAAGCTAAACAAAGTATTACGAAAGAGGAAAATTTCCTTAGAAACAAAGATGAAGAATGTCTTGAGACAACAGAGATGTAGTTCTTCATTTTTTTTTTTTTACAGTAAGGTCCACTCTGTACAAGGCAATGTGGGTAGGTTCGATCAAAAAATGTCCGTAGAAACTGTAAAAACAGAACTGGGTTGGTCAACCTTCCCGAACGAGACTCTGCCATTCGGCGGAGCCTCGTCCTGGTTCCTCTCTGCTCAGAGGAAGAGAGTTCGACCGTCAAGCCGAAACGGTTCGACTCGATTCGATATTTACATTCCCCCCTACGAGGGAAAGATGTGGGACAAGACCGAGTTTTACGTGGGGTTTTCGAGCCCGTAGGCTCGGCCAAAAAATGCCTGTAGAACCCGTATAAACGTATAAACGGGATATAAACGGGATCGGGTTGGTCAACCTCCCCGAACGAGACTCTGCCCTTCGGCGAAGCCTCGTCCGGGTTCCTCCCTGATCAGAGGCAGAGAGTTCGACCGTCAAGCCGAGAAGCTCGGCTTGATTCGGTATCTAGCCCCCCCCCACGAGGGTTGCATGTGGCACAAGGCCGAATTTAACGTGGGTTTTCCGAGCCCGTAGACTCAGCCAAAAAATGCCCCTAGAACCCGTATAAACGGGATCGGGTTGGCCAACCTCCCCGAACGAGAGACTGCTCTTCGGCGGAACCTCATCCGGGTTCCTCTCTGCTCAGAGGCAGAGAGTTCGACCGTCAAGCCGAGAAGCTCGGCTTGATTCGGTATCTAGTCACCCTCCCACGAGGGTTGCATGTGGCACAAGGCCGAATTTAACGTGGGTTTTCCGAGCCCGTAGACTCAGCCAAAAAATGCCCCTAGAACCCATATAAACGGGATCGGGGTGGTCAACCTCCCCGAACGAGACTCTGCCCTTCGGCGGAGCCTCGTCCGGGTTCCTCTCTGCTCAGAGGCAGAGCGTTTGACCGTCAAGCCGAGAAGCTCGGCTTGATTCGGTATCTAGCCACCCCTCCACGAGGGTTGCATGTGGCACAAGGCCGAGTTTAACGTGGGTTTCCCGAGCCCGTAGGCTCGGCCAAAAAATGCCCGTAGAACCCGGGTTCCTCTCTGCTCAGAGGCAGAGCGTTTGACCGTCAAGCCGAGAAGCTCGGCTTGATTCATCCCTCTCTTGAGAGGCGTAGTATACATAGTGTTAGGAAGAGTTCATTCTGTAATTATAGGTAAAGGACCCATGACACTGACTATATTGCAATCTGCTTAAGCGTGAAAAATAAGTTGATATGTGAAATGATTTAAGCATTTTAAAGAAATTGGGATTCTTGCTCTGATAATTTTTGACTCACAAACAATTCCGATTTTGAAAAAATAGTAGCAATGTTATCATCGATACCAAAAATTTAAACATAAAAATCCACTTGTAAAAATTAAATGTTTTCAGATCTAAGTTTTTTCCTATTTATTTCTGTTTATATCTATTTAATTTCCTATTTATTTCTGTTTATAAGTGTCTCGCTAGTAGCTGAGATAGTTGTGTTTGTTTTTTTTGATGTCGATGACTGATTTTGCCATTGATGCCTATAACTGATTTTGGATTGATTTTTTTCACCGGGGGAGGAGTACAATTTTACTGCTCTTATTGCTGTTTGTATATTAGAATGTTTGTAAAATAGAGTGGTGTAGTTTCCCGTTGCCTTCTCCGTGATTTTGAATTCAGAGTTGTTGTTCTTGACTGGTACAAAACGAGATATGATATATATATATATATATATATATATATATATATATATATATATATAGATAGATAGAGAGAGAGAGAGAAAGAGAGAGAAAGAGATAAAGACCATTTTAACTTGCTATTTAACCCATAGTTAGCAGCTGACAGTATACGGATTCATGCCTTTCCCAAATAAATTAGTGTGAGACTAGACCGGACTTTGCCAAGACACCGTTACGCTATTCATATCGATATAGGCCAAGTGAAATGAATTCGATATGAATAGACTGTAAAAATCAAAAATAGATTCACATGCATTACAGTAAATCTATTCATCTGACTGATATAATAAGGTATGGCTAAAGGTTTTGGCAGCAAACCCATCTGCCAGGGCGGCTAGATGGTCCTTATTGCAGACGCCGCCTGCTCAGGGATATTTGCGTTTGTTCAACACTCACACATCGCATCTGTGACTCGTGCTACAAATATGTTACAGTTTGTGGAAGTGAGCGTATCAACTGGCGTGAATAAGCAGTTTGAACAAGGCTAGTAGGCTCAGATTCTCGGTCATAATAACTTGTGATTCCTTGCTCGTACAACCATCGACGAACAGTTCCGTTTACCAATCATCACTCACAAGGCTTGGGCCAACGCACCTTCCAAAGGTACCTCACGCTAGGATCACTTGCTCAGACCGATAGCATCAAGAAATCCCCTTCTTGACAAATCGGCCACAGTCAGAATTTGAACCTGGGTCTCATCGTCGAAAAGCAAATGTTCTAACCATTGGCCAACGTGCATATATATATATATATATATATATATATATATATATATATATATATATATATCACCACAAAATGTATCCTTTCCGGTTACATCTTTAATGTATTAGACATCCGACAACATTCATATTTCTCTCACTTAAACCGTCTTTGACTCCCCTCTCTAAAACCTCTCTCTGTTAAATTTTAATCCCCCACCTTCTCTCGTCTGTTACCCCTCTCTATAGCTCTAACATTCGTCCCACACTCTCATACTTACACTCTCTAAATTTTATTGTTTATTTCCGGAGTTGTTTTTTTCTGTTTTCTTTTTGAATTTGTAGGTCTGATGAATTGGATCGTATTTACGATTCCAATGGAATAAATTATGACCATGGAATATTAGTGTATATATATATATATATATATATTAGTGTGTGTGTATATATATATATATATATATATATATATATATATATATATATATATATATATATATATGTCTGGAAAAGACTAATTTCACGCTCTGAGTAATGTAACTTGGCAAATAATTGGAGACATTTCTGCGCATGTGTAAACAGACCATATCCTGTGCGGTTACACAGTCGGCATTGTGACACTTGCATTTAGAGCGAATATGTACCAGGTTTTTCTTGAAGCTTGAACATTCATCAGCATAAATTATTCGAATGATAAAGAAAGTTTTCGGATACGGTTCACAGAGCGAAACGCAGATGACAATTTGGTGCCGATAATTCTAATTGATTGAATTTTCCTTTAACAAGCAAAACAATCGAAAATGCTGAACGTGTAAGAGTTACAATCAAAAGAAATCGGTGATTGACACTGAGAGAATTAGAAGAGGATTCCACCACAGTGGGCTATTACATGAATTTTGAAAACATTTAACTAACTTGGCAGAAATTTTTTGGAGTTGACTGAGAACTCATTGGAATCATATTGTCAGGAAACATTACAAAATATTAAATTTTTCCCAAAATTTGGATTACTGGTTTTCCATATTTGGGAATTTGGGTTCCAAATTGCCATAATTTGATAAAAATAAAGTTTGGAAGAAGGTCGAGGGCTTGTTCGATTGGTACTGGCGTGGACATTCTGAAAGTGATAGAATTTTCCTGAAATCTGAGTATTTGGGGTTGAATTTCCATATTTGAGCGTAATGGGGCGTATTTCAATGTGTTTATTATATGGGTATCAATAGGACAACTGAGAAAAACTTTGCTTTTAAATCATATATCTAGCAGAAAATTAATTAGTGAAGTTTCACAAAACTTTTGGGTCAACAAACGAAAACAAACAGACAAAAAAATAAAGCAAAAGAACATTACAAGGAAACGTTAATTCGTTAATACTTGAATCATTTGAGATTATACAAAATCAGTCATTGTATAATTTCAACAAGAATGGCTTGTTAATCTTAACGCCTCAAAAACAAATTCCTCTTTTTCACTCGTCTCAGAGAACGCTTATTACCTTCCATCAGTTTGGCTGATGCTGGCCTCCAAGAGAGTGGTTCATTGCTCCCTTTTCGAACTAACGTTTTCCGCTGACATGAAGTGGAAAGATTATATTGAACCAATTGCTAGGTTTGCTACTAGGTAAGTTGGTTCACTGTGTCGTTCTAGACAAATTTTCTCGCCAGAATCTATCTTACATATTTACAGGTCAATTATTCCTCACTTTGAATACTGCTGCTACATCTGGTCTGGGTTCCTGCTATATATAGATTCTTGATAAAATCCAAAGAAGAAATGTGACAAATGGCGAAGAATATTTTTAAAATGAAAGTGTCTCTGGAATAAGTTCATGATGGCCGCATTAGCGGTATTTTGAGGAGAGCTAAGGCTTTATTGGCCAGGTTAGACAATTTTCTATTGTTTATCTTAAATGTTTGGATAATTTCCGGAAATACATCGAATATATAATTTTTAGATTTAAATTAATGTTTTTTTGTGTCCTATTTTATTAATTAAAGATGTCAGTCGAAAATTAATGCACTTAATATTCGAGCAACCAATGTAGAATACTTCGCGGTTGAGGAGTAAATGATGTTAAAAGAAAAGGAAATGTGAACAGACTGAGAGAAAGAGAAAGAGAAAGAGACACCGATATAGAGAAAAACAGAGACCGATAGATAGTAACAGGGAAAAAAAGAGAGACCGATGGTTAGTAACAGAGAAAAAGAGCGAGATACCGATAGATAGTAACACACACACACGCGCGCGCGCATATATATATATATATATATATATATATATATATATATATATATATATATATATAGAGAGAGAGAGAGAGAGAGAGAGAGAGAGAGAGAGAAAAAGACTGATAGATAGTAACATAGGGAGAAAGAGATATAGAAACAGAACGATAGAAAGACCGATAGATATAAACAGAGAGAGAGAGAGAGACTGATTGATATAAACAGAGAGAGAGAGAGACTGATTGATATAAACAGAGAGAGAGAGAGAGAGTTAAGGAGAGAGACCGAGGGAGAGATAAAGAATGAGATATATATGAATGGTGAGATAACCAACAAAGTTTGGGGGGAGAGAGAAGGGGGGCAAAACAAAGGATTTGATGTGTGGGTAGGGCGGGCTTTAAGTCAGTGGAGCTGCTGGTAAGGTTTTTGCGCACGACATTAGTTCATATCATTTTTACAAGTGAGGGATTATTCAAATGGTGACCAGCAAGGAGAAAGAGAAAGGAATGGCTTAGAAGAAAAATAAAATTTAATGAAAGATGGGAAGATCGAATGAATGAAAAGTACATAAAATAATGAATGAGAACGCAGATTGATTTGGTATTTTTTCGGCCCATCAACATTTTGCAGGTTATTTAATGCCAGATTATAATTCTTTTAGATTCTAAGAATTTTTTGGAGACCATAGTGATTTACTGATACAAGTTCTACTCCGGGGATAGAAGAGGTGGATTCATACTTTTCTCGAGGGGGTCTGCGCATCAGTGAATATAACGACCCCGACTGGAACTGGAACTCGGCTCTACCGATTTCCAATTCAGAGTCATTATTCATTACTCCATTCGCACATACAGGCTTACAGCGCCTGGTGAGAACGCAGATGACAAGAAAAAGAAAAAGAAAAAGAAAGAAACTGACAGACACTGAAAACAATATAAAAAGTAATCATCTTTATACATAGAAACCTCTTTTCAATAACGCCCCTTCAGATAATCCAAACTTCACAAAGATCTATACAAAAAAAAAAAAAAAGAAAAAAGAAAAAGGAGGCATAGACAAAACGAAGAAAAAAAAGTAACGCTTGAATTGAATTACAATTATCTTTTTTTCGTGAAGGTTATTTGGTGAAGTTTTAAAACACTTTATTGTTATTACACACACACACACATACACACACATAAATACGCGTATACTTTTACTTACTTTTCGTCGGAGGTTTCGAAATAACGCAATTTTAGCTTCTTCCAAATTTGTCACGCCCTCTGTTTTTATGCCATAAAGTCTAATCGACGCAATCGCTGTTGGCAGGTCTGGAAGCGAGGCGATTTGCTCATCACTTAAAGGAGAAAGGTGCTGTTTGGCTGGTGAGTGACTTGCCATTTTTTAAAAATAAATAGTTTATTTTATTGGAGGCAGTAATATTTTCCAAACAGAAATACACAAAGTAAAAGTTCTTTCTCGCAAGGAAATATAAATAGTACAGTTAAGAATCCACCAAGTCAGCTGAACCTGCTAATGGCGTCTATACGCAGGTACAACTTGTTAACGATCTCATTCATGTTCTCAGTTAATTGTGTACAGGTGCAGTATACAATGCCGCACCTTCTTTTTTTTCCTTTTATAAATCTTGTTTAAAGAATAACACCAGATATATTTTTCCCGCCTGTTTTTTGCTATACAGCTGGTAATTACACCCCTTTTCTTGGCCCGTCATACATCCAAGGAGAGAAAATACTGATTGTCTAATTTTTCTTACTTAGTAAAAAAAAAAGAAAAAAAAAATCCTGTCATTTCTTATTTGAACTGTGATTGGTTGAATTAAAAATGACGTTTACATGAAGTATCTCAAAAGTTTAAGGTGACGGAAATGGATCGGCGGAAAAAAAAAAAAAAAAATAATGGATAAGTTTCCATAGGGACAATTTTCCTCTTCCTCTTCCGGAAGGAATAAAAATGATTTGTTTGTTTTAAAATTAAAAGTAAGTATTTTTTTTCTAAGCAGAAAGAAACGACATTTTTCTTTCAGTGTGATCGTGAAAAATGTTCAATAATAAGTTATTTTTAAAAAGCAAAAAAGTAAAAAAAAATAAAGAAAAAAACAAAAACAAAAAACTCCGAAAATTAACAATTTTAAAGTCAGTTTTATTTTATTCAGTTTTTTTAACTAGAAAATATGTGTAAATATTTTGAAATTTATATGTTTTGTAAATATTTAAAAAAAACAGCATTTCAAATTCTATTTAAAAATGTCGCTAATTATTTTCGACTCAAATTAGAAAAAGGGAAGTAAGGAGAAATTATAACGGGTGTAATTAACTGAACACATAATGCACAACAAAAACAAAATGGAGGATAAGCTACACTACGTATAAAGGGAGAGAACTGTTATATTTCACCTGCTAACTATGCAATATAGGAATCATAAAACTATGTTTTTTTATTTTATTTTATTTTTATGTCTATAAATATATAATAATAAGCAATCTTTAAAAATCTCTAAATACACAGAACAGACACAGATAATTTGTCTGACTTCATC
>OZ010587.1:74520986-74558486 GCA_963932145.1 Acanthosepion lycidas
ATATATTTTAAAATGTGCTACATTAATTTTTAACATCAAAAAGATTTTTTTGTTTGTTCTATCTTAAAGGCATTGTAACGTGACATCCATTTGAAATCGTTCGATTATGTGTAATGGATAATTTTACCGTTATAAAAAGGGATTTGTTTAAAAATCTCAAGCAAATAAATTTATTTAATGCCTCTAATTTGTTACTCAAGTGCGGAGTCGTCAGATACGTTTTTGAACTATTTATTTACTCTATCTATATAAACAACGTAGGCCTAACAATCGACACTGCATGGTGATTAGCAGTTTATTGCTTTAAGCAATCATCAATCCACGTGCCACTTCACTTTATTTTGGTCAACATTAGCCCTAAACAAAAACTGTTTTCCTCCTTCTCCTACTACCCTTAAAGCTCCAGTGATCTATGTACAGAGCCTACACAAAGAGGAGCATCACATGGCCTGAGGATCATTTAAGGCTTAAAATTGCTATTCATTTTTCTGTCCATACTGTTTATATCTACAAACGTTCTATCCTCGATACTGACTGCTCTTGTCCCATGAACATAATAAATACTAAACAATGATATTATAATTGTTTATCCCCTCCCTTTAGTTAGTAAGTTATCATGAAAACTACGCACTGTCATTAATTCAGATAAACAAGAAACCATTCCGTTTTGATTTCGAAGAAAGACGGAAGAAAAAGACACATCAGAGACGCTGCTTGGTTTTAGTAAGAAAAAGAAAGCATAAATGATAATAAGGAGAGAGATGCGTAAACAAAGAAGGCGATAACGCTCTCATGCGTTTAACGTCTGCTTTAGTGAAATGGAAAATCATTTCAATTTTTAATATTTTTATTTTGTCCACTTTTAAAAAAAAATAATGATCTGTATTCATACTTATAAATTATTATTGCAGTACTGTTTATCTCAAATATTTATTGACGAAATAGCGAAATTTCAACAGGTATTTATAGACGTGAAATTCACAAGGAGCTTATTCGTTCATTAAATTAGGATTCATCAGAAAATTCAAATATGAAATCGGAACGTTTCATGGGTACTTTTATGTTTTAAGAATACAATATACAATAAGGAAGTTTGTCATCTGAAAAATTAACTATGCGTAAAAAGCTCCGTGACACAAATTTTAGCGCATTCAAATCCAGATAAATCCAGCCAACCCGTAGTATGTATATATGACAATCAAATAAGTAAACATTTATTTATAAATATTTTTATTGGGTGCCTAGCGTACAATGATTAGCAAGCTTATTTCTTGTGGTATTAACATTGAATTATAGACAGTCTTCATTCAAAACTTTACAAAACAAAAAGTTGAGATCTTGTCATGAAGTCGGTTTCTTGTCATGATGCAAACATTCAAGCCCGATTGGAAAATTAAAAACAAAATTTTTGCGAACACACACACACACACACACACACACACACACACACACACACACACACACACACCAAAACATTTAGAATATTGCTGCTACATTTGATCCGGTGCTCCTGCTATTTAACTAGAGTTCCTTGATAAAATCAAAAGAAGAATACAGCAATATTATTGGCCCTGTTCTGGCCTCTCGGCTTCAGTCTCCTTCCCACCGTCGTAAGGTTACCTCCCTGTACATTTTCTACAAATATTTCCATGGTAATTGTTCAGATAAGCTCTTCGCTACAGTTAATTTACAGTTGAGTTGGTTAGATGTAACCGTAAATCATATGCTAAGAGTTCCTTTTCTCACACTTCTCGCTCGTGGAAGTCTCTTCCGGCACCATGATTTCCAGCCAACTTTAATCTGCAAAAATTTAAATGCAATGTCAATCGCTATCTGTTGTCCTCCTGATTACTCTTCTTTTGTTCTTGCTCGTTAGCAATGTTTCTGTTTCTAACTCTTCCACACCCAGTAACCGCTTGTGTCTCAGCGGCTTTACTGCCTTGCTTGGGGCGAAATCGATTAAATCGCTTGCCATTTAAATTGTTCTGTAGAGACCAGAACAAATGGAAATCCGAAGGAGTCAAGTCAGAAAAATAGGGTGGGTGCTGGAGGGTTTCCCATTTCGACTCTTTAAGCTTCTACAATGTCTGTTTTCTAACATGCGATCTTGCGTTGTCGTGGTAAAAAATGACACCTTTTCGATTTGCCAAAATCGTGCGTCTTTCTTGAACCCAGCACTCTTCCAATGACGAAAGGTATTTAAGATATTGATTTTCAGACTCCTTGCAATCTGAAATCCTCAGTTTATTCTTCATAATGATAACCTGGGCATCTTCATCGATGTCGGAAGGTCGCGCTTTACCTAGTTGATCGTTTAGGTTAAAATCGACCTGACAAAATCTGTCAAACCAGTTCTTTCGAGGAGCTTACAAAGCTCATCCCCAAAACCATTGTTAGTGAGCTAAGTTGTCTCTGAGTATTAAGTATAATTTGCTTCACTTAGTAATAATAAGAAATAACATCCATTATAGCATAGAACGTAATTAGGGAAATGTTACGTTGGCCAATTTGTCTTCTCCTCCTCACCCTTCTTCTTCTCTGTACCGCGTTCATTTAGGTGATAGGCGATCATAGCTTTCCACAATCTCCTATCTTGTATAGTTCTTAGCATTTTTCTCCCTTTGCTAAAACCCCCTACCTTTTCCCAACATCTATTCACACAAACTCGCCAGGTAAGTGTTTCGCTACTTTTCCTATCCTCTCTTGCCCATAATATGCCACGTGAGGGTTAAGAAAAACTTATCTTTACCGACACGTTTCGTCCCATCAAGATAAATGCAAAGATTTTATTTTGTAATAAATATTAGTTATTTATTTAAAGTAACATGTATAGTACAATTTTAAGTTTCGGCGCGCTCATAAAATAAGCCTTCCTAAATTAAAAAATTTGAAAAACCAATAACATTTTTGCTCTTGTATATAAATACCTGTTACAAAATAAAATCCTTGCATTTGCCTTGATAAATTTCATCGGAGGACGAAACGCGTCGACTAAGATAAGATTTCCTTTTGTTTTATCATATTCACGGATATACTCTAGCTCAAATTTCTACACGCACACACACACACACGCACACATAGACACACACACACACACATATATATAAGTTATCGGGGATTAAAACAAAAACATGTTAAAAATCGCTACACAATAGCAATCGTGTTAATCATTTTAATTCTGTATTTTTTCGTCTTCTCTTTCTCTTTCAAAGAAAGAGGAAATTTTCTGCTTTTGAAACTAATCGTTCACTCACCAGTAATTTAACATTGCCCGAGGAGACACATTTGTAGTGTTGAAACACGATTGCTAATGTGTAGCGATTTTTAACATGATTTTGTTTTAATCTCCGATAATAAACAATATTTAGCTCTACTCTGTATTGAGCCCTCTTTTAAATTAAATGTTACGGACAGTGGAATTTACTCCATTTCTTCGTATCTTACCTTGATATATATATATATATATATATATATATATATATATATATATATATATATATATATATGTGTGTGTGTGTGTGTGTGTGTGTGTGTACAGGCAGTCAGGTGGTTAAATTTGTGCTTTATACATAATTCAAATGAATAACTTCATTGACTTTGTCCTAATCTGAAATTATTTATTTAAATTCTGTTTTTCTTTAAAATCTGTGTGTGTGTGTTGTGAGTGGAATTAGAATGAATTCGAAGTATCAGGTGTGCTTTTTTTCATTTGCAATTAGAGTATTTTTATTATTTTCAGTTGGGAGTACTTTTGTCATTTACAATTGGGAGAATTTGTTCCATTTGCAATTGGGAGTATTTCTGTCATTTTCATTCAGGAGTATTTTTATCATTCGTAACCGGGAGCAATTTTGTCACTTGTAACTAGGAGCATTTTCGACATTTAACAATTAGGAGTATTGTAACTTGCAAAAAAAAGTGAATTTTCTTTATGATTTTCTTGAAATTGTGACTGCAGGGAATGCAAAAATCATTGTTCAACAATCTTCTCATTATTTATTAATGGTAATCGACAAAATAAATCAAAGTGAAATATTTTTCCCACCAAACAAGATCTTGTTGATTATTTTCAAAACACAGTCTTAGCTTGGCTGGCCGAGTTGTCGAGCAAGTAAGTCGCTCACTCTCACTCCCCTCTCTCTCTTTCGCTTTCTCCCTCTCTCTCTCTCACACACACACTGATACACACACACACAAACGCACACATATGAGCATACATACAAGTATGCGCAGACAGATACGAGTCCTTTAAAACAAAGAACACTGAATTGCTAAAAATAAGGAAAAAAGGTAGAGATGCAAGTATGATTTAATTAATGTTTGTGACATTAACTTTACTAATTAAAGTAGTGAATGCACAGACACACATACATACACACACATATATTTATGTGTATATATATATATATACACACACACACTTACACACACAACGCACACACACACGCACACACACACACATGCATATATATATATATATATATATATATATATATATATATATATATATATATATACACACTAGAGTTCAAACGTTTGAAGCCACCCACAGAATTCGCATGGGATGAACTTGAAGGAATAATGAAAAAAATAAATAAATAAATAAATAAAAAAATGAAAAAGAGCTCTCAGTATCATTGTAAAAAGAATGGAATCAATTATCAAACTTAGATTTTGAGAAATTTTTGCAACGAATGCCAAAATATTTTGCTGCAGTAATCAAGGCTAAAGGATATTTTGACGTGAGCAAAATTTAATCATAAAATGCTTTTTTTCTTTTTTCATACTAAATTTCTAATAAAAAATATCATGTCTCAATTTTTTTAAACCATTGATAATAATTTTCTCTTATTTAACGTTCAAAACTACTACATTGGTGACAATTTAAAAAAATACCAGGGGTTACCTCAAATTTTAAAGCTGCATATATATATATATATATATATATATATATATATATATGCATATATATATATATATATATATATATATATATATTTATATATATATGCAGTTTTTTAGCCTTTTCAATTATCCACTCTACAACTATCTATCTATCTATCTATCTATCTATCTATCTATCTATATATATATATATATATATATATATATATATATATATATATATATATAGTACGATGGGTAAATTGTCGCCATTTTAGATTTTTCATTTCGCGCATTGTGAATTGCGTCATGGAGCCCTTTTTTCTCACAGACAGTGCTCAACTGTCTCTACTATACGGTGCAGTCGACAAAATAAAAAAAACAAACAACGCGCATGCGCGAAATTAAAAATATAAAATAGCGTCAATTTACTCATTGAATTTTGTATAGATATATATAGATATGTATACATTGTTTAAACATTAGGCCTGTAGCCTGGCACGCAGATAAAATGTATTTTAATTTCAAATATTCACCATATAATGTGAAATTTTCGTGATTAACATCCAATATTGAAGGAAGTGCGTGAATAAGCAAAGAGATTAAGCTAATCTTTATTGTATAAGAATATGACTGTTCTTTTTTTTAATGTTTATGCTGTGGATTATTGGTGCATCATTTAATCTTTGAAATCCACAAATTGGATGTTTGAATATTTTAATAAAAGATTATGAAGTGAAATAAATAAATAAAGGTAATTTTTTTTAAAAAATCGTATTTTTTTTTTTTAAATTTTATTCATTTTATCTAAATGTAAAAAAAAAAGGGCATTCAAAACTAGTTGTCTGTTTCAGTAGCTGTTTGTTTTTATTAATACTTCCGAAGTAAATTTATAAAGTAAATAGGACAGTGATAATCAATTCTGTTTCATGAAAAACCGTATAAAGAAGTTACTCATTCGAAAAACAGCTTTAATATTTAGAAAATCTCAAATCTTTTTTATATGCCGTATCCCTTCAGAACATGGGGGATCATGAACCTCCACAACGTCCTATCCTTTTCAACTCTAAGCAGTTTTGTCTCTTTACTATACTTCTCAGTCCATGTTCTCTCGTCCATTTACACAAACTCGTTAAGTAGGCTGATCACGGCCCTCCACAACTTCCTATCCTTTGTAACTCTATGCAATGTTTGTCTTTTTACCATCCTTCCCAGTTTCTGTTCTCTTGTTCATTTACACAAACTCGTTAAGTAGATTGATCTCGGCCCTCCACAACTTCCTGTCCTTTGTGACTCTATGCAATGTTTGTCTCTTTAATTTCCTTCCCAGTCCCTGTTCTCTCCATTTACACAAACTCGTTATGTAGTGTACTCGCTGTTTTCCCCCACTGTCCTTCTTGTCTTCAATATGTTCTGCAAGTGTCAAATTCTTCAGGCTCTATTTCCTCATTATATGTTCTAGGAATTTCAACTGTCTCTTTTTTATCCTAAGCAAAAGTTGATTTTTTGTTTCTAGCTTCCTTGAAAATTCATCGTTGTTTACATGCTCTGCCCATAGCATTCTCAGCATCCTTCTGTAGAACCACCTCTTTGTTGCAAGTCTTCTGTTCATGTGTGAGGAAATTGCTCACTACCTTATAGGAAAAAAATGATAATACAGAGAAGTTCAGCACTTTTCTTTGTTTCTAATTAAAATTTACTGTTTCGGTTTAAATTTTGGAAAGTATTATATTGAATTAATTGCTAGGTCTGCTGACAAGGAATTTGGCTCACAGTGTCGTGCTAGACAATTTGTCTCGCCAGAATCTGTTTTAGACGTTGATAAGTCTACCATTGAAACCGCCTATCACATTTGGTATAGTGCTTCTGCTAAGTAGTTAGAGATTCTTGATAAAATCCAAAGAAGAATTTGCAATGTTATCGGTCCTGACCTGGCATCTCGGCTTCAGTCACTTTCCCACAACTGTAATGTAGCTTTCCTGTGCCTTTTCTATAAACAATTTTATGCTAATTGATCTGATAAGCTTTCCACTTTGGGACCTAGACTTTATGAATTTGAGAGCAGTGTTAGATTGGCGGCAAGGTCTCATCATTTTTTTCAGTTAAAATGGCTAGATGTAGCCGTAAATACTATTCTAACAGTTTCTTCTATCGCACTTCTTGCTTGTGAGACTCTATTTCGGCTTCTTGCTTCCCAATGAACTTTGATCATGTAAATATAATTTCAATCGCTATTTTCTGTCTTCTTAATTCTGGTTCTTTTATTCTTCTTGATCTTTAATAGTATTTTTCTAATGTTCTCAGAAACACTTGCGTCTTATTGGCTTTGTTGCCTTGATTGGAGTGAAATTATTAAAACAAATCTTTCGTTATTCTAAAGAGAGTTCGGATATTAATATCATATGAGACTGAAGTATCTTCTCTCGTTTAATTCGAGTTTTTCTTGATATAGTTTCGTGACTACGTTTATGTGTAATCTCTTTTTGAATAACTATTATTGCTGTTGCCTCAAATATATTATATTATCGGTGAATCGTGTGTATGTGTACATGTGTGTGTTAGTTGTTAATCTCTCACTAATTTTTCTCTTTCACTATGGCAAATATTCAAAAAAGTTACATTCTTTAGTTCCACCAGTTCCGACCTTCACAGCTACAACCCACCATATCGTATATAGTAGTAAATCATCCACATTCCCTTTATATCCCTTTGATAAGTTCTAGTCGGTCAGCTTCTTCGACAGAACTGTTACTGTCCGGGACAAACTCCCGAGTAGATGCTTCCCTGATCGCTACAACGTTGGCTTCGTCAAATCGAGTGTCAACCGATATCTATCTTTCCACTTAAAGCAATCTGACTCAGTAACGATCTACCTTGAGTGGCTCTTGGGCGAACTAAAATAACAAAATAAATTAGAAGTTGAAATCTTGTGTACTCTAATCGCAATTTCAATTAAGGTTTAGTCATCTTTTCTACCAAATTAAAAGTAAAGGTAGGTTTTAATATAGACCGTGACGAGTGTCATTTCGTCCAATCATTTTTATCTATTATCTTCCTCATGTTTTATGAAACCACACCCACATGTTTCTCGCTCGAGTTCATCCGCCAATCAAAAGACATTATATCTACGCGTCGTTCTATTCGTAAAGGTTTTTTCCTGACAAAACAGTACACCACAACAGGCAGGCAACAACAGAAATTAAAGTATCCTGTTTCTGGAAATACGACCCGGTTGTCTTAATTATCTTGGACGCTTAAAAAGGTAGGAATTATAAGCCTGTTTGCCTTCGTAAAAGGCAGGAGTAACAGCAACACGTAAATGTAAATATATTTACTACAGAAAAGAACCCGTTTATTTATTTTTCTTTAATACGTCCGATAATTTTTTTTTTTACTCGTTTCTGTTCGTTGGACAACTTAACGGTAAGAGAAGCTCTCTATTGGAATATTTGTTAATATCCAAGCGTGGTAAGGAATGCCTTGGTGAGATTTTACTTAAAAGGTTAGTTTGATTTTCATTTTAAAGTCAACATTTCTTTTTTGTTTTCTTTTACTTTATGAGTTTGTTTTCAAACTCACATTTTTTTTATATATCTAACTGCAGAGAGATTTTCACACACGTAGAGTGACGTGTATATTTTACCCATGTTTAAGAAACATATTGTAACATTTCGCAGATAAACATACGCATTTGAAAGTTTACCAAGTGTGACTTTTCTCTCTACACACAATATTGACATAAAATAATTAAGCGTAAAATTAAAAAAGAGAAAATTACGAAATATGTTATTTTATGATGTATTCAAGAATTCTATCAGTTTGCATTGAAATATTTCCCTTTTCTATTAGACCACAAGTATAAAAATTACGGCAACTTTTGTATAAATTATAGCGTAAAAAATGAAACAACTCACGTATTGGTCAGCTTCCTTAGTTGTTTAATAAAATAATAAAAGAATTTACACACAAACAAGTACTACACCATCACCCCGACTAACAAACTTAAAAAGAAAAAAACAAAAAACAAAACAGATCATCCATGATCTAGTAGATCGTCATGATGGAGTCGTCTGGGGTTAATTGCCGCCGTCCATCTTGCTCATGTAAGGAGCGATATGTTCTGCTAAGCAGCTAGATGTAATTCATGAACTGATACTCCCGCAGCTGGGGAAAATAAATACCGTAAGGTGCTCAGTCCCGAGGAACGACTGCTCGAATCTGCACTGAAAATTGCACTTGAGAGGGGGGTCGATAGTCGCTACCGGAGCCAGCGCAACCGACGGTTGCGCGGGGCTGGGCAATTTTCGTCCTTGGCTCAGATGAAAACAACTTTACCACAAATG
Source organism: Acanthosepion lycidas (assembly GCA_963932145.1). Classification (NCBI taxonomy): domain Eukaryota; kingdom Metazoa; phylum Mollusca; class Cephalopoda; order Sepiida; family Sepiidae; genus Acanthosepion; species Acanthosepion lycidas. Next base: position 74,530,214 of record OZ010587.1, read on the forward strand.
ACTTAATATTATGTATTTCTGATAGGTGTATGTGGGAGGTATTTCTGTCGCACCATGTATGTCAACACATACAGTTTTGCATCAAAAAAATATAATAGCTTTAACATATAAATGATGGTATAAATTTACGATCCGTGATGATATCTAACTTTCACTGCTATGATTAAATACCATGACATGATTAAAATTGTTTTCCCATAGTATGAGAAAATTTAAGCTTAAATCTAATTTTGCATTTTCCATGTGGATACAGGGTTACGCAGTAAAATCCGGAAAATAATGGATAATAAAAACTGGATTTTTATATAACAAATTAATATATTTCAATTACATTGGGATTTATACTGTTAGGCATATAAGTGAGATAAAAAAATTCGCTCCATTTGACCACCATCGACGGCCAGGAATTTCTCCAGGAGGGACCGGAAGCTGTAGCCGGCTTTAACGATGGCGTCCATATCCATGTTGTCCATGGCGTCTCTGATGGCTGTCTTGAAGTTGTAGGTCCTGTTATTCACCCCCTCTCCAAGAAACCCCCAAACAAATTAGTCAAGAGGATGGCGGCCTGGAGATGAAGTGGAGGGGGACCATAATTCGGCGACCAGAGGTACGGTGTGTAAGTGGTGCTTCTTGAGCAAAGAGGATATATAAATCAAGACTTCCTTGACAATACATCTGATTGTGCGCCTCATGATGCCGATTCACTAATTTGCTGTGGTTCTCCTGGAAAATATCGCCAACTGCAAAAAACCTCTGAGCATATGTGCATATTTATGTGTGGATATATATGCGAAGATGGATATATGTATATACGTTGTGTGTCTACCGGTGTATGTGAATATATATATATATATATATATATATATATATATATATATATATATATATATATATATGGGGATATATACATATATATATGGGGTATAAATCTATCTATATGGGTATAATTGTATTTATATATATGAATATATATGAATATATGTGTGCGTGTATATAGTTAGGTTATATATATGAGCATATATAAAAGTATATATATATATATATATATATATATATATATATATGTAAATATAGATGTATATATGAGAAAATATATATGTATAAATATATATATATATATGAGTGTGTATATAAGTATATATATAAATATGAGTATATAAATATATATGGAAATATAAATATGAGTATATCTACGTGCATAATATATATATATATATATATATATATATATATATATATGGGCTTATGCATATATATAATTATAGGTATATGCATACATATATAAATATGGAGATACATATATATAGAGATAGCATATATAAAGAGTTATATGTATATATATATATATATATATATATATATATATATAATATGCCCATACATATATGAATATATATATATAGATATGTACATATATGAATATATACATATATATTCATATCTGCATATATATATATATATATATATATATACATATAAATACATAAAAGCATATATATATATATATATATATATATATATATATATATATATATATATACGTAGATATATGTATGTATATATGTGTATATATATGTGTGTGCGTGTGACTATATATATGCGTGTATAAACATATATATAAACATATATATGCATATATATACAAAGATATATATGGGTATATATATATAGATGGTCAATATATGTATATGGGTATCTTCTCTTTCTCTCACTCTCTCTGTCTATATATATACATATATGTATATATATAAATGTGCATATATATCTACATATATATATTCATTTATATGTACGTGTATATATTGATTTATATATAGATATATTGATTTACATAGATATATATTTATATATATATTGATATAAACATAAACTGATATATATATATATATATATTGATATATATATATATATATTGATATATATTTGTATTGATATATATTTATATATATTTTTGATATATATATATACATATATATTTACATATATATATATTGATATATATAATGAAATATAGATATATATATATATATATATATATATATATATGGATTTATACATACAAATATAAATTGATCAAGCAATATATATTGGTCTACATATACACATATATACACATCTATATCTGTGTATATATATATATATATATATATATATATATATATAAATATGCATCGGTTATATACATTTCTATTTAGGTATAATATATATTTTGGCATATATATATATATATATATATATATATACATATACATATATATATAGCAGTATGAGTACTTGTATATGTCTGTATATTTATATGTATATATAGATATATGAGCATATATGAATAAGTATAGATGTATATATATATATATGAGTATATATCTTTATATAATTATAGAAATATATATGAGTATATATACATATATATATATATATATATTTATGAGTATACATATTGACATATTGTCATATATATATAATGCGCATATGTATACATGTATATTTTCTATTGATTTGTATAAATATAATAATTTTTATATATATTGATTTATATATGTGTGTATACATGTAATTATATATATATATAAATATATATATATATATATATATATATATATATATATATATATATATAGTGGTAAACATATATGTATTTATAAATATATATATAAATATATACATATATACATCTTGTGATATATATTGAAATATATGTGTGTATATATTGTTATATATACACACACATATATATGTACACATATATATATGTCTATTTATATATATATACAGTTGTCTACATATATATATACATATACGTCTATATACAAATCAATACCTACGTATTTGTCTATAGGTTAGGTAAATTATTGAAATAAAAATATATTTCAGTAATTTATAATACATTATCTAGTTTGAAAAATTTAATTCAATTTACATGATAAAAATGATCATTAACCTAATGTAATTTCCATTGTATAATATATATTGTATATATATATATTTATATATATATATATATATATATATATATGCACATATTTATATATATGCATATATATATACTTATTTATATATATACACACATATATATATAAACACATGCATATACACACATATATATACATATACATATATACATATTTATATATACAGATATATATGTACATATTTATATAGATACATAGATATATAAATACATAAATAGATATATAGATGCAACTTTATATTTATATACATACACACATATATATGCACACAGATATATGAACATATACATTTATGCAAATATTTACATATCTAGATAGATATACCCCATATTTATATATATATATATATATATATATATATATATATATATATATATATATATACATAGAAACACACACATATATATATACATTTACGCACACACACACATATATATGCACACATATAAAAGCACATACATATTATATATATGAATACAAACATATTTATATATACACACATATTTTTGTACATACATGTTTATATATACATACACACATATATATACATATTTATATATATTTTTGCATATATTTATAGATATACATACACATACCTTTATATAGATATACACATATTTATATATATACACATATTTAATTTATATGTACACATATCATATATATATATGCGTATTTGTTTTTATATTTTAAGCACATACAAACGGGCATTTACATACACATTTTTATATATAAACATATTTATATTTATATATGTACACACATTTATACATATTTACACACATATATATATATATATATACATATATGTACACGAATTTTTATATATATATTCAAATATTTATATATATATATGCTCACATATTTACATATAAGCACATATTTATATATATATATATATTTATATATATCTTTACATTTAAATATTCACACATATTTGTATACACATATACACATATTTACATATATACACATATCTATATAAACATATTTATATATATATTTATATATACACATATACATACACCTAATTATATATATACATATATATAATATTAAGCAGCATATATATTATATATAAACAAATAATCATACATAGAATCAATCAGCAATATTAATCGCATTAATAATCGCTGATTGATTCTATCTATGATTGTTTCTTATATATATTTATATATATACACACATCTTTATATATATATATATTTATAGATATAATATATACATATATTTACATATATACACATTTTTATATTTATATACACATACTTATATATATATATATATATATATATATATATATATATATATATATATATATATATATATTTATATATATATATATATACATATGAAACATTAATATGTATACACATATTTAAATATATATATATACAGTCTTGTATATATATACACGTATTTATCTCTGTATACACTTATTAGTATATATACATATATTTACATATAATATACGCATATTTATATATATAGACATATTGATATATATATATATACATATTTATATATATATATATATGTACACATATTTATATATGAAACGCATATTTATATCTGTACATAAATAAACATTGATGCTTATTTATATATATATGAAGTTTTAATAAATTTATTATATAATAAATATGGCATATAAATATGCACAGATTTATATATGTACACATGTCACTCTTTTTATATAATATAAAGATGTATATATATATATATATATATATCTATATATCTATATATATATATTAATATGTACACATATTTATATATTTGTACACATATTTATATATACGTATATTTATATATATGTATACATATTTATGTGTATAAATTTACATATATTAATATAAGTATATGTACACATTTACATATATATGTGTGTCCACCTCTTTATATATATGTTGATATATTTATACATATATATACATATATATATATATATATATATATATATATATATATAAATATAAAAGTGAACATAGAAGTCAACACTTAGAGGCGACAGTCTGTTTCATGCTATATGCAATCGTCAAGCCACGTGTGCTTGACGATTGCATATAGCATGAAACAGACTGTCGCCTCTAAGTGTTGACTTCTATGTTCACTTTTATATTTACACACGCTCTATCTCTGATATTGAGCACTTTATTCCATAAATATAGCACACCTTAAGACTATATTTCTTTATATATATATATATATATATATATATATATATATATGTCTGTGTGTGTGAAAGTGTGTGTATATAAATATAAATATACATACATACATATATATATATATATATATATATATATGTATATGTACATGTATATATATATATATATATATATATATATATATATATATATATATATATATATATATATACGTATATGTATATTATTTATATATTATATGCACGGTACTATTTAGAAAGCGCTCAATATCAGAGATAGAGCTAGCATATTTGGTTGGATTGATGTGAGTTTGTGACCCTGGGTTTCACGCTTTTGCGATCGTCAAACGAACTGATTAGCGTGAAACCCAGAGTCTCAAACTCACATCAATCCAACCAAATATATAATTATATATATATATATATATATATATATATATATATATATATATACATATACGTACTTGTATATATATATATATATGTACATATATTTATACATATGAACTCATATATATATATATATATATATATATATATATATATATATACGCATATTGATATTTATACACGTATTCATTAATATATATACTTATATATGTATGTACATATTTATATTTATGCACGCATATTTATATATATATAGATCTATTTATACATAGATACGCACATATATATATATATAAATAGATATTTTTTGTATATATACAAAATATTTATATACGTTTATACATACACACATATATATATATATATATATATATATATATGCAAACATTTATATGTATATATATATACAGATATATACATATATACACATTTATATATACGCATATATTCATATATATATATATATATATATATATATATATATATATACATACATATCTGAAGGAATATAGTTTTAAGGTGTGCTATATTTATGGGATAAAGTGCTCCATATCAGAGGTAGAGCGTATGTAAATATAAATATAAAAATGAATATTGAAGTCAACACTCAGAGATGACAGGCTGTTTCATGCTGGACGCAAACAACACGTATATGTATATATTCCGTTTGTGTCCAGCATGAAACAGCCTGTCGCCTTTTTTGTCGACTTTATTTTTTCATTTATATATATATATATATATATATATATATATATATATATATATATATATATATATATATATATAACTTGGTACTATCAGCCGTATCATCACCCAAAAATCTGTGATTCGCTTCGTGTAGCCACGCAGATTAACCAGTGGCTCTGTAGCAAAGAGTATGTTGACTGATTCAAAAATATCAGAAGCAAAGATAAATTGGTCTTCATCAAGTACGATATCTGCTACTATTACTCACCTGTCACAGAAGAAGGCTTGTCTGAAGCATAATGTTTGGCCAGGCAGTTTATTTCGATTAAATCTGAGGTTTTTGAAGTTATTCAGCACTGTAGAAAGTTGGTGCTGATCCCGAATGGTGAACGATGGAGCAAGAAATCGCCTGACAACGGCTTTGACGTCCCCATAGACTCTCTTGATGGTGCAGAGATCTTGGAATTAATGTGTATTTTTATTTTGTATAAATAGGGAAAGAATGCTTCCATTTTTTTACCATTGTTTAAAATTGGAGGTTAGTTACAAAAATGTAGCTAAAACATGGTTAATGTGACTGAATTTTGTGTTGTCGTGCCTCATAATTCACTTGATATAGATCATTTTTTTAAAGAGTGTCTAGTTAAACCTGACTGTCATTAATGACATATTTCAGCAAGATTCCAATTTTCATTTAACCCACTTCAACTTCTTTTAGAGGGATTTTCAGTGCCAAAAATGGATTCAGCACCCAAAAGATACATAAGAATAGTGGTTTATATCATAATTTTCTGATAAATATAAAGAAAAGTTATGTCAAAACATTATGGTACCAAAACGAGGTAACGACTGATTTAACATTTGAAAGGAGGAGTACATCTTATACATCTTCCTTCGGATAATTTTCTAATATTTTTCAGATTTAAACTGTTTCAATATATGGGAACTTTCACTAAAAAGGAGAAAAACTTCGTCTCAGCTATTTTCGTCATCGTTATTCGAAGTTGGGGGTTGCAGGCAGAAAGCTGATAAAATATGGCAAAAATTGTTTTAATTTGACTGAATCTTGTGTTCTAGGGCCCCGAAATCCACTTTGTATAGGCCATTTCTTAAAAAAAAAAGTGTCAAATTAAACGTGCGCGTCACTTATAAAATTCATTTAAACAAGATTCCAATGACTTTCCTATTAGGAAAACAATTATCCAGAAGTGATCTATAAATAAATGATTAAACAAATTCGTGTTTCCATTACTTTCACCTGATCATAACTTGACAAATACTCGAAGTTAGGACAAAAGACCAGTTCTGAAGTTCTGGAATTATTTACGTTCAGACTGGATATTGCACATATCACCTGGGAAATGTACACAAAACGTCAAATGTTCGCTTGCGATCCCACAGTTTGCGGGAGCACATTCAAATGTTTGAGATATCGCAATGGAAATTGTCTCACAGTATGGGAAAACAATTTTAATCACGGCACGTTATTTAACCATAGCAGTGAAAATGAGACAACCTCCTCATACATACTTGAAACCATATCGATGTGATTCTACTGACAAATGTTGAATATCTGGCAAGTGTTTTAACAGAGGATCGAAGGTGATACTCTGAAATCCGAAGGCACATTGGGATAGCCGAGGACACGTTCCAAAACCAAAGTATAAAAAAACAGAAAAATTAAAAACAAAGAAAAGAGTACTGAACTGTTACGCAATATCAGTCCTCCTATATGAGAGTGAATGCATGACAATCTCCTCACAGATGAAGAAGAGATTTGTGGTCTACAGAAGGATGATGAGAATATCATGGACCGAACATTGGAGCAATGGTGAAGTTTTAGAGAAAATGAAAACAAAATGGATACTTATACTTAACATCAAGAAGAGAAAGTTGAAATTTTTGGGTTACATAATGCGGAAAGAAGGCTTGGAAAATTTGAAATACACAGAGAATTGAAAGCAAGAGGAACATATGAAGACGACGCATGAGCTATTTAGCAAGCTTAATTAACTGAATGAATGAAGTAAAGTTTATAAGAGATAACAAAAAGAAAATTTATTAAGAGCTATAAATGACAGGAAATTGTGGAGAGCCATGATTGACAACATCCTGACGGGACACGGCACATAAAGAATTCTACAAATGGATGTGAATCCTGTTATGTATTATTGATTTCTTTCACCTAATTTGTAGCAATATAATATGGCATGTGCATTAAAACTGTATATTTAAAATAGAATTAAAATAAGCTTCCCAAAAACTAAGAAGTTATTTACTAGAGGCGATGATCTAATTAGAACAAACACTGTTCGTTGCCTCGACGATTTTCTAAATATTACCAAAATTGTATTTTCAGATTTTTCTCTTAAGCATTTGGCGTTTATACCGGAGGTGATTATTTTCCTGTATCGTCCATTTTAGTCGCACTATAGAAAATAAAATAAATTCTGGGACACATTATGAATAAAGAGTGTTTGGAATATTTAAAACTCACAGAAAAAAAAAAAAAAAACATTGAAAGGAGAGCCAGAAAAAAAAACAAAAAAAAAAAAAAAAAAAAACAGAGAGTAGGCTACCGAATTAGTTTGGATGACAGAGCTGAGATAAAGACAGATGATAAAAAAGTTGCTTTGAACAAGAAAAAACAAAACTTGTGGAAAGCTATGATCGTCCACATCCTGAATGAACACAGCACATAAAACGTTTTTTTAATCGATTCACAGCAAGTAAGGCGATAATACTACTAAGACGCAAGGGCCTTCTGGGAGGGAAATAGAATGAAAGAAAGAAACGGAAACCCCATCCTAAAAAAGGAACAAGATAAACTTCTACTCCTGTTCAAAAAACCCTTCCAATATTTCAATGATAATTTTTATTGCTAATTGATTATGAGTGCTAAACTATTTAAAGGAGAAGTAATGCTCTCCTGCATTGATTTATAAATCGTATTGTTTCTGGTTCGATATGAGAGATTTACCTGTCTAACCATCCAAATTTAACCGGCCCTTTTTCATAAGTTGTTTTTATATATATTTTCGTTTTCTTTTCACAAAAGTTTTTAAGCATTTCCAAGTCAATTCACATGCCAATTGGATTGATTTATGAAATTGTTACTTTCTTTTTCTCGTACAGTTTTTTTTCTCTTAATTTACGCATTAAGAAGCTGTCATTTCATCCAATCATTTTTATCCATTATCTTCCTCATGCTTTATGAAACCACGCCCACATTTCACTCACTGGAGTTCATCCACCAATCAAAAGACATTATATTTATATACTTTTACCTTATCTCTGCAGTCTCTTTTCCCTGACAAACATAGGTTTACAAGGAACAGTAAGTTTATTAAGTGTCCTAATTATTATCAACACTTTTAAAATAGGAAGTATCATAAAATTGACTTTTTTGTTTCTGTATAAGGCAGAAACTTCAATGAGATAACACAACCTAAATGTGAATATATTTAAACTACAGAAAAGAATATTGTATCATCTTGCACTGTCTGGGCGATGGGCATTATTATCATTGCACTATGTCGAGTGATCAGTTAACGTCGCTAATATTTACCTGTCTTTAACAAAGAATTTTACATGGATAGTTTTATTGGGCATCATTAAGAAACGAATTCATTGACTTATTTAGGACATTGTTTCTGGTTCTGTTTCAGAGACGTTCCAAGTGAACCCAGTTTATTAACGACCGAAAGACCAAAACTAAAACGCCATGGATTCTGATAATGTCTTCTGTGATATATCTGTCGAGGCTATAATCAAATCTTTAAAGATCCTCGACCTTGATGTATATGACGACGAATCGTTGACTGAAAGATGTCAGAGGATTATGGAAGTGATTCCGAGCTCCCAAAATATATGTCACGTATTGGACGTCATGGACGCTCTTGATATTTGTACGGCTGGAGCCTTTTCTATGAGCGAGATGAAAGAGCGGCTTCTTCTTTATTTGCATTCTCAGACGAAAGGCAGTGATGATTTGGTAAGTCATAATATAAAATTTATTTTGCTCCCGAACGAGCTTCCATATTTTTGACCAGCTTATATGTATTATAAAGAGAATCTCACAATTTGGGTTTTTCTGAAAATATTGAAAATGAAATTTGTTATTTGTATTATTTGTACGTTTGGGTATGACCATTATGTAGCTTGTCCCCTCAATCATATGTTTGACACTATGAATTGTACATATGGAGATTAATTAGGACTTTCATAGAGACAATGAGGTATGACGATGGATGTAGTAAGAAAAGTAAGAATGCGTTGTTTTGGTGTTGGGAATATTGTAGTATTAGGTTGGTGCAAAAATAATGACGTAATAATGTCGTTTTTTGACGTATTTTTTAACGTCAAAAAACGACATTATTACGTCATTATTTTTGCACCAACCTAATATGTTTGGGTCAGTGTTTGTGGCTACCTAATTTTAATGTTAAGACAGATGAAAACCGTACTCTTCTCCTCATTTCCCCTTTTGGCCTTGTGCCACATTTTGTTTAGTCATACAAATAAATATCACTATGTTAGAGTTAATGTAGAACCCTGGATACGTATATGTGGGTGGCACCAGAAACTGACAAATTTTCTTCAGTACTTAGCTATTTGGGACTGCTCGAGTATCAGGAGCTGACACCTACTGACCTGCATTATGTGGGAAAGATGGGGAAATTACAGCTTGGGGATAGGACATCTCTGGAACTGGAGTTTGGTTGATTTTCTCCTTAGGTCCTTTAATGATGACGGGTAGTGATATACATTTTTTGTGCAACAGATAAAATGGGGAAGATCTGTTAAAGAAATTAAAAATTAAATAGAAGAAACGAGTAACCGCTAATTGGTATAAATGCTGGCCACTATCAAGGTTTACAATGGGTGTAACAATTTATTTTTTTACCGATTAGTTTGGGGTTATTGGAGAGTGATTTGAAGATGTGCTCACTTGTCGACTCCGAAGTAATGATGTTAAGATTTCTGGTGACGGAATAAGGAAAAGTGAGACATGGTTTCAAGTCTTACCCAAGCTAATTAATGCCAAGTGAAAAATAAAATTCTCAATCGAAATTCGAATTCACTCTGGCATTTATAATTTTCAAATTGATAAACGTTAAACTTTCATTTCGTATTATAACCCGTAATAACTTTTTTTTTTTACCAAAATAATTCGATCGAAGAAATATTTCTATTTCTTTTAATTTTATCAATCCACCGTTAGTACCATGATCGATTTGTCAAAAGCCTCGGTAAAATCAACTTGGGGAGACGATCTTAGCGTGTGACAGTGTTGGGAAATGTCTGAAAACCGTACTATGGGTTGATCCAACCTTGAAAGTGGAATTAGTGAGACGAAACTGTTCGGGAGCCGCCGATAGTTGTGCTAGCACGAAGTCGCAAGACATCGTGACAGAGGGTTTAAGCGATCTAGCCTTGTTCATAGTGCTCACTATATAAGATTTTTGCGCCTTTTCCCAGGAACTCTAACTTGGGCCCGCTCAGCATAGCTGAAGTATAAACCACAAGTACACTCTGTGGGTGCTGAAGAAGCACTAATGTGCTTCAGCAGGCCTCTGCAACATGAATTAAGTAGCAGCCTAGATGATGAACATACATATTTGAAAACTTTCTAAAATTATTAAATATCGATTTCTATTAAAACATTTTTTCTGTTTTTATGCATATTTAGTTATAATTTATCTGTGTACAGTTAATTATATGAAAAGTATGTTTATTCATTAGTTAGAAATACAATAAATTAAAATTTTGTATGTGTACGTATATATATATATATATATATATATATATATAATGAAAAACAAACCACTTTAATGTACCATTACGATAATTTATTTCACCTAAATCCTTTTTTAAGGATTCAGGATCATCAGGTAAAACTTCCAACAACGAATTGAGAATTTTTTTTTCTCAATTCGTTGTTGGAAGTTTTACCTGATGATCCTGAATCCTTAAAAAAGGATTTAGGTGAAATAAATTATCGTAATGGTACATTAAAGTGGTTTGTTTTTCATTACATATTAGCTCTGTCCTAACATTGAGCTCTCAGGATTTCATCCTCTTTGGATTTACCAATTCGGTTTACCAAGTTCCTTATAACTTATATATATATATATATATATATATATATATATATATATATATATATATATATATAAGCATTATATAATATATTACTGCAAACGTTATTATAGTGGTCACTTCTTATTTGAAATAGATGCTCCCTTTTTATTTATTAAACGGTGTGTATTACGTCTATCGGCCTGTTCAAAGTAAAAAAAAAAAAAAAATTTCCGACAGGTATCGAACCTGCGCCCCCCTTTGTAAGGCCAAACCACCGTTTGATCCGACATGGTTTACCGCTCCGCCACATTAAGCAAGTTTCTATTTTCTCTTTTTAAGGAAAGCACATCCGCTTCACTCGGATTATTTTTCCATTTAGTTTCGTATCCAAAACGTAAACAAAGTAATATCTAAAGAATTAATGAATTTATTTTTAATCCGACATTTTTATTATTTCAAACGTTATTTGAAGTAATAAAAACTTTGGATGAAAAATAAATCCAGCAATTTCTTATACATATGTATGTGTGTGTATGGTGGGGAGAGGTGATTTAGTTAATTTCAACTCCAGGTCTGTCACTTCCTCAAAATAAAAAAAAAAGTAGTGATAACTTAAACCTTCTGGACAGACGTCTATATAGTCTATATAGTCTATATAGTAGAGTCTCTTCAGTATTGCATAATTTCACTAGCATTAACCTTCCGTTAATACTGTGGAGTTTTTTAACACACCGCGGAATATTTTTCTTAATATCTTGAAAGTGAAATTTTTATGAATAATCAGTTAGCTTCTGGAATATCTCTTTCAAGTAACTAGTAAAAGTTTCAGGTTTTACTCATTACAAATAGTTCTATTTGTTTACTGAAAATAAAATGAAACCTTTTTGGTATATTTGAATTTTAGAAACTTACCAATTCATCTTTTTAATACCGAATTTTTTATACAATTTTTCAAAATAAAAATAAAATTTTTTATTTATGTTATAAGCAATATAAAGAAGACCAAAAACAATATAAAACAAACAGATTACGAACTAGATTATTTAATATTTTAAATGGGGTGCTGGAAAACTCCACAGTACCAATGGTAATTTTTTTTAAGCGTATCCCAGATGTAGCACAAAGACAAAAGAATGTGGCAACAAAGTGAGGATCGAACTCACAATTCAGCTGTAAATGATTAAGCAAAACAAACCTGCTAACAATTACACCACGCTGAAGTGCTCAACTTCACGGAACTAATGACCCACAGTACTAACGGAATCCTATACGAAGTGGAAGCTGAAAATTTTACTTTTAGTTCTCGTAAGCTGGTCAAATGGCAATATATCAGATTGTATTTTTAGACTCGCTTCTTGGTCAGCGCACCTCAGAGACCTGTGTTATCATTTACTTACACACATCTATAGACCAATGATATGTAAAAAAGTCTTTGCCTGATTCTCAGGTCTCTGGTGTATACTTAACAAGTACAGAAATTTAAATATCTAGGAAGTGTTCTAACGGAGTACGTAAAGTGCGTCACTGAGATCTGAAGACGTATTTGGATGGACAAAGATGCCTTCCAAAAACTGAGCAGAGTATTAAGAGACAGAAAAGTTTCGTTAGAAACAAAGAAAAGAGTATTGAACTGTTACATGATGTCTGTTTTCCTGTATGGCAGCGAATGCTGGACAATCTCAAAGATGAGAAAGAGACTTGAAGCAACAGAGATATAGTTCTGCAGAAAGATGGTGAGGATACCATGGACTGAAAATGTGAGCAATAACGAGGTTTTGGAGAAAATGGAAACAAAAAGGATTCTTATACTCAACATCGGGAAGAAGCAGTTGAAATTACTGGGGCACGTAATGAGAAAGGAGGGCTTGGAAAATCTGATACTCACGGGACAGGTAGAGGGAAAGAGGGACAGAGGGACAGAGGAAAGCAGCCCGTAACATACTTGATGAGTTTGAGTAAATGGATGGTAGAACAGGTTTTGGGAGAAATAACAAAAAGACAAATGTGGAGAGCCATGATCGACTACGTCCTGAAGGGACACGGCACATAAAAGAAAACTATTCTCGTATGGCAGCATTACTTTTTTAAGAACTAAAATTAAAAACAAATTGATATATCTATAATATTTTAAATGGGGTGTTTGAAAACCCTACATTACTAACACTGTCATAATGCTCCACAGCCTTAACTGAGGTTGAAAGGCTATATTATAAAGTGACTACAACGAACAGTACAATAGAATATGTGTAAAAAATGGAATCTCCTATGTTATATCTATTTGGGATGGAGATTGTTGACGGGTTCATTTGTTTGTTTTTTATGGTTTATCAACATTTTCTGTCTTATTTAAAGTCGAAACATATTTGGATTGTAAGAATACTTTTTGCGATTGAATATTTCATTAACAATCTTTTGAAAATAACAATGATTTTTCCGTATACAATCCCTACTATTTATCCCATAGCTTGGGGGAGAAAATGAATTCATACCTTTCCTAAGGGTATTTACGCATAAGTGAATAAAGTAATATAACGAACTCAACTGGAAATCGAACACCGCTCCCCGATTTTTCATTCCTAATTGGATTTAGGCAAATTGAAACACCGATTCTCGTACGATCACCGAAGTTAATATTTTATATGAGATATTTAAAAAAAGCCCTACAGTGTTAATACTGTGATAAAGCTCCACTGTCTTAATGGAAGGTTAATATACGAGGTTAATACTGAAATGTTCGAGGCCCACTACATTCTCACAATCTGACCAAAATGACCAAACATAGGATTCTTTTTCTTTGGAATTCCTTCTTGGTCAGGATGAGAATTTTGTCAGCATCCACCAACAATGTTATGTAGAAAGTTTTTTCCCCCCCTGATTCTTATAATTATAGGTTTTCATCACTGCTAGTATTGATATTCCGAACTATGTTGAGGTCATTATTATTCGCTTTTTTGTAGTTCATATGTAAGTCCTTATTTATTAGGTCCTTGTATTCCTTTGTGGTTGTTTTATAAAAGTTTCCAGTTTTGTCGGATTTTACTAAAATTTTATCTGTAGCGTTAATGTCCTTTACTATCTTATATAGACATTTCTGGAAGTAGCATTTCTTAATCTGGAAATTTATGTTATTAATTATTTCCAGTAGGTCATTTTCGAAACCAGAAAAACTATGAATAAACGATGCTGCTTTTTTACTGTTAAAACCGTAAATCTCCTTGTAGTTTTTGTTTTGTGATTCGTTCATTTTAAGGAAGAAGTAGGCTCTCCAACTCATCCTTCGTATGAGTTCCTCTGTTTTTTTTGCATTAATATCACGAAATATTCCATTTTGTTGGTATTAGGAACGTTCTTCAGAGAAATTCCGAAATTTATTTTCTCCATATTATTTTTTGTTAAAAATAAAGATTTAGAGTGCTCGACTTTGATTAGGAGCCAATGTATGTATATATAAATAAAAAGAAAGAACAGTAAGATATATAATCCGGTGTTCTTATAGATATTTTTAATTTATAATATTAATGCTCTGTTAATTTATAATATTAATGCTCTGTAAATTTACATTGAGCACTATTTTGTAAAAATAAAAATATCTATAAGAACACCGGATTATATATCTTACTGTTCTTTCTTTCTTTATATATATATATATATATATATATATATATATATATACATACTATTTACATTATTCGGACTGTTGTCTTCATCTTTGTCTTTTCTTCAGGTGGTTGGATTGTCGAACTGAACCCTTTATTTCGCTCACTGAGTTAGACTGTTCTAGTTCCACTTTAATGGATATCAGTTATCAGTTATCTCCCGTTAATTTCCTCTCCAAGTTCTCCACTGCCTTAACCGGGTATTGAACTCACACTGTTTTTGTTACATGCAAAATTTCAATGCAACAATAAACAAGACCTTCATTATTGTTTCGTCCGTGTATTGTTTGGTATATTGAAATGTAATTGTCATCTTTGATAATGGTTTATGCAAACCGAAAGCTTAGATTGGATTTAAACTTGTATTAATATAGTGATTTCCTTTCGTTTTTCAATGATAATGTTATTAATCTTATCAGACAATATGAAAAGAACTTACTTAAAATAAATAGACAAAACATGTCTATATTTTTTAATGAAACATGCATCAATGAAGAATTACTGCACACACACACACACACACACACACACACACACACACACACACACACACACATACACATATATATATATATATAAATTACATGATCCAGCAGCCCACAATATTATCAATACTTGGAATTATAAATGTAGCCTTGTGAAAAGTCAAATTGAAATAGCAAAAGAAAAATTGAACAACCTTAACAGCAACAAACAGGACATTTAGGATAAACTACAGGATATAACTACCCCGGACCAACTGGAGGAAATTACACATAGACTCACGGAAATTACCAACAAATCTGAAGCTCAACACCGGTTTAAAATTATAAAAAAACTGAATACATTATACAAAGGTAATATCACTCTTCCTAACAAAACTGATAAATACATTAACCTTTCCAACTATGAACTAAGCACCAAAAAGAATTACTTAACCTTGGACCTAACTGCCATATATACCGTAAGTACAATCGACTTTAAAAAAAAATAGAAATTGAGACCCTATACCAAAACATCGTTAAACTCCAGGATGAACAACTAATAGAAACAACACCAGAATTTAAGGACTTACTTAAGGCCGAGGCATTCAAGGATCGGCAGGATAAAAGCAGAAACTTCTCAAAAATACTTTCGAAACAACTGAAAATTGCCGCACAAGAACTACGCAACCACCCTGATATTATCGTAAAAAAAGCTGATAAGACCAACATTTTTGTCATCCTAAACAAATTGAATTACAACAAAAAACTTGACCACATACTCCATAATCACATAAAGTTAAAAAACTTAACAAGAACCCGACCAACCAACTAAAATCAAAGCTTAATAAACTTATTAATGCTAATAATGCTGAACAGAACTCTTTAAAACTCCCTAAAATTGTTGGTGATTATAGACCTGGTTACATATACGGCACTATAAAAAACATAAACCTAACTATCCTCTCCGTCCTATCATATCGCAAATTCCAACTCCTTTATATCATCTAACAAAATACATTAGCCAACTTATTACTCCCTACCTTCCTAGTAAATATAGTGTTGAGTCAACATTAGAAGTAATCCAAATCCTAAAAAAAGAAAAACCTGACAATGAAATGATAGCTTCACTTGATGTTGAAAATTTATTTACCAATGTCTCTGTTAGTGAAACTATTGTCATAATTATAAGAAATATATACAGTAACTCATCTTTACCCCCACTTAAAATTAATCTTTATATATTACGGAAACTACTATTAGCTTGTACTACTGAAGTCCCTTTCTTCGATCATAATAATAATATATATATACAACGTGATGGTGTCTCGATCGGTTCAGTACTAGGTCCGACATTTAGCAATTTCTACATATCGAACCTCGAAAATAAGATATTTACAGATTTTAAAAAAACATCAATCTATCTAAGATACGTTGATGATATTCTTATGTTAGTTAAAAATACAGATGAAATACTTCAACTTCAAAAACGTTTCCAAAATAATTCTGTCCTTAAATTCACATATGAACTCAATACTATTAATAAAATCCCCTTCCTTGACATATTGATAAACACAAATAATAACAAATTTACTATTTCACCATACAAAAAACCTACAAGCATAAATTCATGCACACTTAACTATAAGAGCGAATGCCCATATTACTACAAAATAGCAATTATAAAGAATCTAATACATCGTGCAGAAACTAATTCATCCACGAAACAGATTTTTAACAGTAAACTAAAGAATATAAAACAAACACTTTTTAATAATAGCTTTCCAAACTATATAGTGAATGAACAAATAAGATGCTTTCTTAAAAATCTCAATACTAAGCAAATAGTACATAATACTGCTTCTACTAATCTCAAACATATTAATCTCCTATATCGTAATCAAATGCATACTAATTATAAATAAGATGAAAATATACTAAAAAATTTAGTAAATACTAATATATCAACAGCAGATCCTAGCAAAAAAATTAAATTAATCATATACTACACTAAATCTAGTATATCCAACTTAATTCTTCGCAATGATTCTTCTCCCCCGGTTAGCGATTTGCAAAAAACCAACATAGTTTATAAATTCAAGTGCCCTTTGGGAGAGTGTATCTCCAACGAATTAAATAATATTTATGTTGGTCACACCACAAACTCGCTTTCCCGACGCTTGACACTACATTTGAATGGAAACTCTAACATTTTTAGGCATTTAAAACAACATGTCTGGCCGCACACACAATTCCGTAAAATACTTGTCGAAAACACAATTATACTTCAACATGAAAACAATACACAAAAACTAAAAATCCTTGAAGCATTATAGATCAAACAGTCGAAACCCAACCTAAACAAAATCAATTATGGCATCTCTACAAATATCCTTAAATGTCTATAATTGGTAACAGAAGCCATTGGTTTATACCAACGGCTTTCCATACTTAATACTTCTCAAATTCACTCGCGCGTGGTTATGTGTGACGTCATGAGCTGCGGTGCAATTTTCGCTTCTAGCGTCTTATATGCACGTGTTTATCGTTGCTAGGAAATCATCTATGTAAACGAAGACAGACTATCATCACTGTTTTTTCCGCATATTGCTTAATATGTTGTACAGTAATTGACATCTTTGATAATGGCTTATGTAAGCCGAAAGCTTAGATTGGCTTAAAAAATATGGATCAATATTGTGATTTTCTTTCTTCGTTTAATGATAATGTTATTAAGCTTATTAGACGTTATGAAAAGAATTTAGATAAAATAAATAGACAACACTTGTCTATATTATTTAATGAAACATGTATGAATATATATATATATATATATATATATATATATATATATATATATATATATATATATAAGTGGAAATTGAGGTCAACACCCAGCGGCAAAAGTCTTTTTCGTGCCTAAACGAAATCGTGAGGCCATGTGCGTATGGTTGTTGACCTCAATGTTCATTTTTTTATTTACATACACTCTGTCTCCGATATCGATTAACTTAACACATAAATATAGCATACCCTAAAACTATATTTGTATCACATATATATATATATATATATATATATATATATATATATATATATATAATTAGAAAACCCACCACCAATCACAATTTTTAAATCTAAGGTTATTTTCATAAAAAGTTTCGCACAGTGAGAAATCAAACAAGGAACGGATTTTTTCTAACAATTCCACCTACAAGCCGGACTATACCCAGCCTCAAGAACTAATGTTGGATAGTCTCTACCTTTCCTCTGTTTATTTCTCGCATCCGCTGATGAAAAACACAAGCGTGTTAGAAAATATCGAACTTGGAACCTCAATCTCCGTGCTTCTTTTTTGTCACGTGGTTAGTATTAATAAATGTTTTTCGTGCTGATTAATTCGGAAGCCTTTCATTTGACTTTGTTTTATTGACCAAGTTATCTAGTCTATTTTATAATATATGTGTGTGTGTGTGTGTAATTAAAGAAATTATTTATTCTCTTTTTAAACGTTATATTTTAGTGGATATGTATATACGAATATACGCCATACCTATTTTTAAACAATATGAATTATATCTACCGGCTTTGGGCACTTCGTCATGGTCTAATGGTTAGCATGTTTATTTCGCTAGATCAATTACGACTGAGTAGTGAGTTCGATTCTCACTGAGTGCCCCTTACTTTCGGTCTTGGACTCTATCTAAGGTACGTTTAGTAAGTCGTTGGGCATTTCGACGTGGTGTAGTGCTTAGCAAGCTTGTCTCACTAGATCATTTACGACTGAATAGTGATTTCGATCCTCACACGTACTTAGGTCTTGTGCCACATCTAAGCTATGTTTAGTAAATCGCTATATCTATCGGTTTGCCCCTTCGCGAATCAGAATAAAGAAAATGTACTCTCCAGTAAGAATCGAACTTGCCTAAACCACCGCTGATCCGGCATGTGTTTGCCTGCGCGACTACAAGAAAGTCGAGCAATGATCAAATACACCTACAGAAGAATGTTACGGATATCATGGACCCCGAGCATGTGAGAAACGATGAGGTCTTAGAGAGGTCGCAAACATCAGAAAGAGGCAGCTGAAGTTTCTGGGACACATAATGAGGAAGGAGGGTCTGGAGAATCTGATACTCACAGGTCGAATAGAGGGAAAGAGAGACAAGGAAAAGAAGCGCGTGACATACCTGACGAACTTGAGCAGGTGGATTACAGAACGTGGTCTGAGGGAGGAAGCAGAGGGAAGGAGCTTGCTGAGAGTTGCAAGGGATAGACGGAGGTGGAGAGCCATGATCGCCAACATCCTGAAAGGACATGGCACATAAAAAGAAAGGAAAAAGAATGAAGATATTCTCGTACTTCAAGGCCCATATTTGCTCGAAAGTTTGTAATGTGCTAACATTTTATTTTCCTATTTTGAAACGTAAAGTAATTTCTGATGAATTAATGGATTTTATTTTTCATCCGACATTACTTTAAACGAACTTCTCTGTGACCAAGTTCTTAGGGCGTAACTAGTGACGTTGGGTGAATTACAGATCTCCACTCCGGTCTAAGAGGTAATCACAGGAAAACATTGTGCACTTAGTTTCTCTGGTGAACACAGAGTGCAAATTTTATTCTGCCTGATCTGAGGTGAGACACATTCTGTCTCTGTCTGTCTGTCTGTCTGTCTGTCTATATATATATATATATATGTATATATATATATATATATATATATATATGTATATATATAAAATAAAAGAAAGTAATTTTTTTATATATCTCCCGCGGGTAAAAATATAGGATAAAAATGATGAAAAAATGCAACTGGACTCTAAGAATCAATTTAAATTTTGAAAATCATAGAACTGTGAAACCGCTAAAGTTACTCTAAATAAATATTCTCAAAGAATACCGTTGCACTTTCAACCTCATGTCCCTACACACACACACACACACACACACACACACACACATATATATATATATATATATATATATATATATATATATATATATATATGTTTATTGACCGAAACGTCCGACGTCGACATATTAACATTAAAACAGCATTATTGCATATAAGGATTTTTGTTTGTTTTTTCCCGTATATTTTTCTTCATACTGTCGGATTCTATATCCATATATTTGCTTCCATACTGTCTACTGGAAATACAAACCTGAATTCATTTTATAACATTGAATATCCGAAAATACAGGAATCTATTAATCTCCGCGCATTCCTATATGAACAGAAAGGATTTCTTATCTAACTATTTATATGAGAAAATCGTCTCCATCGGGCTTATCTCATATTCTGAAATCATCATATATTTCAAACTCTACTTGGATTTAATAGCACCAGCAAACAACATATTACATCCGATGCTTGCATCTACCAAATCTCTTGCAAAAACTGTGACTTAAAATATGTGGGCTCGACAAGCGTACATATAAATTTTAGATCAGATAGAATTCATTTCCCTGACTACATCAAACTCTACTTGGATTTAATAGCACCAGCAAACAACATATTACATCCGATGCTTGCATCTACCAAATCTCATATAAAAACTGTGACTTAAAATATGTGGGCTCGACAAGCGTACATATAAATTTTAGATCTAATTATAGAATTTCTTTCATTTTTCTTTCATAATATTCAAATTTAGGAATACGTTTTCACAGCGTCGCAAACGTGGTGACAACGTGACCATGTTTAAAACGAAACGCTGATCGCATAAAACTTTTAGTTATCTGTTTGGATATGTCTTGTTCTTGTGTCCATCGTTTTTGTCATGTTAAGTTTGATAATGTTATTTATATTTTATATTTTATATTGAATATGTCCTGAAGATGGTTTATTGACCGAAACGTCCGACGTCGACATATTAACATTAAAACAGCATTATTGCATATAAGGATTTTTGTTTGTTTTTTCCCGTATATTTTTCTTCATATATATATATAGTAAAAAAAGAAAGAACAGTAAGATATATAATCCGGTGTTCTTATAGATATTTTTATTTTTACAAAATAGTGCCCAATGTAAATTTACAGAGCATCAATATTATAAATTAACCGATTTAAAAATATGGTTCATTCACTACACAGGAATGACCATGTTTCAAAAACAGAAACTAACAACTTCAAATTCAATTATTTAACTAAATTAAACGTACTAGTTCTGCTTCATTTTCAAGCGAATTTTGGAATAATTTATTTTGAAATTTACTTAGTTTTAAAAGCACACACATTCATAATATTTGTTTCCAAGGATACAGAGAAATTCAATCATTTAGACAGGGGCGGCAGCGTGTTCATTTTTATTAACAACTATTGTATCAAATATGAGTTACTTTCGTAAAGAGGTTAAGTCTAGGTAGGGTAGGGGTGCATTTTCCACTTTTTTATGACATCGTTCGGCGCATGTTGTCTGTTTGTTTTTTTAAATGACAAAAATTTTTTCGGCATTTTTATCCGTTAGATTTTTACTTATATACATAAAGATTCTTTCTAAAACGGGTGTTTGGATTAGAATGCGTTGTATTGAACTACAATTTTACAATATTATTTTTACTTTTAATTACTTATAGACTATATTTATTTTAAAACTAGAATTACTTAAATTATTTGAAAATCATTATTAAATATCAGCTATAACTATGTAATATTACTATTATTATTAAATCTCAAATATAAGTATGTATATTACAGTTATTTTTAAAAAATTATTATTAAATATTATTTAAGGAAAATTTTGCAAAGAATAGCTATTTCATTTCTTTGATTCAGTAAATTTTTATTTTTTATAAACCTACTAATATATAGTTTCTGATGTATGCACAAAGGACATGGGTCATTTAATGACCTACATATTCTAGCTTTTTTTAATTAATTTTCATTTTACTGTAGGTGTTTTATTGGTTTCTTTTCAGTACCAGAAATATTTCGATAGAGACGTCTGATTTCGGTACTTATTTGTCCTAAAAGAGCATTGATGTTGGTTAAAACGTTTTTTGAACTCGTGTCTTGTACATCCTATCTAGACATTTACGTTGTCAGGATCCTTAATAGATGAGATATTGCATTTATACATTAATGATTCCGTGTGACATTTATTATTTAGAGGACAATTATTAGGATTTCTGCAGTTACATAATTTTTGTTTATCTACATCTCTTTTTATTTTTATACTGTCTAAATTTCTTTGGTTTTGGTCTAAGTGTTTATTCAAGATTTTGGGATTGTGTTTCTTAATAATTTTTTAAAAGTTTTCAGTACAGCTGTAACTTAATTTTAGGGTATTTTTATTGAAAATAGTACTGAGTTTTCTATCTTTTGGAAAATGTTTAACTATTAATGCAAGGAATTTTTGTCCTAATTTATTCTTTACAAGTGGTTGTATGGGGCTGTATACCAAATTATTTTTCTATTTCTGTTTTTTCTATGCTTTCTATTTTCATTTTTATGTTAGTTTTGAGCCTTTGTAGCCATTATCTTTTACAGCTTTATTATATATATATATATATATATATATATATTCACTACTCTTTTCTTGTCTGGCTTTTAATTTTGGATGCCTATCAAGATTCTCATAATCTTTTTTTCATTGTCTAATTTTTGTGGTTTTCCAGTTTTCTTTGCACTTAAAACACTTCCAGTAGTAGCAAATAGCTTTTAGATGGTTTGTATACCACTCCTAGAAATTCCCAGGCACCTGGCTATCTACAGTTGACTCATTTTCCTCTCCAAAGTCATCTTTTTTCATTCTGTATTTTTAGCCATGATTTTTGTGTAAATAAAAAAATGAGATGCCAAGGCACCTTACACGCATGTTAATATGATGGGACACTTCCTACTTAGAAATTAGCATCTTATCATGTTTTTATTATCACAGATCTTTAAGTGGTCCAATAGTTTTGCGTTAGTTTTTTCAGCTTCAAGCGGTTTATCTCCTATTGCACGACATTTTCCAATCTTCATGGTCCACAGACACAACGGATGAAAACTCACTACTTAACAATACTAACTTAATAAAATAAAGGTGTATAATCATTTTACTTAGTTGGCACAAAACATTTGTATGCTAGTGTATATATATATATATATATATATATATATATATATATATATATATGTATATATATATATAAAGGGAAGCGGCTATAGTAGTTCCAACGAGAGAAAAGTGTGTATAATAAAAAGAAGAGAGAAACCGCAAACGTTTCTGGTTGTAATGTGAATTTATATATATATATATATATATATATATATATATATATATATTAGGCTTTATTTTTCATAATTTTGCTACACGTGTTTTCAGTCTCGCGACCTTCATCAGGCAAAGAGTGCATATTTCCACATATTATTAAACATAATTAATTTTTCTTATGTTTTTCGATGTTAAATATTCTCGATATTTGACATTCTCTTTTTTTTTGTGTTAGTGACCCAAATGTCTTTCTTGAACTGGCAGTGAAAGAATTCTGCGTGAAGGCTAATAAAACAATTAAGACTGGTCTGAGAAAGAGTGAGAAAGATATCTATATTCTTATCTTTTAATGATCCCTGTGTGTTCTTAGATCTATTTACATTTTTTGTGTTTTTGTTAGCATGCGTACGCATACGGATATTCCCTATCCATATATACATGCTGTCTTATTATAAGGAATTAGTATACACATATGTACACACACACACACACACTATATATATATATATATATATATATATATATATATATATATATATATATATATATATGCACTATGCTGTGCCTACTCGTTTAACGAGCATGGACAAATGTGCTTCCAAGACCTGCATATGATTTTGATTTCCGTGGTTCATTTTCTACACTCGTTGACCACCACGGCTAAAGGGATCAGTCTATCCTATTTGATCCATAGCTAAGTATATGTAGTTTGTTTTTCTACAAGTGACATGATTAATATAGACGTGAAAAATGGTTATCACGGATTTGAGTTCAAATTCTAGTCAGAAGCCTTTTGCGTTTACTATAGTGCTGAACAATCTTCTCAAAGATGAGATAGAGACTTGAAGCAACAGAAATTTAGATTTACAGAAGTATGCTGACTATACCATGGTCCGAACATGTGAGCAACGACGAAATTTTAGAGAAAATAGAAACAAAAAAAGGACACTTATATTTAACATCAGGAAGACACAGTTGAAATTTCTGGGGCACATAATGACAAAAGAGGTCTTGGGAAATCTGATACACACAGGCTACATTGAAGGCAAGATGAATACAGGAAAATGACGCATAACCTACTTGAGTAAATGGATGACGAAACAGGGTTGAGGAGAAATAACAACTTTTATTAAGAGCTACAAAGGATAGGGAGTTGTGGAGTGCCATGATCGCCTTCGTCCTGAGGGGACACAGATATAAAGAAGAATCTCTTCTTCTTATTGTGAAACAGAACAGTTTACTGGTCTTTTTAGCCTTGGTAGCAAAGCAAGTCTAGGAGAAGAACAATTCTGAATCCAAAACAAGCCTGAAAAGGAATAAGGACAGCCAGGCTATCCTGCCCTAGGCACTCCCATAGCTGCAGAAATTGCAGTACGTGTTGTGACCCAACGACCATTGTGTGGGTTGCATAATACCGGCGTGATAAGTTTCTCTTTTCAATGTCACTTTAGTGCTTCTAAAGACGGTACACGTGGGTGGTTTTGTCTAATTCAAGCCGAAGAAAAGTTTCTTTTGCATATTTCTATAGAAGTTACAGAAATAGATAAAAAGTAAAATGTGTAGTTCTATCGGGCAGGATATTTGATGTAATTTCGAAATCCAACTAAACTGAAACAAACGGAAAAGGTTTTCTTTATCGTATGATAAGAAAGCAAAAGCAAATGAATCACAAAAAAAAACCCTTTTCCTATCACCGCAACATGAGAGAACAATTTCCTATTATGTAAATGGCGGAGAAATATTTCATTGTATGACATAGTATTGCTATTCAAACTAGTAGGAGACAGACTAAGTCTCATTGAGTTATTTTTATCTCAGGCATTGATTTCTGCAATCAGGTGACATCCGTCGGTTCAGATTTGCTGAAAGTAAACAACACTGGGCAATAAGCCGGGCGAGTGTTTGTTATTTTGCGATTCAATAGATATAATAATTATTACGCGATTCATACGGCATATTCCTTTCATTTTCATAAATTTTTTCATGCCTTTTTTTTAAATATTAGAATTTATAAAGCACAAAACTCGAGAACCAATCAAAATAGAGGATTGCTGTTAACCATTAACATTCTGGAAGTGATTTTGTTTGCAAAGCAAAAAAAAAAAAAAAAAAAAATTATCCTGCGACTGCAAGTGACTTAGATGAATGAATGATAGTGTATTTGAATTTTGAAGTTGTGTTGTCATGTCCTGCTATGGCAACAGAAAATAACTAGGACTGAAATTATGTAGTGCATTAGAGAAGCCTTGAAAACCAATGCAGTGGAAAGGAAAGTAGTGAATAATGCAGTGTGTTAAAGGTTAAAATGCTAAGGATGAATGAAGTGTGTGGAATAAATGAAAGAGTAAGTGGCATGAAGATTATGAGGATAAGGATGCTAGATGTGTTGAAGAGGTCAAGATTGCAGTGTTCTGGGAAGCATTCATGCAGGATTCTGTTTCGCAAAGTTGCAGTTCTTTGGAAAACGCCGTCAAAGTGAACCTTATTTTCATTGCAATTGGAATACTGTGGAAATTAGAACGATTCGATTCCGCGGAACTGTCATGGCGTATCTTTGCTGTAAAGGTCAGAACCGGTGGAATTAATGAATAGAGTTCATCTGAACCATATTTTCCCATGGAAAGAGCAATACTGTAGCAACATGATAACAAGGTTGTGTCTATGTGGAAAGAAGCTGCAGAATTGAGACTAAGTGAAAAACTGCACTGGTATTCGTTGTGAATTTGAAAAAAATAATTTAATTCCAAGCAAGGCAATAAAGCTACTAATACGTAAGAGGTTACCGAGTTTAAGAGAATATGAGAAAAAAAAAACATCATTAAGGAGAAAAAAACAATAAAAGAACAGGAATTAAGAAGACAGAAGATAATAGCATTGCATTTAAATTTTTGAAGATCAAAGTTGATTGGAAAGCAAGAAGCCAGGAGAAAGTTCCAAAAGCGAGAAGTGCGTGAGTAGAAACCGTTAGCATAGAACTTACGGTCACATCTAGCCATTACAACTGTAAAATGATGAAACCTTACCGCCAAGCTAGTATTGTGCTTAAATTTATAAAGTCTTGGTACCACAGATGAGAGTTGATCAGAAGAAATTACCATAAAAGTACTTACAGAAACGTCACATGGAAGTTACGTTACAGCGGCGGGGAGGGGGAGTGACTGAAGCCGAGATGCCAGGTCAGGATCAGTGACATTGCAGACTCTTCTTTGGATTTTATCAAGAATCTTTGAATATATATCAGGAGCACCAGACCAAATGTGGCAGCAATAATCAATGCATGGACGAATGGTAAACTTATAAATATGCAAGATAGATTCTGGGGAGAAAAATTGTCTTGCACGACACAGTGAACCATTTTTCCTAGCAGCAGACATCTGCAGTATAAAAAAAATAATGGTCGCCTACTTGATAGCTACTAAACTCTGTTTAGTAGAACACAGACACAAAGAAGATCACCTGATGTCTATTCATTTTTGTTGTTTTCATTAATTCGATTCATTTCACGCGGTACTTCAGTGGGAGAAGATACGGGAGTGAGGTGCTTATAATATTTCCTATACTTCAATTATAGACTTTTTCTCTTCAGTCACGTGTCATGTGTACGTAAAGATGCGATCGAAAGTAAATCTTTGAAAGGAACTGTACCCCAA
>OZ010587.1:74563486-74570986 GCA_963932145.1 Acanthosepion lycidas
GGTAGTTCTTTTTATCTTATTTTCCTTCACCGAATATTTAATAAAATTATTATCAACTTATCTGATTAAAATATATGTTTTTATTGATATTTGTGGGTTTGGAATATTCATTTTTTTAATATATTAAATAATATTATTTTTAATCATTTTTATCTTTGCATATTTGCTCGCTTGAGTTATATTTCAATAAGTGGTTAGCATTTGTTTAATGACACTTTCAGTCGTAAATATTTATTGGTTGTGGTATCTGATTGTCTGGGTCAATGTCTGTGGATGTGTGTGCATGTATTTATAGGTGTCTATGTGTATGGAAAGTGCATTCACTTTTAATTGTGTATGTATGTACGTACGTATGTGTTGGTTTTCCTTTTCCTCTCCCCTTTTTTTCATAAAGGGCCGTGGAGATGTTCTCTGTCTCGTCACTTTTTGTGTGTATATATATATATATATATATATATATATATATAAATATGTCTGGGTGCTTATATATTATAATCTGATTGTGTTTGTTTTACGCGTGAGTTTAGGACCCCATTCACACACTTGGGATTAAAATGTATACATATTGTAAAAGGACCGGATATAAAATTAGCTTCCAATGTAACTTCAATGAAGAAATAAATTGAATAACATATTTCTTCTTTTCTCCTCATTAATTTTATAGTTGTAAACTTAATAGCGATTAAATTTTGATTTTGAAATTAGCAGTTTTTAATTTTAATATTAAATTTTATCATATAATTTAGTAATTATTGGTTAGAATAAATTCTTTTTTAATATTACCCATATTTTAAACATCTGAATAGCTATTATAACATGACTTCGTTATCAAGCTTTTTGAATTTTCCTATACTTGTATTTTGATTGGTCAATCTAGCTTTTGTAACAACGTTTTCCCCTTGCGAAGGATTGTTAATTAATTTGAATCTTTTAAAATCATTTATTTTACATTCAACATCATCACTTGATAAGACACCGAGGGTATTGAAACAAAATGGCTATTTTTGTCGTGATTTTATAACATATTTATGTTATAAATGTTTTTAAAATAAATAATTATATATATATATATATATATATATATATATATATATATATAGTGCGCAAACATCAAAAGTTTACTTGTTTTCTTTTTAATGATATAAACCTTGTTAAAAATTAACCCTGTAGAGTTTTTTGTAACTATGGTCTGCCACTTTTATGTGTATATGTTTGTTTGTTTTCTTGGTTTGTTTTACGGCATATCAACCTATTGGGTCATTTATTGCCGCAGTGGATATGTCAACTATAGTTCATGCATTAATTGAAGTTTGATTTTAGGTTGTAAATTTTAAGGAAGAGCGTAAAAGAAAGGTGGAAATACAATTCATTAATCATTTTAAAATAGAATCGCCATTTTCCCGTTTCAGTGAATAGTTACGATACTTCGTTTTAGAGATCTAGATAAAACATGCAAAAAATCATGCGAAATTCTATAAATTTAGACCTCCCGAAAACTCTCTTTGCCTTTAGAATTAACAACTGGATATTTAAATCTTTTGATCTAAATTAACCCCTTTAACATGGAATCTTATTGTTACATTGCAGACAAGTTGTATTTTCTCTGGAGGGTATGTGACGTTGTGACGACGTTACTGTAACTTTGAAATCGACTATTTTCCTGACACCAAACTAGCTTCTCCTGCTCGACGTTATGGTAACGTTACAATGAGCAGTGACAGAAATAAAATCTGCACTGATCAATTATAACATCAGAATAGTTTTCTTCACTTAATATGTAGAGTATGTATAACAATTATTTTCTCATTTCTTTAGAAACTAGAATATTTTTGCAACCTCACAGTATTTTGTATTGTTGAAGTTATTGCTAACATTTTTTGTTGAGATTTACAAAACCCTACGTTGAATAAGCTGAATTGTTTTGAAAAATACTTTGACAAAACTTCGCTTTTAATATATACTTTAAAAAAAAATTTTTATATGATTTCATCGTAAGCAATATTTTTTAAGAAAATTTCTTTTTTACTTTTTAACAGCAAAGAATAAATTCTAAGGATTTCGTATTCTTGAGCAGGCAATATACAACTGGCTATGCGTAAATATTTCTTTCTGGAGCTAAGTTCCAACCTTTCGAAGCGTTTGGCCTTGCAATCTGTTTATAGTTCTCGCAAACACTGTGAGAACTGGAAACTGGATTCTTGCATATAAAAACTAAAAAAAAAAAAAAAAAAATATGCAAAAAAACAATTTTGCATTTTTATTAAATAAATATTTGTTGTTTTAATATTAATTGTTTTTAAGAGAGTGGGAGTATTTTGTATGTTGAATAATAAAACATTTAATTCCTCTAAAAAAGTTTAATGAAAATTTATTGTACTAAGCTACGAATCCTAGTAAAATCAATTGTACTTTTTACCCGTTTGCTTGTTTGCACTTCCCCAAAAATTTGGTTTCGATTAGTCAATGTGTGGTTATTTTAGACGGTGTAACAGACTGACAAACAGAGTAATTTTGACGATGAATACACGTTCCAATATCTTTCTGGAATTTATTATCCATTTTCTGCTAATGTAACGTTACAAGGTAACGTATTTGCAATGTTACAAGTTAACGTTGCGGACATGTCGCGGGGAGTCTATAAAAAGCGTTTTTGCAATCTCTATGCAATGTTAGAGAAACGTTGTGGAAACGTTATTTTGTTAGCTTTTCAGGACAGATTTAGACAAGATAGAACATTGGGAAGCAGAAGAAAGCTAATTTTAGTAAAGGCTAATAAGACATTATAACAAGTCATCTTAGCAAAAGTGTTGCTAATGTGAATGACAAATACGAAATGACTGTCGCTAGCAAGAGATTTAAAACACGACTAATTATTCACTGACTTTGATATCCAAACCTGTTAGCGTAGGTCTAAAGTATCAGCTATTTTTTTTTTTTTTTTTTTTACAAAAAATACTGCAACTTAGTAAAAGTCATTAATATACATTATTTTACTTTGGGCAATAAACAAGTTCAAATGGCCGTGTATGTATGTGCAGTCAGAAATTCGAACATGGTTTCGCGCACACTCACGCAAACAATTCAGTAATATCATACATAAAGAGATAAACAAACGCCAAACACTCAATCACACACACACACACGCGCGTGTGTGTGCACATAAGCATATATACGCGTGTACAGTGTTCAACATACGTTACGAGAAGGGTGATCTCTCACGCACTTTGTTTTGTTGCTTTCTTTAGCTTATAATAAGAATGAATAGTTTGCCGGCTTTGCCTTCAGACAGGCTGTGACTAGTGATGGACATATGTGAAAAGCTTGACTATCAATTGTCCGACGTTAACCAAGTCGATGGGAAAATCTCTGAGTCCTTCCGTATTCTTTCTGGTGTGACAACATTATGAAACACCCACAGGAGTTAGATCTCAGATAAAACAACACCAAAGTTATATATATATATATATATATATATATATATATATATATATATATATATATATATATATATATATGTGTGTGTGTGTGTGTGTGTGTGTGTGTGTGTATCGAGTGTAACAGCAAAATTGTCCATATGGTGTAACAGTATAATTGTCCATCCAACAGAATATTTAATATCTAAAAAAAAAACACTAAACTAATTGAGTTTCTTTTTACCAGGTTTTCAGATAAGACGTTTAGCCATCTTGACACCATTTGTCGTAAGAAACACTGAAAAAAAACCTTTGAGTTATTCACCTAGAAAGAAA
Source organism: Acanthosepion lycidas (assembly GCA_963932145.1). NCBI lineage: Eukaryota > Metazoa > Mollusca > Cephalopoda > Sepiida > Sepiidae > Acanthosepion > Acanthosepion lycidas. Next base: position 74,567,236 of record OZ010587.1, read on the forward strand.
ATAGGTTAAAACGTTTTGTGTCAGCCCCACTGTCTTCCCAACTGAACAATGGTGAGAGGAAAAAGACGATTCAGGCTTTCGGTAATGGTACCAACATTCATACTCTGGCTTCCATCTTCAAAGTCCATTGAAGAACCATCAAGAGAGCAGTAAATAAATTTAAAAAAGAGGGAACAGTAGAGAAGAAAACAAGATCAGGAGGTCACAACAGGAAGAGGGTTCATCATTTCAGCTTGGAGCTAAAGAGATCAATTAGAAAAGATCTAACAATCCATAAGACGTTTGTATGTGAGAGAGGAGTTTCAGCTATGACAGTCCAAAGAGCAGTGAAAAAAGAGTTGAAAATGAAGTCGTACGTAAAAATTGTGAGGCACCTAGTTTCTCCAGAACAGAAGTTTAGAATGTTAGAGAGGGCGAAGATCATCTTGAATAAGTTGGAAAATGATCCTGGAATAATAATAATAATAATAATAATAATAATAATAATATATATATATATATATATATATATATATATATATATGTGAACTTAATTTCAATTCTTCATGAGCTCCCAACCATTAGCTATAATTAATTAATTGAACGTGTCATTTTCGTTCATGAACAATTTCATCGCGATTCTTCTGTTAAGCCTGGAGAGTAAACATTCTTATTGTTCAAAGTAGAGTCCAATAGTGTTAGAAAAACCTCAGAGAATTTCAGTAAGATATGTTTAATCATTTCGAAAATGCAACGCTTAATCTAACAATTGGAGATTTTTGCTGTTACACCCGATTTATATGTTGTGGAACTTGTGTGACAAAGTGGAAAAAGTTTAGTTGTGACGCGTTTCGTCCTTTAGGATCCATCTGACTAAATTTGTTTATGGTTGTATGACTACGCATGCGCAAGAAAACGAAGGGTGCTGGGAATTTTAGAATTTTTTTTTTAGTATCTAGCCGACATCATTTCGAATATTTTTCTTTTTTTTCGTCGCTTTTGTTAGTAGGTATATTAGAAGATCTGGCAGGAATGGTGAAATGTTGTAAGAACCAGGGCGCAAATTTACTGTGGATGACCTTGCGATCAAGGCACTCTGTAGAAATTTATGTCGTAGTGAATTATATGTCTAGAGAGTTTCCCAAGTATTCGCATTATTCAAATTTTCTAGCTACCCTCCCTTGGCCGCTAGGCCATGTCACTAGCGCCCCTTCTAATACTCATATGAATAAAGTTCTTTTTTGGTTTTAGGTAAACTGAAAATTCACAAAGAACTACTAATCTAACACTTTTGAAGATACACATACATTTCGGTGTTTCCTTTATGCGTCTGCTAAATAAAAACAAATGTTCAGACAAAAAATAAAATAAAATAAAACTATACTTTGTTGTAGAATTCTTACATTAATTTTATTTTTTGTAAAGCAATCGTGTTCCTTAAGTGTAAGGGACTTTTTTCAGACAGACTTTGAAAAGAAAAAAATTATTAGCTGGTTCTCATGCTACCCTACCTTTTTCTTCCAACCACCTCATTGCCACCCACTTTTCCTCGCCGCCATTCTGTACCATTTTACCGCCCCCGGGATGGAGTGATACCGCTAATTTATGCATCTATATTAGCTGGTAGATATTTTTAAATCAACATTCAAAGAAGTTATACAGCGTAACCCGGATATAAGAGAATACCCAGATATAAGAGAGATTTTATATGGTCCCAAATTAGAGCCATACTTACCTAAACAAAATAGACCATACCCGGATATAAGAGAAACCCCGGATATAAGAGACTTCTTCTCCGGTCCCAGCAACTCTCTTATATACGGGTTAAACTGTAACTGGTTCTCCTTCACTACGCTTACCTTAACTTTGGGTCAGCTAGTGAGGATAGAACTCGCTACGAATGATCTGCGGGCCAAAGTTGCGAACCATTACACTACAAGGAGACCAGCTTTACACCGTCACGAAGCGCCGTTATAATTTACTAAGCTTAGTTTAAGTGTTTTGCAGAAGTATGGGGCACTCAGTGAGGATCGAACTAATTACTAATAATCTAGCTTTCTAATCATTACATCGAAATAAAGGTCCCAAATTACACACACACATTAATATATATATATATATATATATATATATATATATATATATCGCATTACATATATATATATATATATTTCGGATTACATCTCTATTTTCGTTGTCCTCTTATTACTGAGAAGTAAAAACAAGAACAAAATCTACTTCCATACCTGATGATGTTTGTAGGAACAGACGAAAGCTTGTAAAAAAATAAAAAGACCTTATGCAACTGGAATTTATAAACAGGGATCATATCATTCATATACAGGTTCGGGGTTGATGTATCTTATTTATATTGTTTGCGACGATGTATTCTCGCCATTTAAATCATTAACCTCTATATTTGTTTTTTGTATGAATGATTCATGAATTTATAAATTATAATTGCACCTTTTAATTGAAATATATATATATATATATATATATATATATATATATATATATATATATATATATATAATTATTTATTTAAAAATATGATTCCAACGCTACATAAGAGTTCTCATCTTTCAAAACAAGAACCGAAAACTTCAATATAATTATTTGAATTAAATTGAATTAAAGTACCAAGCTCTGTTCCATCTTCAAGGCTTGAAGGTGGAACAGAGCTTGGTACTTTAATTCAATTTAATTCAAATAATTATATTGAAGTTTTCGGCTCTTGTTTTGAAACATGAGAACTCTTATGTAGTCTTGGAATAATTTTTTTAAAATAAATAATTATATATATATATATATATATATATATATATATATATATATATATATATATGTATATATATATATAAACTACAGAGTACAGGAAATTGTGGAGAGCCATTATCACCCTCCTGTTGAAGGGACACGGCACAGAGAAAAAGTAGGTGACCGTTAAGAAAACGAACATAATAAAAAAGTTTTTCTTTTCCTTTATTGTGTGAAAATTGCTATACTGCGCGAATAATTTCTGTTTTTAGAAATATTCACTGTTGCGACTTTTCAACGGAGCTATTGCACATGCGCAAAACGAACAGTTTGTCTTTTTTATAATTTCAGGCTTTCTGTGAGAATTTGTTTAATAAATTGAAATGAATGCAACGATCACGCGACATAAATTTGGATTTTTGTCCTTGGCATGCACACCTCGCATCTATTAGTTCATCATTTAATGTTACCAGTCATCTTGTGGCGTCACATGCCCATGCGCTAAATATTAAGGCTGTTCTGGCTGTTACAATAAGTACTGTTGCTTCGTACTTACAGCTTTCACAATGTTTTAATTCCGATCGGTTTGACTGCACATTACTTTCCGGATATCCATTGTATTTCATTATACAATTTATATCTACTATGTGTTGCATCGCTCCAAGAGATGCAAAATCGTGACTCTCCACAATTTCCTATCCTTCGTAGGTCTTAACAGTGTTTAGTTTTTTACTATCCCTCCCCCTCCCTGTTCTGCCAACCATTTACACAAGCTCGTTAAGCAGGTAACTCGCTGGCGTTCCCATAGAGAACCTTTTTATTAGTTTCATTCTGGTATGTTTGGAACGCTACATTTCAATTTAAATATACGGGTTTCAATAAGTCATGTATTTCTCAAAACAACTTGAATACAGAGGACGAATATATTAACTGTTTTATACGCATTAATTACTTTTTTTATTTAAATTTTTTTTTACCGAAAACTTGTGGCTAGTTAATCCTTTTTGAAGAC
>OZ010587.1:74573486-74633486 GCA_963932145.1 Acanthosepion lycidas
GGGTGAATGCTGTGCTTGGCAGAAAAAATGCTGCACAAGTCATGGTCACTGAGGGAACGTCTGTGGCGTGGTGAAACGACCACACTCTACACACTTTCCTTTCAAGCACTGCTATAAACAACGGAAGCTAGCGAGAACTTTATAACCGAGTTCAAAGTCTATCAGTGTCAAGCGGTGTCACTTTGTAATTTAACAACAGTCCTGATACTTTTTGATCAGTCCTCGATTAAGATATATAGCTTATCTGCGAGGGTACATGCCAAAACACGCAGAAAATTGTTGAAACCACGTAACGCTAATACGCTATGTTTTTGTTTTTCCTGTACATACATTCTAGGAATAAAGAGCTTTCGTTGGTCTTCAATTAAAATTACATATGGAATATATGATCTATAATTGTTGTTTTGTCGGAATAGCGTCATCTTTTAGCGTTATACTAATTGATCTCTAAGTTAATTCTGAGTATGACCTGCAAACTTTGAATTATCACATTAATACGCAGGGAATTAGTAAAACATTGTTGTATACTTAAAGAGGTTACAAACGGACACAGGTGGTACTCCTGAAGTAACAACAACACGCGCGTAGACGAAAGAAAGAGAGGTTTATTGTAAAAGAGAATACATTACTGAAAGACAGGGAATCGGGTGGCAGGCTAGTAATTCCCAAAGCAAGATCTACCAACGACCTCAGATGTGGCAAAAGGCCGAATTTAATGTGGGGGTATCCGAGCCCATAGGCTCGGCCAAAAACTCCCCGTATAAAACGGGGTCGGATAGCTGTTTCCCGAGACAAAACTCTACCTTTCTACATAATCTCATCTGGGTAGCCTCTCTGCCCCTGGGCAGAGAGTTCGACCAGCTCAACTGGAGACGAATCTGCAACTAATTGCTGAAGGAAGTCCCAGGTATATCCTGTGCTCACTGAATATAGCTATTAATATAGTCAGTCCACATAGGCGATAGGGGGTGTGGGACATTCAATTACAACAAAAATAATGTAACTTTATATGAAATCACTAACAACTATTCTACCTTTACGAGTTTACCCTTATTGTAAAATTATATATACATTTGATTAAATATTGGTTATATTTGCAACAGGTGTGCCCAAACTTTCTTGCGTCATCGCCCACTTTCACATGAAAAATTTTCCACCCCTCACGTGTATAGTGATTTACTAAGCGTAGTTTAGTTGTGGCACCCAGTGAGATTGGAAAACCATCCATCTGTATAGTAAATATTAAAAAAAGCATACAGTGATGAGTAAATTATGTTTTGATGGATACTTTTCTTATCTTAATAAATTCGACATGACCAATGTGATAAAAAAAAAAAAAAAAATAAACATAATTTTCTATTAAATAAAAAAAATATCCTCACATTGCTTCCTAATTTTACTGGCAAAGTAGATCTTGGCCCTCCCTTACCTGATTATTTCAGAAAAACAAATATTATTTCGCCTGAAGAACTATTTGAATATTTTGAATTCTCAAAACTATAGAAAATACCAACATATTCTAGTTTACAGAGATATTTATATGTTTTTTTAGGAATATGACTCCCATTCCTTCTGCTTTGTTTAATACAGGTTCTTTGTATATCTCCTTTGGATATTTTTAGTGTAGCATATATTGAAATACCTTTTTAATACTCAAAATCATATATCACACACCAAATTTTCCAATCTCCCACCATTTTCTGTTCAGTTGCTTATCGCCCTCCCAACAGTTGAAATCGCCCACCGGTCGGTGATATCGCCCGGATTGGGAGACCCTGATTAACAGCATGAGTTATCTCAGATTTTTAGCAATACATTGAACACTATTGTCTCATATAAGAAAAGATTTTACTTTTTTTAATCCCCGATAGTTATTAATGAGACATGTCGTATAATAATGCCTTCTGTTGCCGTAACAACGGAGATTCTCATTATCTAAAATAGAAGAAATAAGGACTTGTAACCGATAAATAGTTACTTTATATTATAGAATAGATTAACCTGCAATGGTGTCTAGGTAAGTATAATATATTCCAAAGGGCTTTTCTTCTCTTGAAGGTTCGACACTGTTTGTGTCACCCTACCCCTGACACATAGATGTACTTTTTTCTTTCTTTTCTAAGATAGTATTTGATCATAAATAATTCTCGAAGATTTAATATTTAGAGAATATGAAAAACTGCTCCTCTAAAATACATGCATTGTTTGTTTTTTTTTCTCTTTTATGGTTAATTTAAATTCTTTCGATGATTATTTTTAGTTTGAATAATAAATTAGAAGTACCACTGGGTTAACTTTGATGTTTTTAGGTTTTGCAATAGCCTAGTAAATAGTCATAATATCAGGTGGTTCTTTGAGCGTTTGGTACACAAGTCACACCCTGTTTACCTTTGGAATTCATTCATTTTTTTTAATGTGTCCCAAAGAATTCATGTTTCTGTTTGCATAGGATTTGTATTTTTTTTTTTTTTGTTTTGTTGTTTGCATTTCCTGTCCTGGTCAAGCGATATTATCATGATTAGAACTCCAGCTTAAAACAGAGAGAGGGAGAGCCTTGTTTTGTCGGTCCAACCTGAACGAGAAAATGCGAGAAAACTAAAGAGAGAAGAGAAAGAAATAGATTTCAAGTTGGGTAGGATGAAAGGAGGGGAAAAAGAGAGAGCGAGAGAAACATGTAGATAAAAGAAGATAGGAATGAGAGGAAGAGAAGCGGACACATTCAATGAGAACACTTCGACAAATGAGACAAATATAGCACAAGACTGTGAGAGGAAGTTGAACAATAAAATCCGTTTTCTTTCAAGTGAGGAAACGTGGGAATAATCAAAAGTAACTAAATGATTATATCATCAGTTAGTTATTCAGATGTAAAATGTTATATGAGAGTGGATCAATAAATCTGTAGCCTGACAAGAAATGTTATGTGCTGAAATTTGATTTGAAGTTTCCCTGGACAATATTCGATCTATTCAAATAATATTCACCACTGAATTCTGACAAAGGATATTTGCTAACCGCCCCACGCGATCAGATGTGGCACAAGGCCGAATTTAAAGTGAGGTATCCGAGCCCGTAGGCTCGGGCAAAAATTCCCCGTAAAAAACGGGGCCGCGTATCTGTCTACCACCCTTGACGAGACTTTGCCCTTCGGCATAGCCTTGTCTGGGTTCCTCTCCACCCGAAGGCAGAGAGGTTGACCAGCTTAGCTGGAGACGAATCTCCAACTAATTGCCGAAGCAAGCTACAAAGAGATTATATTAAAAAATAAATATTTTTTTATATAAAATATGTGATATTTTTTCATCATTAGCTTATGGACATTATAATATATTTATAGACATATCAATATAAGCAAAATTATTTAAAAACATTTATACATCTATTAGTAGTATGTGGGAAATTTTCGCTATTTTCTTCTTCTATGTGTCGTGTCACTTCAGCACGTTGGCGAACATGGTTCTCCACAATTTCCTATCCTTTATAGCTCTTAATTTTTTTTTTCTTTGCTATCTCTCCCAAACCCCGCTCAATCATCCATTCACTCCGGCACACCAGGTAGGTTATGCCTTGTTTTTCTCTGTCCCTCTTAACTTTAATCTATCCTGTGAGAATCAAATTTTCCAAGCCCTATTTCTTCTTGGTGTGGCCTAGAAATTTCAACGGTTTCTTCATTATGTTAAGTATGAGTGTCTTTTTTGTTCTCATTGACTCTAGAACTTCACCATTGCTCACATATTTGGTTCATGGCATTCTCAGCATCTTTCTGTAGAACTACATTTCTGTTGCTTTAAGTCTCTTCTTCATCTGATGGAGATTGTCCAGGATTCACTATAGGAAGACTGATATTACGTAACAGTTCAGTAACCTTTTCTTTGTTTCTTAATATTTTGCTTAGCTTTTAGGAGGCATTTTAGCTATTATAATATGCCTTTGCACTTTCAATACGTTTTTCTGTTAATGAATTTCTTTCTCGTTTAATCAGAGTAACATTCAATCAAAATTATGCTCAGCCCTATTACGATGAACGGTAATATGTTAAATGTGTTGTTTTGTAAAAGATCCCCTTTATGTTCATATAACCTTTGATTTAAACTTGTAGATATGGTACTAATGTATTTAATGGAACAATTTGGGCACTCTTTTTTGTATATTACTCCTTTAGTTTTAATGCTATTATCTTGTTTTGTGTTAATTAAACATCGATTTTAAAGTAAAATTTTATATTAAGTTAAATATCAAATAATTTTTAATTACAGTCATTATGCAATTGGTAGTATAAAGTGCCTAGTTTTATGAAGGTTATTTATTTTATTTTATGTTTTGTGCTTCTTAACTTTTCTATTGGTATTCGTTGGCTTTATCTCGTATCCAAAAATTTAATTTATTCTTTGCTGATCGCTTCGCTTATGATAATGGCGTTGGTGAATAAGTAGACCTATACTTGCATGGAAGAGTTGATGGTATTGACTGCAGAGTAATGTTGGTGGAAAACGAATTTGATTTTGTCGAGCCTTTCTCTCTTGTCGTTTCATTTCTTCCATTTATCTTCAGGTTGATACCGTCTCAGGCTGGTGTTTCCAACGATTTAGGCTCAAGGTCAGCGTTCGTCATTTATTCCCTATCACCGTTTGACTTTGCAAGAGTTTGCTGGAGATGAAAGAAAATCTGAGTAGTATAGAAAGTGCCGATGGAGTGAATTTATTTAAGGTGGACCTCAACTTGCCAGGTACCTACACATGATTTCATGGCCTTCCCCTGCAGCACATATGAAATGAGACATGCAGTATCCAGTTATGCATCTGCAATGGACTGCCGATTATAGTTTCGAATGGTGCCTTTTGTAGCATGTCCGCTATGCGTAGCCTTCTTCATCCGCTGGTTCAACCATTTAGATCTGTTGTAATCATCATCCGATTGTTCCGCCGTTAGTGTCTTTGGGGTTGGTCGTATTTAGTTTGGGTCCTCGTCTTCGAACTTGCCACCTAGCACGGCCCTACCAGGAGTTTAAAACTCCCGACGGCATCGCTCTCAGAATCATTGGGCCACGCAAGCCCCTCCACCTCCACAAGGAGCCACCATCAGAGCAGTCTTTGCCTTATACATGAAATAGCTAGTTTAATGGAGAAGTTGAAAGAAATATTCAGATTTTTTTTCTTCATCACGTTAATATTGGGGGTTTGTAAAATCTTAAGTAGGAAACCTATAATTATTCTTGCATATATTTTGTTGGGGTGGTGTTGACATAAATTCATTTAATAATTTTTGTCAATGTTTAGTTGTTAGATCATTATCAGAGCGTTTTAACGATATGAAATGATAATGCATTTTTTGTTTCTGTTTCATAAATATTAGATTGGTGCAAAAATAATGTCGTTTTCTCACATATGTTACTATGTGAGAAAACGACATTATTTTTGCACCATCCTAATAAATTCGATTTTATGTTCGATTATTTCCATTCTTTACACGCAGACTATTGTCCTCATCTTTCTTATTATTATCAAAACATTTCAGCTGTTGTGATATTTAGTCTTCGTCAGTTACTTTTTTTTTTATATGTGTAACCTTCACGAAATTTCGAACTGCACCTTTTATTTAATTTACGGGGATATATTGTTCTCGTTCCGCCGACCATTTCTAGGGATAAATAAAAGGTTCAGTTTGAAACTTTCTGAAGGTAACCAAAATCAACACCTGTTAAAGGCAGTAAAAACGTCCAAAAAGTTGTGATAATAAATAACAACAAAGATGAGGAAAATAGTCCGCATGTAAATAAAGATAATTCTTCATCCCAGAAATTCAGGCAGAAATTATTGTAAGTTCGATTCTATTTAGATTATTGTGTAAATAAACTAAACAAAGTCGAATCTCCAATAATTTCTGCCCGAATTTCTGGGATCAGTTAAATTTTTTTTGTTTTTTGTATATATATATATATATATATATATATATATATATATATATACACGCGCCCAAAACTATAACTCTCTTCATCAATGTTTATATATATATATATATATATATATATATGAAGAAAAATATACAGAAAAAACAAACAAAAATCTAATATGTAATTATGCTGTATTAATGTTAATATAAAGTCAACGTCGGACGTTTCGGTCTATTTTAGACCATCATCAGATCTATATCCATATGTTTGCTTATATATATATATATATATATATATATATATATATATAGACAGAGTGAGTGAGAGTGAGTGAGTGAGTGAGTGAGTGAGTGAGTGAGTGAGTGAGTGAGTGAGTGAGTGAGGGAGGGAGGGAGGCGTGGTGTAATGCTTGTCTCGATTACGACTCGGTAATGAGTTCGAATCTCACTTGATGGTCATACTTCCGACCTTGTGTCCCATCTCTGCGCTTAGTAAATAACTAACAATAAAGCGTGATTTTTAAATTATTATCAAAAAGTGAAATAGTATTGGCTTGCTTTATGATTTTGTTATTCGGCATGGCGAGGGTATCAAACGTTTGCTTAGTCAATTTAAACTTTTGTTAACTGATGCTTCATTGCATATGGTTTTAATATCTAAACTAATCATGCATTTATTTTTCCTGTTTTTGGAATTTAGTCGTTTGATAAAACTAGTAATTTATTTTCTATATAAAGGTGTAATAGTTTGGTAGCCTTTTTATTATAATTTTATTTATTGTGAGTACTACCAATCCCAGTTATAACAGGTCGTACCTATTTTCGGTAGGCAATAAAGTTTTTTTTTACGGAGGTATTCGATCAATTTTGACGATGTTTTGTCATAATTTAACTTTCTAATTTTGTTGAATTTTGAAAGTTGAAGTCCACTGAAAACTTATGTGATAAATTTAAACGATGTATAAAATCAGGAAGACTAAGTAACATGTGAAAACGTAAAGTTTATAACCAAGAAATATGACAAAATATAGTCGTAGACTTTTTCAATTCAAAGAACAATATCCTGATAACAAAACATGGTCTGGGGTGTTTCCCTATAAGAAGACTGATATTATATAGCAGTTTATTATTCTTTGTTTCTAAGGAAATGTTTCTTAATACTTTGCTTAACTTCGAAAGGCGTGTTCGCTTTTACAATGCGCCTTTTCATTTTCAATACATTTTCCTGTTAATAAATTTCTTTCTTGTTTAATCAGAGCAACATTCTTTAAGTCGAAATTATACTCAAACCTATTACGATGAACGGTAATGCAGTGAGTGCTTTGGAATATCACGCTCTTGGGTGTTTCATTGGAAAAGAAACGGGAAACTTCGTAAGAGTTAATGGGAATGAAAAAAGAGCATCATTGGGTAATATTGGCATTCAACTTTATAATGTCTATTATAAATATGAAATTGAAGCGCGGTTGGAGTTTTATCGATGGCAATGAGCTAAACATAATTCTAAATTAGTCCAGAAATATTTTCAGTATAAGAATATAAGAAGTTTTAACTTGGCCTTGTTTCCGACTTGAATACGGCTAGAATGTTTATGGGCTGAATTGAAGAGACCTCTAAGTACAAAAGGACCCAATTAATCTAGAAACTATTTAAAGATTATTCACATGGAATATCCTTGTAAATGTTTGTGTTCATTTAGTAAAAGGTTCTCCAAAAACGTTTAGAAAAATTTGCAGCTCAAAAAAGTATGTACGGCTAATTTTCGTTCTATATCATTATATTATCTTTTTGTTGAGAATTATTCAAGAGGAAATATTAAAATCTTTTGTTTATATATTGACTATCCTCTTACACTTATCTCTTTCAGAAAGTCGTTATTAATGTACTGTAATTATTTTCAATAATTTAAAAAGAACAAAAACAAAAAAACCAACAGACCGTGTCAATAAATTTATGTAAGCAGTATAAAGGGTCTACAATACAATCGATCCTGACCAGATATCTCGTCTCCAGTCACTTTCTCACCGACGTGACGTGGCTTTCCTCTGTCTTTTCCACAAATATTTTAATGCCAACTGCTCTGATGAGCTTCTTTTCCCTGGTGTTCCGACTACAGTGCTACTATATTGGCAACTTGGTCTCACCACTTTAGTGTTGACCTAGTTAAATGCAGCCGCCGCTTCTACTTCAACAGTTTTCAACCTGTGGAACTTCCTTCCGATTTCTTGCTTCCCTGATAACTACAATCTTCAAAAATTGAAATGCAACGTCAATCGCCATCTTCTGTCATCTTGAACCCCGTTACTTTTTTGTCCTTTTCCTAACTCTTCTCCATTTTATTCTCATTCTCTTTCAGTTTCTGTGTTCTTGTGGCATTGTCACTTCACTTTGCTTATATATTAAGCAATTAACCTCAAGCAAGGGGGAAGTACCACTAGTACGCAATGGGGTTACAGAGAGTGTAAATATGAAAAAATGACTGTGTATAGTGTTGGAGGTGTGAGGAAAGGATAAAAAGAAGAACGAGGGTCAAGGCAACAGAAGATGTCGATTGACATTACATTTAAATTTTTGAAGATTATAGTTATGAGGGAGGCAAGAGGAAGGGAGTTCCACTGTCGAGAAATTCAAAGGAAGATTCAGTTACATTTAACTGTTTCGACTGTAAAAAGATGGGACCGAAATGCCAACCTAGTTTCGAATTTACGGGGGTGGGTTGTTTGCGCAAGTGAACGCAAGATAAAGCAGGAAAATTAACTTGACTTGCCGATTTCAATTCCCACCCCGATGATCATTAATTGTAGTAAAAATACAAGGCAGAAAAGAACACGTTTGTAATAAACATCTGGTTATTTCTTTTTCCCTTCAATAACAGTACAGATTTACTTGTGTTTCATAATGACAGGCGTGCCTTTTATGGCAGCAAGAAATAACGTCAGATTTAAAAAAAAAAAAAAAATCCAATAATTGTTTAAATTAAAATTAATTTAAAATTACTTTGTATACGTTTCGAGTACGAAAATAAAGGGTACAGGTATATACTTAAAAATACCTGAACGAGAGATGCGCATTTCTCAAATAAGATAAAAAAAAAAAGGAAGGAAGGAAGGAAGGAAGGAAGGAAGGGGCACGTGGCTGAGTGGTTAGAAAGTTAGCTTTCCAACTATGAGACCCGGGTTCGAATCACATCATGGTCAATTTATCAAGAATGATTCATGACTTTAGGATAATTATGCCTTGCTTTACTGTAATGGCTTCTTGCATCTTAATGGCAAAAAAAAAAAAAAAAAAAAAAAAGAACGCTCGATTTATCAGGAATTATTTATGACTTTTTGATGAAGGGAGGCGATCCCAGCGTGCAGCATCTTTGGAAAGTGCCTGAAACCATATCCAGTAAAATTGGGTAGACGGAACTATTTGTGAGCAATCGATGGTTGTGCTAGCACGAAGTCACAAGTCATCGTGATTGAGGGTTTGAGCATACTGGCCTGTTGAATGAAACTGTAAGAATCGCTCAGCATAGTTGCAGTATAAATCACAGGTCGACTGTGGGCGTTGAACAAACACTAATGAGTCTGGGAGGCGTCTACAACAGGGATTAGCTAGCCGCCCTAATAGATAGCCGCACTCAGATACAAGCGGCCAGCCAGTCACCACCACAATGGTAAGTAGTACTTGATATGAGGTGATCTCCCAAGTTCTAAAGGGAAGACAATTTCGTTTTATGTCGGGAGGTACATTTTCTTTAACAAGACTTGAGGTCTCAAGGTCAATTTCACTGTTTACAAACAACAAAAACAACAGGGATGTCTAATTAGAGGTGTACCCACTAAATATAATTATAGCAGTAAGAAATAATATCGGATTTTAAAATCCATTAACATTTGATATGGATATCCTCTATGACAGTGGAAATATGAAAATAATTCAAATTAAATTAAATTCCTATATGAAGTTATCATTAACGATTTTCAAGAATGTATACAGATCGACAAGAGTACAAACCTTATAAATTTAAAATCTGCAATTCACAAAAACCCTCTCTGCCTCCCATCTCTGATTCCAAACTCCTCAAGAGCGCCTCGTTACGCCTGCTTGGCTTCACGCTGTCCAGTGACATGAGGTGGAATAAATACATTGAATCAATAGCTTCTATCGCAAGGAAAGTTGGTTCTCTGTGTTTTGCCAGAAAGTTTTTCTTGTCTGAGTCCATCCTTCAAATCTATAAATCAACCAACCGTCCTTGCATGGAATATTGTTATCATATATGGTCTGGTGCTCCCGCGGTACGTCTCGAGTTCCTCAACAAAATCTAGAGACGAATATGATAGTTTACAATCGTTATCCCACAGACGTGACGTGGTTTCCCTCTGTCTCTTCTTCAAGTATTTTCCCGGTAACTGTTCCGACGAGCTACTTTCGCTGGTTCCCAGACTGCATGAATTTAAGCGAGCTACAAAGCTGGCATCTTGGTCCCACCCTTTCACTGTCAAAACGGTTAAATGTAAACGTCTCTTCTACTCAAACAGCTTCTTCTCTCGCACTTCCCTTGTGTGGAATTCTCTTCCCCTTACTTGCTTCCGCGATGACTATAATCTTCAAATATTCAAGTGTAATGTCAATCGATATCCGGCACCCTGAGCTGTATCCGTTCCTCAAACACACCTATTTACTCTTGTTCTCAATCCTCTGTAACCCCTTGCGTGCTAGTGGTACTCCCACCTTGCTCGGGATGAATTGCTTTAAAAAAAAACAAAAAAGAATTTTTATATATTTTCTTGTATTATTTTTACATAGTTGCTTAGATTATTTTTATATAGTTTCATATATTATTTTTATACAGTTTCTTATATTATTTTATATACTTTCTTATAGTGTACAGTTAATTATATGTAAAGTATGTTTATTCATTAGTTGTAAATATAATAAATTAAAAATGTGTATGTATTTGTTCTCCCCTATTGTGTATATATATATATATATATATATATATATATATATATATATATATATATATATATATATATATATATAAGGTAATATTAACCGTTTCTGTATACAGAAACATTCGGCATTCATTGATGGAGCAACCAGTGTCACTGTCAATTGAAATTTAAAAAATCTTTCTCTTTCAAGAAAGTAGGTTTCTCGAATCTAGTAATCTCTCCAGTATTGATGGGTTTTCCTTCTTAACCTTTTCTTTAAAGTAGTGTTGAAGGTCAACATCTTGATTACGTTATTATTTTCTCTTCGATTTACATGTACTATCCACTTCAGTTGTTGCTGTTATTGCAAGTCGTCAAGTGATGGCGTTTCTATTATTTGGTACAGTTCTTTGTGATTCTGTAGGACCAGTTCACAAGGTTCGAACAAGGATCATCCTCGTTAAGACTCACAGACTTTATTCGCGCGAAACCGGTTATCGCTCCTCGTTTTACCGGACAAAAGTATAAATATGTGTACAACGGTTAAAACCAAGGGAGGGGGAAAATATGTATTTTTAAATTCTTTATTTGTTGAATTCATTTATTTTGAAAGTTCTTTTTTTTCACCACAGCTCTCACAAGTGGCCTGTTAGAATCTTGTAAAAATCATTTTTAAAATGTTTCACACTTTAAATTTTTACTGGGCGTTGCCTATAGACCACAGGGTGTTACAGAATTTTAATCTAATGTATTTTACCTTTATTGGAACAAAAGCGGAAAACAAGTTCACTCTCGTAATCATTTGACCGTTGAGTGAAGATAAGCCATATTCCCTGACGCCATCCTGAGAACAATATTGTTGATTCCCAGGCAATAGACTTTGCCCGTTCGTCCGTATACCATTGTCCTAAAAAAGCCGGCTTTAAACACATGAAACGCTCCGATGGTATTATCAGCTATGTGAGTTTTTACTTGATTTCGCTATTCTTGGGAGAGAAATGTGTTGCTTATGTCTTGTCAGACACAAAATTTAAACATTTCGCTCAGTTGAGGGAATTCGACAGCCATCTTTACATAAAACGTTAATATAAGTGCCTCCACAAAATCGCTAAAAAAATCAGCATACCGTGATGAAAACATGCTCCAAACGTAATGAAAACAGTTTTATCGTCAAAATCTTTATGTTATTAAGAGAGAACAAAGTAATTTTTATTAAATATTTAACTAAACTTTTTACTCCTTTTTTAGAACATTCGATTTTTTTTATTAAAAATCTTGTTTTTCTTTCGTAAGCGGATTTACCAATTTTTAGCATAGCAAATTTTAGCGTCTTTTTGCGGTGTCAGACACATTATTTTGAAAATTCTATCAAAAGTCAAATAATTGTCAAATTTTAATGAAATTTTCAGGACTTATTTACCAATGAATTAAATTATTTTAGAAGTGTTATTTATTAGAAAATCTTGGTAAAAATATTTTTTTACATGTGTTTCACCCTCTTAATTCATGAAATTCAACGTGATAATTTTTAATGACTATAAGCTGAATTCTTTGTAGAATTTAAACCACTGATTTGTTTTTGCAAAATCGAACCTCGTCTTACCGAAAATCTGCTCTGATTCGAAAAGTAAAAAACCCAGTAAAACAATATTTAATTAGAGAAGGTTTTAGTTTCTTTTATGAATAATATATCTTAAGGACAATATAGATCATGGCTCTCCACAAATTCCTGTGAACTCTTAATAAATTTTCGCTTTTTGTTATCTCCCCTAACCCTTGTTCCGCCATCCATTTACTCAAGCTCATTAAGTGTGTTATATGTTGTTTTCCTCTGTCCCTCTTGCTTTCTTTCTGCCACATGTGTATCAGATTTTCCAAGCCCTCTTTCCTCATTATATGCCCGAGAAATTTAAACTGTTTCTTTCTGGTGTTATGTATAAGTTTTTTTTTCCCATTTTCTCTAGAAATTCGTCATTGCTTATATGTTCGGTCCATGGTAGCCTCAGCATTCTTCTGTGGAACAACATTTCTTTTGCTTCAAGGCTCTTCCTCTTTGTGGAGATCAGGGTGAATTTGAAACAATGCGGTAGTCATCACAGGCATAAATAAATCAAGGATCTCTCTCCCTATCTCACTCACTCACTCACTCACTCACTCACTCACTCATTCACTCACTATATATATATATATATATATATATATATATATATATATCCGTCCTGAGTATGACGATAAACTACATCTGCGTCCTGGGTAAGACGATGAACTACTTTCAACAGCAAGGCTTCTGATCAGGAGGTTTTGAGGAAGCGTGGAACCACCTCTTAATTGCTGGTGTTCCCAGGTCCACCCTGACCCACGGTGGTAGCATCTATTAGGGTCCCAGCTATGGGCAAATAGTTAACACTCAAACTAGGGTCAAAACACTATGAAAGTGTAAAATAGGTTTTAATACCAGAAATATTTTGTAAAAAAATTATTGCCAGCAATAATTTTTGAAGGAAAAATTATTATCAGCAATAATTTAAAACAAAAATTACGTGCAATACAAACAGCTATACAGTTTGGGAAAAATATTACCAGCTATACATTTTTTGAAATAGATTTAAAAAAAAAAATATTACCAACAATATAAATTTTGTCGCCATTAAATAACCCATTGAGGTTGATATAACGTAAAACAAACCAAACCAAAACTATATATATATATATATATATATATATATATATATATATATATATATATATATATATATATATATATATCTGTGTGAGAGTGTGTGTGTGTGCGTATAAATAAAATAAAGAGTGATTATGCATAAAAAAAACCAGTGACTAGTAAATTATTTGCGGATAAAGTGCTTGAGGTGAACAGATCTTAAATGCTGGATATAAGAAAGTAAATAGGACATTAATAGTGAATAGATGAATTTAATTTCAAACACTTATATTCCAACTCGAAGTTCATAGACAATTTTTTTTTTTTCATAATGGGACAAATTTCACATTTGCCTGATGTCAATAATTAACGTTTCTATCACACATTTTTAAAAACAGATGTGATATCTGTTAATAAATTTATCAGAGTTATCTTACCAATGACGAGCGGTTGTATGTTCGTAAAAATCTGAGTCGAACGATAAATCACCGAAATCTTTATTTATTTATTCTCTCTCTCTCTCTCTCTCTCTATATATATATATATATATATGTATATATATATATATATATATATATGTACATATACGCGTATGTACTAATTAATACATATCTTCGCTCTGTATAACCGCATTGAGTACTATCACATTTACACCTCATGCATAAATTTAACGATTATTTATTTCCTTGCCTGCGTATGCACACCAGCACACGTGTACACGCCTGCATATATTTGGCCGTTTCATTTATCCACTTTACAACTATATATATATATATATATATATATATATATATATATATATATATATATATATATATATATTTAAAATATAAAATATTATATTGTAATAGGAGGGGAAAAGATTAAATAAAAAATATACAAAAAGGTGGGGGGCGCCGCCTAGGAAGGCGTAAGCGCAAAAAAAAAAATAAAGCAAACTCGATGCAAGCTATAAAATATAATTTTTTTTGTTTTAATCATCTCACCCCAAGCAAGGTAATAAAGTCACTAAGAT
Source organism: Acanthosepion lycidas (assembly GCA_963932145.1). Classification (NCBI taxonomy): domain Eukaryota; kingdom Metazoa; phylum Mollusca; class Cephalopoda; order Sepiida; family Sepiidae; genus Acanthosepion; species Acanthosepion lycidas. The sequence continues at coordinate 74,587,975 of OZ010587.1, forward strand.
GCACGGAGTTACTGAGTGTTAGAGAATATGAAAAATATACTTTTAAGGAGAGAGGGCAATAAAAGAACTGAATTTAAGAGGACAGAAGATAACGATAGGCATTGCGTTTAAATAAATAAAAGAAAGTTTGAAAATCAAACTTGACTGGAAAGCAAGAAGCTGGAAGAGAGTTCCACAAGCGAGAAAAGAAACTGTTAGGATAGAACTTGCGGTTACATCTATTCATCTGTAAAAGGATGAGATTTAGCCCCAGTCTATGTACAATAGAGGAGAAGTTCATCAGGATATTTACGATGAATGTATTTATAGAAAAGGCATAGGGGAAGTGACTGAAGACGATATGCAAAGTTAGGACAAATAACATGGCGTATTCTTCTTTGGATTTTACCAAGAGTCTCTAAATATCAACAGTCACTCCAGACCATATGTGGCAGCAATATTCTAAGTATGGATGAATGGTGAACTTGTAGATATGTAAGATAGATTCTAGCGAGAAAAATTGCCTAGCACGACATATGGAACCAACCTTCCTAGCAGCAGACCAAGCAAACAATTTGATATAATCTTTCCATTTCATGTCTGTGGAAACAATTAGCCCAAGAAATGCCCAATGAGTCATTCTCTTGGCGGCAAGCACCAACCATGACGATTAAGAGACAGGAGTGTTGTTTAGGACGCATTAATGGTAAGAAGTAAATTTTACAACACCGCCTTCGAAATAAACATAATAGTGATAGTAATAAAAAGAATAGAAACAGAAAAATCATTAGGTACACACACCCTTTTAACCAAATGGTTAGTACAAATTTAGGGCAGAAGTTTCTCAAGCTAATTAATTTAATTACCCAGAAATAATCCTCTTAGTAAGATCTTTAATAATAATAAAAAACACTTAAATTAATAATACAATCGTTGGGTGGCATTCTAGGAGCTAGTTTATCATCACATGAAAAAAATAACCTATCCGCCTCCACCCTCTGACCATATTTTTCTTGTTTAGTGTAGATCTGACTTTCAATTGGTTAATCTAGACATATCCACAACAATATTTTTAATTCTGACGTTATGACCCCTTTAACTTCTGAAAAGAGGTAACGATTTGTTTTTAAATTTCCCAAATAAATCATTTTTATCATAAATTATCTACCATCGCCTGACGAAATACAGTCATAGTATTGAAACATGAAATCTTTTGTATAGCGATGTAAATTTTTTTTCTATTATAATCTATTATAATATATATATGACGTCATATATTACGAAATGGACAAAGTCCGACAATTTATTTATAAAAGACATTTTTATTTTAAGGCCGGTAAATGTTATCTAATACTGTTTATTATAAACAGAGCATTTACTTAAATACTTGTATCTATAAAAATAATGTTAAACATAAAAATGTCTTTAATATATATATATATATATATATATATATATATATATATGCATATATATATAACCTGTTTCGCTTTTATTTAAGCTTCATCAAAGAAAATGAAATATGCAGGAGGAAAGAATATTCTGGTATTTTTAGTTTTGTGTTTGTTGTTTGTTATTGGTTAATCAAGCCTAACGTGTATCTGTACTGTCAAGCAGTGTTCATATATATAATTCATGTGTGTTTGTGCCTCACAATTCTAATTGATCTATGCGGGATTCGAGCGGTAAAAACAATTAATATGTTTTTACAAATAAAAGCAAATCTATCTGGTGGATCAACTCGGTAAAATTTGGATGCATTTATTGAACTCGCACTGGCTCCTGTTCTCTCTAAACAGCACAATAAGTGCCTTGCTACTTCTTGGAAATCCTATTCTGTCATTCCTGTCTTTAAGAACTCAAGCGAAGCATATTAGCCTTGTACTTTTTTGGCAAAGTACTATATGCTCTAATCAACTCTGAATTGGTTAAGCATCTCACTTCGCCGGTTCTTTTTTCAGATAAGCAATATGGCTTTCGCTTCTCCTGAACAACTGCTGATATTTTAACGGTTATTGCTGAAAGAGAGTATGAAACTTTAGATAAGAATGGTGAAGATAGATAGATGAACAGATACATATTGGAACAGACAGATAGATAAACAATCTTTGATATATCTGTTGCCTTGCATATCTTGAAGGCATTTAACGCGGATTGACAAAATGGTCTTCTCCACATGTCGAAATCTTTTATTTCTGCACTAATTTTTGAATTGATTCAGTCTTTTTTATGAAATCACGAAATGAAAGTTATCTTAAATGACTACTCTTCTAGATCTTTTGGCATTAATGTAAGCATCAGTTCTCAACTCGGCATCTATGCTGATGACACAACTATTTATTCTTGTCTTAATAGTAAGTCTGAGCGGTTCGATAAGATCACAAAAATAACCTACATTCTGTTGTTAACTGGGGCAAGGAATGGCTTTTTGATTTGTATTTAATCACCCTCCCCAACGAGGTCGGTTTAATGTGGGGAGCCCAAGCGCGTACACCGGGCTAAGAACAAAAATCGGTTGCACTGGCCTCGGTGCAAGCACCGATCCCTCTCTCTAGTGCAATTAGAGGGCGCAGCCTCGGGCAGCTGTTCTCCAGGGCTGACCACCTCTCAATATAATTTTCCTTAGTTGCGACTCTGTCCTTTGACGGAGCCTCCCCTGAGCGCTCTCTGTCCAAAGACAGAGACGCAACTGAGAGATGATGAATAAACGTGTTACAGAATTTTTTTTTATAAAACATTCTTCACTGGAAGAGTTATTACTTATTTTATATTCTATGGAGGAAGTTATGTGTTTAATTATGGCTGGTGGGTGATTAGAATTTGGTGTATATATATTGGATTTGCGTTTGTTTTCATGTAGGGTTGGTATGTATTATTGACTAAGGATAGTGTTACAACAAATTTGTGATAATTTCCTGATTTCGTCAGTTTTAATTTTTGTAGAAATTTTTCACCACCATAAGGCCGTCATCCGTATATAACCCTATGTCTTCTATGTTTGGTAAGCACTGGGGTTATATAAAATGAATAAACTAACAAGGTCGGAAATATCAACTTATTTTTAAGGACAAATTTTTTAGAGTTCATAATAATGTCCATTTCCTCGTTTGTAACGAAATTTAACCGTTTCTACAGTGAAAAGGGTGGGACCGTGATATCAGCCTAGTAGCACGCTTAAAATCATGCAGTCTGGGAACTAGCGAAAGTAGCTCGTCGGAGTAGTTACCGTGAAATTATTTGTAGAAAAGACAGAGGGAGGCGACGGCACGTCTGTGAGATAGCGACTGTAGACGAGATTCCAGATCAGGACCAACCACATTGCATATCCGTCTCTGGATCTTGTCGAAGACCTTAAGGCGAATAGCGGGGGAAACAGACCATATATGGCAGCAGTATTCCATGCAAGGGCGAATGGTTGATTTATAGATTTGATTTTATAATTTGGACGCGGGCGAGAAAAATTTTTTGTCACGACACAAGGAACCAACTTTCCTTGCAGTGGATGAAGCTATTGATTCAATGTAATTGTTCCATCTCAGGTCAGCGGACAAGCAGTCGCAAAGAGGTGCTCTCGTAGAGTTGAGCACCAGACATTCTAATGGGTGGCTGCAATGGTTCCTTGTGGTGAGTAATATATATATCAACAAGCACTATTGTTTCACCCCGTCACATTTTTGCTTTTATATTTAATTTTTCAAACAAATGGAAAAGTGAAGTGACGTTTCACATGCGGCCTACTTAAACAGAACTGTTCATAACCATTTAGGTTAGTTCTCACCAGTTGAAGTGCAATTAAATGCACTGAAACGAAGTTTCATCTTTGTAGTGAGTAAATTGTTTTTGTCTATATGAAAAATTATAATATATATATATGTATATATATAGACATATATATTTATATCGGCATATATATATATATCCGGGTATGCCAATCTACGCTTTATACGACGTTAATTAAAGTTTCTGAGAGAGAATGCATAATTTGAAGAGATCAATCGTTGAATAAGTACAATCGAATCCTCAGAGACGATGACAAGTTAGTCCGTGTTAGCAACACCAGTGCATCACTTCCTAAGACACAAGGGGTTACTGGGTGTGGAAGAATTAGGAACAGAAACATTACTAATGAGCGGGAAGAGAAATGATTAATCAGGGCGACAGTAGATAGCGATTGACATTGTATTTAATTTTTTGCAAATTAAAATTGGCTGGAAAGCATGGAACCGGAAAAGAGTTCCATAAGCGAGAAGTGCGAAGAAAGAAACTGATAGCATAGAATTTTCTGCTACACCTAACCAATTCTACTGTAATTTAATGAGTTCCCGAGACCAGTCTAGTACGGCGCTTAAATCCCAAAAGTCTAGATATCATAACAAAGAACTCATCCAAACAATTACCATGGAAATATTCACAGAAAAGACATATAGAGGCAACCTTGCGGCGGTGGGAAAGTGAATGAAGCCGAGCCGCCAGATCAGGACCAATAATATTGCTGATTCTTTGGATTTTATCAAGGAGCTCAAGATAAATAGCAGGAGCACCGGACCAGATGTGATAGCAAAATTCTAAGCATGGGCGAAGAGTAGACTTATAGATATGTATGATAGATTCTGGAGTTTGTACTCTCAGGTGGCTAATAGGTGGCTGAGCGAGGAACAAGAAGTGGACAGGAAGTCTAATTTACCGAAAAATTTCACGAAAAAGATTTCGTAAATTTCAACTGGCTGTAATGTTGTTTATGAATGTAGAACGTTTCTTGTACAGAGATTGGTAATATCACCATCGTTATTTATCTTATTGTTATTAAAACCGTCTTCTTGAGCCGATTTCTTTCGCGTTTAAAACAACAACTGGCAATCCAACACAAAAGAGAATGGCCGATAACATGTCATTTTGTTAAACATATTTTTTGATCGAAGCGAAACGAAACGAAGATCAGTTGATTGCAGCAACTAAATTTAAATTAGCACACGACAACAGTATCTGTCTATTCGTTTTCATACTTCACAAATGTACATGCAACAATGAATAAAAAGATTCCCAATGGCTTTCAAGACAATATCGATAAACACACTGCACTACAGTGAAAGATAGCTATCTAAACCATAGCTTATGCTTCTGAACACCTTTTTATAAAAACTAATCCTGGTTTATAAAAATATTTATGTCACTGCTTAAATTAAAAAAAATTTGTTAATAATCGAAAATGAAAAGAAATTTCGAAAAAGCATAAAAATTGAGTGAGAGGATAAATGTACCTTTACAAGATTGATGGGCGATATGAAATAGGTTATTTATATCTAAAAGTCTTCAACACATCCTAACAGCTCTCATACCGGTCTTGATTTGTGTGGGAATAGCTAAATGGTTAACAATAGAAAAAAGATAAAATGTTCTTCGAGAAGTATCAGGAAAGCGTTCGTTGTGAGTGGGTCAGGGTGGATTCAAGTTCATTGTTAATGTACAACGTGAGAGAAGAACATGTGGACCGTTGAAATCTATCTATCTATCTATCTATCTATCTGATCTATTCCTGTTTATCCCGTCAGATAATGACCTTTATTAATTTTTGTCTATTTTTTATTAACTGTTCAAAAACATTAAAATCCAGCCTTCATCGCCACAGCAGCCAGTGCGTATATTTTGGCAGTATGTTTTCATTGAGACATGTTTCATTAGAAAAAAGCAACACCCTGATGATGACATTGTGATAATGTCGAAAGTAATCGGAATAAATGAATATGTATATGTATCAACACGGTAATTTTCTGTCTTCCTTTAATAACGACACCAAGAAGGTTGTCCATGAATATGAAATGATGCAATCGTCTGAACTTGTCTAAATTATTCAATGAAACACACACACACACACACACACACACACACACACACACATATATATATATATATATATATATATATATATATATATATATGTATTATGAAATGGATTAAGTCCGACAATTATTTAATATATTTTATATTTATACGTTATTTTTACAGATGTAATTTATTTAAGTAAATGCTCTGTTTTTGTTTTTTTTAATTAAACTGTATTAATTACATTTACGGGACTGAATCTTTGAGATATTTGGTAGAAAATATGCACTGACAGGAATCGAACCTGTAACCCTATTGGGAACCATCATTTGATCTGACGCCCTGTTAATTATTCAGCCATAAAGAAGCGGCTGGTTTGCAAAGTCTGGATTACTCTTTATAAACACACACACCGACGATTTTTCTCGATCGACCATATCTGCTCCCGAAACATAACTTAAACAATGACAACATATTATGAAATGGATTATGTCCGACAATTATTTAATATATTTTCTGTTTATATGTTATTTTTATAAATATAATTTATTTAAGGAAATGCTTCATTTTTTTTAACTAAACAGTATTAATTACATTTACCTACGAAATTTCTCGAACATTCAGGCCGGTAATTGATATTGGTAACTGATGCTGTTTACTTCAAGCTCTCTCCAGACCTCAAGTGGAACTCCTATATTCACACCGTCGCTAAAGATGCAAAAAAATAAATAAAAATACTAATAATACATGTTCGTTACCTTGTATCGCTGTAGAAATTACCTGACCCCCCCTTCCCACGATGCTCTATGTTTACAAGAATCACATCAGACCAACAATGGAGTATTGCTGCCTTATTTGGGCTGGAGCTACTTTAGGATGATGAATTATTTCCCACCCTTTCCCATAGGCGAAACGTTGGTAGCCTCTCTCTATCGCTGTCTTCATGGAAAATATTCAAATGAGCTATATTCCTGAGTTTCACCGGTTCAGATCTTCAAAGCTAGGATCCGCCATGCTATGTCCATTAGGTCGACACATCCTCAATCATTTCATATTTCATTAGTAAGGAGGAAGTTTCATCCAGACAGTTTCTTTTCCAGAAATTTGTGGAATAGAATCCCAAGAGGATGCTTCGTCGGTCACTTCGACATTAAGCTCTGCAAGTCAATGATCAAACGTTATTTATCAGATATATCCTCATGATATGCAATTCTTCGACGCCTTTACAACAGATTCACTCCGTAACATTCTACATTTGAGTTAATCTTGGGTCTTGTGTGAGATGAACAGTAGTACATAATAAAGAAATGATACTTACGATGATATATTTTATAATGTTTATTTTTTAGATATAGAACTTTGAAGTAATTCTATAGGAATGAATAGAGTGTCTATATTATGATTACTAATATAAGATTATTATTATTATTATTATTATTATTATTATTATTATTATTATTATTTAGATAGACAAATTCAGCGAAATAAAGAAACAATTTGAACAACAGAAACTTGAACTGTGCAAATTGTACGAGCGATTCAACTGTATACTACAGAATTCTACGCCGGATATGCGTCAACATTTGACCAATGAAGACACACTCTCCGATGTTTCATGTGACGTCACAGATAAACTAAAATGCCTTCAGGATGCAGTCTGCAATATTGTCGTTTCAGGTGAGTAACAAGTTTATTTTACTTTGTTTCTGTTTCAGCTTTACACAGCAAGAAAAAGAACTACACGCTGTGTTGCCTGAGTATCTTGTGTTCCATTAACTCTTTATTAATTAAACAGTATTATTTACATTTACCGACTTGAATGTTCGAGAAATTTCGTAGAAAATATGCGTTCTCCGACAGGAATCGAAACTGTATTCCTATATGGAAACCGTCATTTGATCTGGCGTGCTATACCCTATTGCTAACCAGAGGTTTCTCTGTATCTATATAGTATAGCACATCAGCTGATTGAAAACTGACTTGATATATTTTTTTTCTATCATCCCTTTAAATGGCGAGTGGCATATTTTCTAACCAGATGTAGTAACGTGATTGTGTGTTTATTTATTTTTTTCTTCAGGAGAGACGGGAGCCGGCAAAAGTACCTTACTCAACCTTCTTCTAGGTGAAAACGTGTTACCACACCATGCCCTCAGCTGCACGTCGACTATATGCAAAATCAAATGGGGACCGCGGAAGCGAGTTCGTATCACGAGTTGTACAATGGAAATAGAAGAGTTTGACATTACAGATAATGATGAAGCTGAGACTAAAATGAAAGACGCACTTTTTAAACGGTCACGACGAGAACGAGGCCCGGATATAAAGGAAGTGGAAGTCTTTATACCCAGTGACCTATTACGGGTGAGTAGGTACTAACTTTACTTTTTTCTTTCTCTAAAGAAAGTTCAACCCAAGAAAGGCAATAAATCCACTACGACACAAGGAGTTAATGGGTATGGATGAATTAGATGAGAGAAAGATTACTTCTTTTCTTTTATCTGCCGTATCCCATCAGGACGTAGGCGATCATAGCCCTCCACATCCTCCTGTTCCTTGTAGCTCTTAATAAGATTTGTCTTTGTGTTATTTTACCCAAACCCTGTTCTGCCATCCAGTTGCTGAAGCCCTTCAAGTATGTTACGCGTTGCTTTCCTCTGTCCCGTGAGTATCAGATTTTCCAACCCCTCCTTCCAAATTAAGACAGTAGTCAGCGATTGATATTGCACTTACTGGGAAGCATGAAGCCGGAAGAGAGTTCCACAAGCGAAAGTGCGAGAAAAGAAGCTGTTAACAAAGAACTGACAATTACATCTAGCGAACTCGACTGTAAATTGATGAGATCTCGTCGCCAGTCCAGTACGGCGCTTAAATTCAAAAAGTTTCGGTACCATAGAGAAGAGCGATATTTATTTGTACAATGATGCAAAATGTAGCACAAGGCCAACATGGGGAATAGGAAAATGGATGGTCTTCTTCTGTCTTAACATAAAACTTAGCAAGCCACAAACACTGACCCAAACATACCACAATACTCCTTATACCAAAACAACCTTTCTTACTACAACCACCATAATACCTCATTGTCTCTGTGAAAGTCCAAACTAGTCCCCATATGCACAATTAATTGTCCGAGGGGGCGGATAAAACAACAATTTAAAAACCTAGCCCCAATGTTTATTTACAATATGAAAACAAAACTATTTACAAGAAACCAATATATATATATATATATATATATATATATATATATATATATATATATATATATTAGTAATAACCACCCCCAATCCTTAAATGCGACAGAAACATCAGTTAACTGGACGAAATCAATGCAAGACTATAATAATATAAAATATTCATTCATTTCAGGGGAAATAAACTAAAGAGAGTAGGGGCAGAAATAAAAGGGGCCATAGAGAAAATTACTATGGAAGTATTTATAGAAAAGGCACAGGAAAGCAACCTTACGGTGGTGGGAAAGTGATTGAAGCCGAGACACCAGATCAGGATCAATAATATTGCTGATTCTTCTTTGGATTTTATCAAGGATCTCTAGATATAGAGCAGGGGCACCAAACTATATGTGTTAGCAATATTTTAAGAATGGACAAATGATAGACTTATAGCTATGCAAGATAGATTCTGGAGAGAATTTTTCTTTGGCACAACACAGGGAACCATCTTTATTAGCAGCTGAAGTAGCAATGAATTTAATATAGTCTTTTCATTTCATGTCAACCGAAAACGTTAGCCCGAGAAGGCGCAAGGCGTCAATCTCCTGGAGGTTAGCATCAGCCATGCTGATGGAAAGCAGAAAGTGGTATCTTATGATTAATAGAGAGCAGTTTCGTTTTGGAGGCGTTAACATTAACAAACCGTGCTTTGTCCCAGTTAACTTACGTCTGTGAAATAGAAATAAATTATTAATATTTTTATGTATTATTATTTGTTTCCAAATGATTGTATCCGGTGAAGAATTTTATGTTTTATGCCGATCAAGTCTGCTGGACATGCTATGTTGTCTTTTAATGCATTTTTCTTACTTACGCGTTTCTACTGAAAAATGATTTTACATAACAGAATAATAATAATAATAATAATAATAATAATAATAATAATAATAATAATAATAATAATGATAATAATAATGATAATAATTTTACAGAACAGAATAATAATAATAATAATAATAATAATAATAATAATTTTACAGAACAGAATAATAATTATAATAATTTTACAGAACATAATAATAATAATAATAATAATAATTTTAAAGAGCAGAATAATAACACTAATTTTACAGAACATAATAATAATAATAATAATAATAATAATAATAATAATAATAATAATAATAATAATACTTTTACAGAACAGAATAATAATAACAATAATTTTATACAAATAATTAAGATTAAAAAAGAAATTAAATTAAGTGTAATTTAAAGCGGGTTGATATGGGAAACTTTGACGTGAAATGAATGTTCTTTTCAGATGAATGAATGTGAATAAAAATGTAAGTGCATTTGGCATCTATTTTTCGTTGCTGATCCAATTTATATTACTTTTAAGAAACTCGGAGATTAGGAGTTTTAACACCAAAATAGAATGAATAGATGGGTCTTTTATTTTATTTTCGTCATATGGGGTAGTATTTTGTGTAGGTATGTGTGTACCTGACGCACAAACATTTTAAAAAAAATTGAATGAAAAAGCAAAAACAGTATGTTTTTGTAAAGCTGCCATTAACCACTTCTTCTTCAGATGTCATGTCCCTTTAGGACATAGGCGATCATGGCTCTCCACAATTTTCTGTCTTTTGTAGCTCTTAATAAATTTTGTCTTTTTATTATTTCTCCTAAATCCTGTTCCGCCATCCATTTACTCAAGCTCGCTAAGTATGTTATCCGTTGTTTTCCTTTGTCCATATTGCCTTCAGTCTGTTCTGTGAGTATCAAATTTTCTAAGTCGTCTTTCTTCTTTATGTGTCCTGAAGATTTCATCTGTCTCTTCCTGATGTTAATTATAAGTTCCCTTTTTGTTTCCATTTTCTCTAAAATTTCGTCGTTGCTCACATATTCGGTCCATGACATTCTAAGCATCCTTCTGTAGAAACACATTTCTATTGCTTCATATCTCTTCTTCATCTTTAAGGAGATCGTCCAGCATGTACTGCAGGAAGGCAGATATCTCGTAACAGTTCAGAAATCTTTTCTTTGTTTCCAACGATTTTTTTCAGTTTCTTAATACTCTATTTAATTTTTGGAATGTAACCTTGGTTATTCTAATATACCTTCGGATTTCAGCATCGCACTTTCTGTCCTCTGTTAAAAAAAGGGTTTCCCAGATACTTAAATTTTTTACTTGTTCGATTTTGGTATCTCCGATTTGTAATGTGCATTTTCGGCTGTTCCCTTTTGCTAACAACCATGCATTGACCATTAGAAATCTCAAATTAGCTATTTACGGGTAATTAGCCCCACGTTGGGAATTGCTACTGTAATATACTAATTAAAACCAATTTTAGCTAAGCTCATAAGTTTGAGATTTTGTATTGCTTAAATATTTTATTGTCAACTTTTTTTCATTTTTGCAGGGTGGATTGGTGCTGATAGACACGCCAGGTATTGGAGAAAATGATGCTATGGAAGATCTGCTAAAGAAGTTTATACAAGAAAATCACATTCAAGGTTTTCTCTATGTTATAAAGATCGACGGTGGGGACGGAGGAGTGCAAGAAGACAGGGTATTGTATTGTTTTTCACAAAATTTAATCTTTTAACCTTTTAGTGTTTGACAAAATTCATAAATAGCTTTTGCATATATTTGTGTGAAGTTCTGCAATGACGTATTGTCATTTTTCGTTGCAGTATAAATAAAGCTTTCAATTTAAATTCTTAAAATTTCGACGTCCGACTTCATTGACTTATCTATGGCTTTTTATTAGGTTGGTGCAAAAATAATGACGTAATAATGTCGTTTTTTGACGTTAAAAATACGTCAAAAAACGACATTATTTTTGCACCAACCTAATATTTGATTTGGTCGCTATTGTTTTTAAATATTTCACATCTTAATAACAATAATTTTCTTTTTTACAATAAAACAAGGGTCACTAAACTACAGCTCGCGATCAGTTCATCCAGCCTGCCGCCGCACTGTGCCACAAATGAGCTAAATTATAATTATTTATAAGGAATTATCAATAAATTGTTGTTAAACTTACTATGTAGAAAAAAAATAAAATAAATATATGTAAAAATGCCAAAATTTGGTCAGTTTGAATTTTGCATATGGCAGTAAATATAAATTTTAAGAAAATCAGTGAAATAAAAAATTCGGCGATAAAAAGCCAGCTGCAACGATCGTTTGTTTTATCTTGAATTGCCATGTTTAAGTTGGTTTAAAGAGTGCCTTATATAAAAAGGATTGATATTAGTGAATTATGTCATATATTTTGCCTGAAATCATTATAAAATCTAAAGTATGTAAAATCAGCACAATTAACAGGGTTGACTGAATGCACGTTTGAAACTAAAACTTGGATGCAGCAATTCTAAAATAAACTGATTAAAAGTTAACGCCAGTTTCACAAATCTCACTCACCTTTTTGGCAGCTTAGTTTGTGAGATTCGGATAAGTGCACACTGGGTGTGATATAATTATTTTATAGCTAATGTCACCTTCTTTGATAACCTTTTGGTAAATAAATGTTTATTGTCGTTATGCTTTGTGTATTCAGTGTATTGAATTGAACAAAATGGCAATGCAGCGCGCGCTCATCATTCTCTCAGTTATCTGTTCTTCTGTAAAAAAAAAGTTTGGTTACTCCTGGAATAGGAGAGACGTAAATTTACAGTGAATCATTCCAAAATCCAAGTACATTTTATACATTTTCATCTTATACTGTCTCTTTTAATTAAAAGTAGATTCTTAAAAATTTAAAGCTAAGTGTCCCTGTATCTTCAATGTTTCTCGATGTAAAGTTGTAAATGATGGTTGTTGTATTCATTTCCTCATTATATATATATATATATATATATATATATATATATATATATATATATATATATATATATATATAGTGGATAGTTGTATTTGAAATAGACGCCCCATTATTATTTTAAATAGCGGGTATTACGTCTGTCGGCGTTCGAGTTTAAGAAATCTTAACAAAGAAAAACACTCCGGATCAAAAGGTGGCTTCTCCTACAAAGGTGGTGGGGACGCAGTTTCGATTCCTTCGGAAAACACCTTTTCTTTATTAATATATCTTGAATACGCAGGCCGATAGACGTAATACACACAGTTTAAAGTAAAAATTGAAAAAAAAATAGACATGTAATATCTATTACTCTTCTGTCAACAGATCCTGAAACTATTGAATATAGTCCTTGAAAAACAGCAGTCTGGACGCACTGATCCAACCGATACTTGCCTTCAGGAAAATTTAGCAGCACTGTTTGTGTGCAACCGTTGGGATCTTGTACCGGATGAAGACAAAATGAAAGTGCAGGAGCATGCGCAGAAAAGACTCATGAATTGCTGGCCAGTGGAAAAATCGGAAATGCTTTTCATGTCGGCAGTATCAGCTCTTCGACACTATCAGAATGGTTTTCAATCAGAATCTTACACTCAACTTCTGAAAGGAATAAGCAACATTGTGCAGAAAGCTACATGCCTCATTATGAAAAGATTCTTCAGGTACGACTTTCTTTATATACTTTTATACAATAAAAATGTCTTCCCAAAATACTTTTAAGTTGTATAACGATTTACTAAGCATAGCCTTATTTATGATACAGGGCAGAGATAAAGGAGTATCCAGTGAGTATCGAAGTAACTACTTCGTCGTAATTGATCTTACGAGATAAGCTTGCTGACCATTACATCACGTCGAAGAGTCCGATAATTTTTCAGATGTAGCTTAAGGCTGGAAATGTGGAGCTCCCAGTGGGGCTCAAAATCACTACTCAGTCGTAATGATTTTATAATCGTAGCTTAGATGCGTAGAGCACCCAGTGAGGACCGAAAGTGTAGTGCAGTCAGTGAGGATCGAATTCACGCATAACTGATTTTACGAAACAGTCTTGCTAACCATGTCAAAGTCCCAGATAATTTTCTAAGTGCAGCTTAGATTTGACACAAGAGCACCCAGTAAGGTTCGAGCTCACTACTCAGTCGTAACTGATCTTACTAGACAAACTTGCTAACAGTTATACCAATTCGACGTGCCAAATGATTTTCTAATCGTTGCTTAGATGTAGCAAAAGGCCGAATTCAGTCGTAATTGTTCTAGCGAGACAAATGTTTTTCTAAGCATAGCTTAGGTGTCGCACAAGGCCAAAAGTATGGAGCACTCAGTGAGAAATGCGCTCACTACTCAGTTGCAATGGTTCTAACAAGACAAACTTGCTATTAGACCACGTCGAAGTACCCCTACTTTTAACTTGTATATGGTAGATTAATTTTTCCCAAACTTATAGTTTCCTAAATTCGAGGATTTATCATTAAATTCTTTTCCTTATTTTTGTATATTTTTCCTTCCTTTCTATTTATTTAATTTTCGCAGTTCTCTCTTTTCTTTGGAGAAATAAATCTCATTAAAATCTTTTTTTTTTTTTTTTTTTATAAACCATTACTTCTTCGTTTCTCTCGTTTTCTTCCTTTTTCCATTTTTTTTTTTTTTAACTTTTTTTTACAGTAATGTTCGTATATAAGAGGGGGATATAATTGTTAACTCTAGACTCGAACAGATTAAGATTGTAGTGATCGGAGAAACATTCACTTAGAAGTCTGTTCCACAGGGCAGTGGTTTGCGGGAAGAAGCTGTTTGAGTGGAACTTATTTTTTGGTGATATTTTTCGTATTCCGTTTTCTCCTCAAAAGGCTTTTTTGTTTCATCCTTTCTTTCAATTTTTTCTCATTTACACACGAACTGTGTCGTGTTCGCATCTGTGTTGTTTATCATAACTTTTCGGCCTTTGTGCCCTCCAACTTCATCAGGCACTTGTTGATCTGGGTCACCTTCAGGAATTCTGAACTGAAAATAATAGTCTACAATAGCCTCATCGATCTAAGCGTAGGTTCTACCTACTAGATTAAATAAAGGGTTCAATTTGAAAATCACTGAAGGTTACCGGGATCGACAAGCACCTGATCAAAGCCGGAGGGCACAACGATCGAAACGTTGTGATAACAACAAAGAAAGATGGGGACAATAGTCCGTATGTAAATAATTTAAAATAATCCTCAAAATTAAGATAGAAATTAGATTTTTCTGTTATTCCCCCCTTTAAATATTTTAATCATTCTTTTTTCTCAAATATTTTCTTTACCCATATGTTGCCTCTTTTTATTAGGTTGGTGCAAAAATAATGACGTAATAATGTCGTTTTTTTACCTTTAAAAATACGTCGAAAAACGACATTATTTTTGCACCAACCTAATATATTACCAAAAAAAAAAAACAAAAAAAAAAGAAAAAGTAGAAGGAAAACGGAAAAGAAGAAGAAAGAAAAAGCAAGAGAAAATTCTATCAACCAATCTTTTATTTCGCTTTCACGTTGTTTCAGATGGCTGAACTACATGGTGTCGCGGAGTCTTCATCACACAAAGACCTTATTCAGCACAGCTGATTACTCCGAGTTTGAAGCAAAGAATAGATTTCATGTTACCAACAAAAAGATGGACATTTTGCAACAGCGTTCGCAGCGTATCTTTAGCGAAATCAACATGAAGATTCAAGCAAATGAGGACCAGTTGAAAGAAAAATTGACTGCGTATCTTTCTTCACGGGAAGCTATGGAGATCATAACCACTTTCTCAAATAGCGAAGTTGAGGAGGTAAGTTAATCACAAAAAAAAAATAAATTGATGAAAATAAATGGCACATTCTCGTGCACATATGGTTTCGCAGATCATTGGTGGCTCTTTATTGAATTCTTTTCTTCTGTAGCCTGGCGTTCTATACTATACACACATTCATAGTGTAACTAAGGAGTAGAACTGGAAACATTGTCTCACAGGTCATCGATACTTCTTTATTGAATTCTTTTCTTCTGTAGCCTGGCGTTCTATACCTTACACACATTCATAGCGTAACTAAGGAGTAGAACTGGAAACCTATTTCCAAAGCTACTCACTCCACTGTGGACAACGCATTTTATTTTCAGTTTGGAATTTCGGCAGTTCGCTGTTGCAGTTGGCTTAAGAAATTCAAAGAAATGTTTGCTTTTCTACTTCGGTTAACTTAAGCTTATTTAATTGAAATAAATATAAGATTTATTTATTCTACTTTCTTCGGATTTGTTATATAAATTCTATGGCAAAAAAAAAAACCGTTTTATTTGAAATTCACTAAAAAGATGTAATTTAGGAATATTGGCCTCATCACTTGAAAGTTAATGCAACATTTATCATTTAAAGTTAATTTATTATTTTTCTCTATGAATCTTTTATTCATAAAAGCAAATACACTAACAATCGACTTTTCGTTGTCTAAACTGTGTTTCTAACATCTAAAAAGGCATGTTAAATTTTTACCGCACTTTTTATTTCGTAATGCAACTTTTTACTCCGTAAAATTAAAGAAAAAAAGAAAAAATGCTTTATTCGAAAAAAGGATTATTTGACTTAAAAGAAATAATATTATATGCAAGTTCACCACAAAGATTTGTCCTAGTGGATTAAGGCGTTGCTTCGTGAATTTGATTAAATTGGTAATTGTGAGTTCAATCTCTGAGCGGGGCAGTGTGTATTTGAACTCAATGGAAACGGGAAAGCAATAAACGAATGAACTAAACGGGATATCCCTAGATATCGCCAGTGGAACAAGAACAGTGAACCCTCGTAGATTAAATAAAGGATTCAGTTCAGAATTCCCTGTAGTTTACTCAGATGTATATGCACCTGATGAAGGCCGGTGAGCACAACGACTGAAACGTTATGATAACAACAAGAAAAATGAGGACAATAGTCCGAATATAAACAGTGTAAATAAAATAATAACTTTACACTATTTATATTAGGATAGCGGTTGAATTCCCACTCACTGTCTGCACGCGTAGATTAAATAAGGGCTTCAGTTCAGAATTCCTTGTAGCTTAGCCAGATCGATATATACCTGAGGAAAGCAGGGGCCACAACGGCTGAAACGTTGTGATAACAACAACAAAGATGAAGACAAGAGTCCAAATATAAACAGTATAAATAACGATGACTCCTCATCCCAGAAATTCTGAGAGAAAAAGTAATAAATTGTATTAAAAGAATTCGAAACATGTACATAATTAAATTTACAAGAATTAATTGATGCGTTGAAAAATGACATTCGTGAAAGGCTGGTCACGCCTGCTGTTGACGTCATTACTGAAAATAACTAGAATATTGTGTAGTGCAGAAGTTTTAAGAATGGCTACCATTTAGTTTCCAGTGAAAGCCAATATTTATTAGCGATGACAAACCAAAAAAAAAAAACAACAAAAAACTTGACTACAAATAATATTAACAATTTGTTAGTTTCGTCTCGTAAGATCAATTATGACATAGTAGTGAGTTCCATTCTCACTCGGTGCTCCATACTTTCGACCTTGTGACAAATCTAATCTACGCTTAGAAAATCAATTGGCACTTCGATGTGATGTAATAGCAGGCTGTCTCGCAAGATCAATTATGAGTGAGTAGTCTGTGCGATCCGTGCTCCTTAATCTCGGCATTGTATTACAAATAAGCTTTGCTTAGTAAATCTCTAAGCTAGTCATAGCATTTATTTGACTCCCCACTGAGTCAGGTTGTGATACAATGTCAGTTTTTAACGTGGGGACCAGAGAGTTTTCACTTGGGCCGCTCGTCTTAGCTGGTTATAGCTTGTCAAAGCTGGTCTAACCTAGTCATAGCTGGTCATGGCTGTGATACTACCAGTGCAGGGACGAATCCCTGCGCACGGCAAGTATCAGAATGTGTATACCACTCGAGAGAGCGGCTTACACACTAGGTATTTACTCTGTCTCTCCACTAAGACGAGTTCTGACACAAGGTCAGTTTTTAAGGTGGGGACCCGAGCGCGTACACCCAGTCTAGGGACAAAAAATTGCCCGCAATCGTCGGTTGTGCTGGCCTCAAGTTCAGTTTTTAAGGTGGGGGACCTGAGTGAGTCAGGTGCTTTGGTCTTAGCTTGTCCAAGCTGATCAGAGCTGGGATAAGGTAGTCAAAGATGGTCTTAAATTGGTTAAAGCTGGTTCAAGGTCGTCATAGCCGTGATACTACCAGCTCAGAGATGGATCTCTCTCTCGAGTGGCATACACATTCGGATACTTGCCGGTTACAGGGATCCGTCTGGCAGTATCACAGCTCTGATTAGCTTGGACCGGCTCTGACCAGTTTGGACCAGCTAAGGCCAGCGGCTCGCGTGAAGACCTTGTGTCACAACCTGACTCAGTGGGTGGGTGGGGGGATCAAGTAAATAAACCTGGGGGTCAAGTAAATCAACAAGAAAGAGCGGTTTACAGGCTCACTGATCAATAGCTCTATTATATATTATCTACTTCTAGGCAATATCACTTTCAGGTTTAACTAATTTGCATATCGATTTAAAAAATATTTCATTAATTAATTGTTCTTCATTACAGGTCTTTTATTAGGTTGGTGCAAAAATAATGACGTAATAATGTCGTTTTTGACGTATTTTTTAACGTCAAAAAACGACATTATTACGTCATTATTTTTGCACCAACCTAATATTTGAGGATTGTTTTGATTTTCATATCAAAAATAGTTCTGTTTAGGAATATCGTCTTATATAGTGCAGAAAAATCTTTGAAATTTGCATTTTACATGGCTTTCAGCAAGGTGGCATCTATTTGTAAACCTTTCCTTAACTATAACCATCCAATTTATGAATGAAATGTTCATTTAAAATTTTTGTTTCAAAGATTTAATTTGAATATATCTTATTTTGCGAAGCGATAGCGAGCGGGCGAAGCCTGCTAGTGAATTATAAAAGGAAAAATCAGCGAACCAAGTTCCAATTCCAGTTGGGTTCATTACATTTTCTTATGCGCAAAAACTCTTGGGAAAGGTATGAATTCATCTTTTCTTCCGATCTATGGATTAAATAGTAGAACTTATATCTGGAAAAATCATTGTTACTCTCCGAAAATATTTAATGCAATATTTATTCGAAAGAAAAAAATATTCTTACAATCCAAAATATATTTTGGCTTTAAATAACCCATAGAGTAGTGATAATCCGTAAAAAACAAATCAAATCAGATTTTATCTGGTACAGTACAAACAAGAAAATATTAGAAAGCATAAAAGAAATGCCAGCAAGTAAACCGGCCGAATCAATCAATCAATTCACTGCAATGCAATTTTGTATTTGACGTTATCTATCAAAAATGTTATTCCTTATTTTTCCCTACGGATTGTATTAGGTTGAGTCGTAAATAATTTCCGTTTTTGTTTATCAACTTTGTTCTTCCAAATACGACAATTAGTTCCTCAAAATCACATATTGATTGATGGATGGTTGATTTTCTGACATGTTAGTCATAATGATTCGGTTTATTTGCAGGTAAAAGCAGAGAAAAACAAGGACTTGTATCTGTCAGAAATTTTGGAAAAGAAAATATCAGACCTACTGATGAACTGGAAAGATATGCAAGAAGAATTTAACTCCATGCAAAATACGTTGATTCAGCTTATCAAAAAGAAGATGTACGTCTTGCAAGAGGAACTTGATGAAATAGAAGCTACTATGCGGGTAGAGTAAACAAAAAAGACATTTTTTATTCCATTTTTTTTTTGTGTTAAATATGCCAAGTACATTTCTGTATATTGGGAGGGATTTGTTTGAATTTACCAACACCTCAACTTTGGTGATAGGATGTGAAATATGGTCGGTTTCGCGTAGGTAATATTTGCCCTTGGTTCTGATGTGCCTGAATACGCACATATGAACCAAGGACAAAAAGTACCCAATCCTCGCAACCATTGTCCCGTTCACGTTGAATCCTTCCACTTTCCTTCATTAGTGTAATGGAGAATGTGTTGTCTTCAAGGTTGCAAAGTGCTCGAAAGCAGAAACACGAGGGAGAAAATGGAACAGATACTACACTTTGGTCACATCCCGAAGCTATGCACCGACGCCACTACTGTGATAGGATGTGAAATAAAGCTTGATTTAATATAGGGTGCCATACCTACACGCAAAAATGTCCAGGACTTGCAGATACTGTCTCGTTGGCGTCGATATCCACCATTCTATCTCTTTTTTTTTTTAGTCCAATTAGGTACGTACTACAGCAAGGTTGGAATCCTCTGGATCAGGCATCCCTCGAAGCTTTTCTGTGAAGTATTCGAGGGTAGAAACACGGCAAACAACACGGCAAACAACACCTTGATCTTTTCCCGAACTCCGAGTAAAGGCGTTCTTTTCGTTGATAATTTGTCATAGCTTGGGGCATTATCATAAAAGATGACTGATTCTTTTTGTCGGTTTAAAATTATAAAATTAACTCTCCTATCGCTAAGTACTTTTAATTCGTAAGCAGTGTCGACACAAATGATTGCATGAATATAAAAGAGTATGCTAAAAATTCTTGCCGTTTTTTCAAAGCAGACAAGCGCTCGTTCAAAAGATTGTAAAGAAGTGGGGGTACTGCATAAATGATAACACGAGAGCTGAACCTTCATTACTTAATATTTTATTCACTCTAATATTTCGTCAGTTACTTTCAGCCAGTATGTAATACGCGGCCCTTGCCGTTGCTCACCAGTCTGACATGTGGACTCTACATTCTCAGTCTGTGTTGTATGAGAGACATCCCTATTTTAGAGCTTAAAAAATTACCTGTTTTTTTTTCCTCGTCTGAAACTTTATGATTTTATCGCTCAGCTAATGGTATGGTTTTGGGAAGGGAATGTATTATTTCAAACTGTTACACCTTCTTCCGTGAAATTAACATTATCGACACTATAATTTTTTTATCATATCGATCACAATAATCCGAATTTTTAAATAGTCTTTCTAATAACTTAATAATCTGCGTAAGAATTCCATCATTACCGCAATAATCTTGATGAGATTCAAATTGTGCGTGCTGGTGTGTGCGCACTTGTATATGAATTCGATGACGCACTCATATGTTGTTGATTCACGCAGAACGCAGGTATACGCGTATACATTACAAAAGAACATGGAAAATTGCACGCAGACAGCGTGTGATGGACAGAAAATACTCTCTTCCTTTTAAATATAGATTTAAATGTTTTTTGTTAATCTTTCTCCCTGATTTCGTCTCTCTTAATTAAAATCATTCTTCGTTTTTCTTTTTCGACTGCCGCGTCTTCCGGCTTTAAAGGAACCCTACCCAGAGATAAGCCTCCCGAATGTATCTTCAAGTCGTCGTCCAAGTAGTGTGAGCGTCAACAGTTGGCGCCTGCCATCTCAACCCACTAAAATCCCCTTCTCGATCATGGGCCGCTTTTTCATGTCTGCCATGGGCGTTTTAAAGAAAGGAAGTTTTAATAAATCCATTCGGAACACAAGAAAATATATGGAGTCTACGGCTCGCAATACTATTTTCGACTTCATCAGCAATAATAATCAAGATGACTTTGTTTGTTGTCAGTTGGCACCGATGCGCCACTATTTGAATATGGTACAACACAGCATACCGAAGCTAATCAAAACGAATAAGGAATTAATCAAAGAGATCGAAGAGAACCACGAGAAACATCGATTAGAAAAAGAAAATTACGCCAATGCTTTGGCTGATATTATCTCGCTGAAAGATAATATTGTCCAATTCGGCTATGACAACCATTTCAGTCGTGTAATCAAGCGGGAAGCCGTGAAGATGTCAGACAAGTCACCATCTTCATCATCCGGTAGAAGGGGCTCTGTCATCGATTCTGGGATCGTCATTGAGCCCCCAAGAAATCGGACACAACAAGGACTGTTCTTCAAGATTGTACACGGTTTTTTCGGTGAAGATGAGGTTACAATCAGAAAATACTTCTCTCATGTTGAAATTGAAAATGTTTACACAGAGGCAGAAAAACTGGAGTAAGTTACACCTTCTTCCTTGAAATTATTATTATCGGCAGTATAATTTGTATCATATCCAGCACAATGATCTAAATTAAAAAAAAAAATCTTCATAATAACTTAATAATCTTCGTAAGAATTCCATAATCATCTTGATGATATATATTCTTCACAGTAATCTGAATTTAATCTTCACAGTTTCCTTATTTTCAAATTTTTCATTATTTATTTGTAGACTTCTACATCACGAATCAGTGGTTAAATTTCTCGGAATAATGTTGACTGAAAATAATCAGTTACCGCCTGTCGTTACTGAACAGCGTCTTGTTTCTATCCGAAGCCGACTTAGCACAATACATCGACGAGCTTCTTTACCAATGATCAATAAAGATGTCTTGCCGACCATTCTCAATGCTATTGTTTCTGGTTTGGTCTACATTCACTCCAAAAGTCTTGTGCATCCAGAAGTCTCATTGGATAGCGTCACAGTAAGTAAACGAGTCATTTATATTTCGTGATATAAGCGGCATTGGTTTTAAGGATTATTTTCACAGTTACCATCGTGTCTATATCATTCTGTGCCGCACACCAAATACTTAATTATTGTGCTGACGAGAACAAATATTTTTGTAGGAAATACATATTGTACTATTTCTCTTAGTCTAGCTACATTGAAATGCCTTTCTTTTCGATTAGATACAAACATGAAACGTTTGAGCAATTTGAATAGAGTTTCTTGCGAAAAAACTGAGCAACCAGCGTACTTGATATGCGTTATGGTGTAGTGGATATCGTCTCGGAATGATAAATCGGACAACCGAGTTCGAATTCTATTCGGGTTTGTTAGATTCACTTGCGCACAAATATCCTTGAGAAATGTATGAATCTATCTCTTCTCTCCTAGTTATGGAAAAATTTTCTGTCTAGTTAGTCATGAATCGAAAGAGGCATGATCATCCAAGCGTGTATTACATATAACACTTAAATGACTGAATACTTGTCAAATTCTTCAGTTGCTTATAAAAAAGAAAAAAATAAGTCGTATAACTTGTTGCATAAGTATTGTTTGTTTTTTCTTTTTTGATCACAAAAATAAAATACTCAAAGAAAGTTCGAGTAATGCAAAATGATTTAAAAAAACGTATTATTCACGTATATAAATTCATCTATCGACATATATTATTTGTTTTTTAAAATCGACGCAGTTCGATAAATGAAAACATTATAAATTCGTTTGGTAATGTTCCTTTCTTTTGTGTGTAAGGAAGAAAAGTATTTTTGTATGAATTCGACTTGTAGGATTAAATTCTTTGAAATAAGATACGTTCAAAATAGGTTGAGGTTTTGAGTTGTTTTCAAAGCAGAAAAGAGAAGTATGAGAAATGCCGTGAATGCTCTTTTTTGTACTTTCTGATTCAATCCAGAGTAGTATTATTTTAAGGATGTATCTTCACTCTGGGCCCATTCAACATTTACAGTGAGGTGATTCTAAGAAAATTATAATTCCTACCAAGATTCATTATTAGCGGCCACGGTCTTAACAGCATCATATGGAAAATATAGGAACTTCTACAGAATGTATTAAAGGAAAGCGAGAAAAAAGGACTAAACATCAATTATAAGAAAACAGAACGTGTAGTTGTCAGCAAAACGAAGAACCCAACCTGAGAATTACAAACTGAAGATGTTAAAATCAACCATGTAGTAAAATTTAAATATCTAGGAAGTGTTTTAACAGATAAAGGAAACTCTTTCTTTCTTTTTATGTGCCATGTCCTTTCAGGGCGTAGAGGATCATGGCTCTCCACCTCCCTCTATCCTTTGCAGCTTTCAACAAGTTCCTTCCCTCTGTTTCCTCCTCCAGACCACGTTCTAGCATCCATTTGCTTAAGTCCGCCATATATGTCATACGCTGTTTTCCCTCGTCTCTCTTTCCCTTTATTCGAGCCGTGAGTATCAGATACTCCAGGCCCTCCTTCCTTATTATGTGTCCCAGAAACTTCAGCTGCCTCTTCTTGATATTAAGTATAAGCCTGCTCCTTGTTTGCAACCCCTCTAAGATCTCATCCTTGCTCACATGCTCGCTCCATGATATCCTTAGCATCATTCTGTAGAACCATATTTCAGTTGCCTCGAGTCTCTTCTTCATCTTTGAGGAAATTGTCCAACATTCGCTGCCGTAAAGGACAGATATCACGTAACAGTTCAGTATTCCCAAAGAAATCCTCCTGTCTCGCAATACTCTGCCCAGCTTCTGGAATGTGTCCTTGGCCATCCCAATACGTCTACGGATCTCAGTGTCACATTTACCGGCTTCTGTCAAGACGCTTCCAAGATATTTAAACTTCCGCGTCTGCTAGATTCTAGTGTCTCCGACCTTCAAATCGCATTTCGGGGTCATCCTCTTGCTGATGACCATACACTCCGTCTTCTTGTAGTTTATGCTTAGTTCTTTCTTCTCACTCTCCGTCGTTACCTTCTGTAGGAGATTTTGTTACGATACCGAAATTCGAATACGCATTGAGATGGCGAACGATACCTTCCAAAAGCTAAGCATATTATTAAGAAACAGGAAAATTTCGTTAGAAACAAAGAAAATAATACTTAACTGTTATTTAATATCGGCCCTCCTATATGGCAGGGAATTCTGGACAATCTCATCACAGATGAAGAAGAGACTTGAATCAGCAGAATTGTGTTTACTGAGAATACCATGGATTGGACATGAGAGCAACGAAGAAGGTTTAGAAAAAATGGAAATAAAAAGGATACTTATACTTAACGCCAGAAAGAGACAGTTTAAATTTCTAGAGCATATAATGAGAAAAGAGGACTTGAAAAATTTGACACTGACAGGACATATTAAAGGCAAGAGGGACAGATGAAAGCAGAGCATAACCTAACTAACGAGTTTGCCTAAAATGATTGGCAGAACAGGGATTAGCTGAGATAGCGAAATGACACACTTTACTAAGATCTACAAAAGACAAGGACTTGTGGACAGCCATGATTGCCCACATCCTGAAGGGACATGTCCGATAGAAGGAAGATAAACACAAGGATAACTATTTTCTCTACACTCTATATTTTTTTTGGTCTTTATCATTTCACAATTTAAAAATTCCTTGTTTTTTTTTCTCTCTGTGACAATCAATCAATCAATATATATATATATATATTTCAGATTAACTTCGACAAACAAGTGAAATTGTGCGGCGTGGGACTGCAGCGAAAGGTTTTGATTTCTGATCGAACTAGGCCCATTGGCGATTTTGTGTACTTGCCACCGGAAGTTCTGAAGGGGGAGTATTATGGGCCGCCGGCTGACATGTACGGACTGGGATTATTGATCTGCGAAGTATATACCCAAAAGAAGATGTTCAGAGAAGAAAAAGTGTTGGGGGTGGATGATTTCTTGAACTCAGTTAATATGGACAGTGTCCTGAAAGGGCAATATTTTGCGCTAGTGCCAGAGAAATACCATGGACTTGTGAGAAAATGTCTCGATCCGGAACCGTCCATGAGGTTAACATCCAAAGCCATGTGGAAGATTTTGACAACAGAGTTATAAAAGAACATGAACATGCAATTGAGAGCTCGCGCGTGCGCGCGATTGCACGCACGCACACACACACACATACACACACACTTCTGTCTTATATATATATATATATATATATATATATATATATATATATATATATATATATGTGTGTGTGTGTGTGTGTGTGTGTGTATAAGAACAATGTTAGGAAAATGAATAACAAAGTGTAAAAAATTTTGTGTAACGCGTTTCGTTCATCGGACTAAAGTAATGTTCTTGTAGATGGAATTCTATATGTATACGAGGGGCCGATGTGTGTCTCTGTGTGTGTATGTTTAGATATAATGACGTACTGCAATAACATCTTAAGAAAGGACAAATTAAAAAGAATTAACGTTTTTTATGTAACGTATTTTAGACAATGTATGATATCAGTTAATAAATCCAATAGAAATATTTAAGTCATTGATGAGCGTATACATATGCGAAAAATGAAATCGTGAATATAAGTTTTGAATATTTTTTAATTGTGTATTATATATATATATATATATATATATATATATATATATATATATATATATATATATATATATTTATATATATATGTATAATATATTATATATATAATGTATATATAATATATATATATATATATTATATATATATAATATAACATATAATGTATATACATAATATATATGTATATATAATACATATATATATAATGTATATATATAATGTATACATATAGTGCATATATATATATATATATATATATATATATATATATATATATATATATATATATTTTAATTTTAATCGCTGCGATACTTTTGTATTCTTTTTTACTAATAAAGTATGATCCCTTCCTTAAAGATCATTTTATTCTGGTGTAGCAATAATAATATGTTAAGTATTTTCGGGATCGTTATGGCCACAATTTCCCTAAGACCCTGAATAATTCTACCCGGTTGTGAGACATGGTACGGTCCCTTTTCTATAATATATATATATATATATATATATATATATATATATATATATATATATATATATATATATATATATATATATATATATATATATATATATATATATATATATATATTTAAGACATTTTTTATAGATACAAAAATATTTAAGTAAATGCTCTGTTTATAATAAACAGTATTAACAGCATCGAGCCTGTTAATCGAACGCTCCTCTGTGGCCCAATCGGTTAAGGTACGGCAGGCTATATGACGGTTCTGTATAGGATACAGGTTCGATTCCTGTCAGAGAACGCATATTTTCTATGAAAATTACTCATTTCATTTATGTGTGTGTAAAATTCAGAGGGTATATCTGTAAAACGTTAAATAGGAAAAAAGGCAAAAGCATTTGACTTCATAAAGTTCCTCAGATGATGAAACACGTCGGCCAAGATAAATTTACGTTTTGTCTTTTTTTGTTTATATTTTTATATATATATATATATATATATATATATATATATATATATATATATATATATATATATATATATATATATATATATATATATATATATATATATATATATATATATATATATATATATATATATAAAATCCTCAACAACCATTGTAGAGCACGATCTATCTCTAGAATTGCACTTACCGTCGATTTTTGCGCATTTCTGTATTTGTTTTCAAACGATTTCTATTATTTTTCATGTTTCGTATTCGTATGTCATAGCATGCAATATATATATATACATTCATTGTACATTTTAAACATATTGCCAATATGCTTTCTATTATATCCGTATTTTTCTTAAATTATCCATTCTCTCGTAATACACTATTTCATTTTCGCGGTTCTTACATCTTACCGCATGTTACTGCCAAATATAGTCCAGTGCTCCTACTATATATTTAGAGATTCATGAAAAAAATACAAAGAAGAATCTGCAATGACATTGGTCCTCACCTGGCATTTCGACTTCTGTCACTTTCCCACCATTGTAATGCAGCTTCCCCGTGTCTTTTCTATAAATACTTTCATGTTAATTGTTCTGATGAACTTTATTATATGGTTCCTAGGCTATATGAATTTAATCGCAGTACTAAATTGGCAACAAAATCTCATCATTTTACAGTTGAAATGGCTAGATGTAACAGCAAGTTCTATGCTAACAGTTTCTTCTCTCGCACTTCTTACTTGTGGAACTCTCTGTCGGCTTGTTTCTTTCCAGTTAACTTTGATCTTCAAAGATTGAAATGCAATGCTAACTGTTATCCGCTGTCTTCTTTGTTTTTCTTTTTTTGTAGTTCTTATTCACTAATAATGTTTTACTTTTTCTTATATTATTCGGTAACTCCCTTGCGTCTTAGTTGCTTTGCTGCCTTACTCCGGGTGAAATGAGAAATGACTATTATATGTATTCCTGAACTTCCAGTTCTTCGGATTCTATTTATATGATCTTTTTAGAATATCTCAGGTGGATATTACCTTTTGTTGTTTGTTTTTTCTGTTCATTTTTAAACTTACATTGAAACTTTCCTGTTTAAATAACTGTATATCTTCTGTAATTCATGAAATGATTCTGTCATTAGTAAAATATCATCAGCAAATCGTAGACGGTTTAAATGTTATCAGTTTATGTTTACTACACCCACTTTTAGTTAGTTTTCCGGAAGAGACTTTCATGGACTGCTGCAAATAGTTTCGGTGAAGTCGTATCCCCTTGTCTCACTCCTTCTCAAAGTTTATTTTACCTAAATCTTTGTCTAGTCGAATTATTGAAGTATTGTTTTCTTAGTTATATATTTTCAATAACCTTTATACAACCTTTGTCAATACCTTACTCTCGCAGTTAATCTATTGCTTGTGGATGGGTTATTTTGGGATAGCCACTCTTAAAAGTGTAAAGAGTAATAGTAGTGTCAAGGGGATTACCGTCTTTTTGAGACAGTTTTTTGCAGGCACTATGATTAAACATTGGCAAAAATAATATAGATGTTTTTGCGTTTCTTTTATCTGTTTACTACTTCTTTCTCTCTCTCTCTCTCTCTCTCTCTATATATATATATATATATATATATATATATATATATATATATATATATATATATATATATATTAGGTTGGTGCAAAAATAATGACGTAATAATGTCGTTTTTTGACGTTAAAAAATACGTCAAAAAACCACATTATTACGTCATTATTTTTGCACCAACCTAATATATATATTTTTCAAAGGACAATATGCATAAAAAAAAAAGGGTAACTCAGCCGATGCGTCTCGTCGTCAGAGGGACTTTATGAAGGCAAATGAAGGTGTCGGCTGATAAGTTTTCCTTTTGCTTTTATTCATATATATATATATATATATATATATATATATATATATATATATATATATATATATATATATATATATTATGAAATGAACTAAGTCCGACAATACTGTTATAAACAGAGCATTTACTTAAATATTTTTATCTATAAAAATAACGTATAAACAGAAAATATACTAAAATACATACATACATACATATATATATATATATATATATATATATATATATATATATATATATATATATATATATATATATATATATACTCCAATTATAGGTGCGATTTTAATTTATAAATTCATGAATCATTCATACAAAAAAACAAATATAAAGGTTCGGGGTTGGTGTATCTTATTGATATTGTTTGCGAAGATGTATTCTCGCCATTTAAATCATTAACCTCTATATTTGTTTTTTTGTATGAATGATTCATGAATTTATATATATATATATATATATATATATATATATATATATATATATATATATACGCATATATATGTGTGTCTGTGTGTGTGAGTGTGGAATTTCTTTTGGTTAGCTTTTCTTTGTACACATTTTTTTCCCAATGTTAAGCAAGGTAACCTACTTTACATTATTATAATTCTTAATCGTAGTCATTCTCGTCTGTCCCGATCGGAAATATGTTTTAGAAATACCTCGATGTACAGACCTCATATGCATTCAAAAATGAACCATAAGATAATTTGAACACTACAGCCGATGGGCACTGTATTTGCAGCAAAAGCCTTTGTTACTCAACAAAGTTTATCAAGTTACGCATTTACCCGATTATAACGAAGAAAAATTGTTATCGACCATTTTCAAAAGTTTAAAGTCGCGTCTGTTACAATTACTTTAGACGCTCGAATACGCAGACTAATAGCGTAATGAAAGTCCTTTCAATCCGAATGTCATCTAGGAGTCCATTTTTTTTCTCAGTTAAAAAGCAATTCTAATGTTAAAATTAACTTTAATCCGTTATACCCAACTGTATCTTCATTTTGTAACCCTCTATCTTGAGTAGCTCTTGGATCATGTATCGGGCGAACAGAAAGAAAATTACCTTATGTCGTTTGTTACTGCCATATATGCTAGCAGCCGGCTAGCATTCGTTAATTTGATTTTCATCTTTTTAAAATCTACTTTTCCGACTAATTGGTAACAAATTCTAATACATTTATAAGATCTATATTTACAGATTTTATTTTTGTACCAAATTCGATATTAAAAATGGACTCTTCAATTTTACAATTCATTTTCTCAGCCAGTCTTATTTATTCGAATGTGGGCCACACAACTGACAAGTTAGTGATATGAAGATCAAAATGCAGTGAGCATTTATTTTTTTCTCCATTTTTTATATGTTTTAAATGACTAATTATTTCTTTCTGGTAAAGAAACACTTGGAAATATTTATTTAATTCCTACTTTATCTTCTCAACGTAAACACATGTAAAAATAAATAAATAAACAAGCAATGATAATTTGGACATGTTGCATTTATATTTTTATTAAGTCAACATACAATTTTAAATCCACTTTGTGATCTTTTTTAAGATTCCAATGAATCTGTCACGTTTTGCATGTTTGTTAATATATATATATATGAATAAAGACAAAAGAAAAACTTAGCTGACGTGTTTAAGTAAAATGTTAGCTTATCAGAATATTTAAATTTACGGACGCTCATAAATATACGTTAGGCTAGCCGAGGTAAATTATAGAGGATGTTAAGTGATGTAATTTAATGTTTAATAAACGAAAGTGAGTAATTGTTGTTATTCTTGTTGATTTTTTTTTTATAATGTAATTATTATTTATATTATCTTAGTTTGAGATTAATCTATATATTATATATTTTAAATAATAGAAAGGTTTTGAATTTCACTGTTTTCTTTTAATTTAAAAAATGTTATAGTCTTGTCATGTATGTGGGCTTGGGAAAAGAGTATTTATTTTAAGAAAGGAGATATTTGAAAACATCCGGGGCGTAGATTTATATTTTAGTAAGAGAATAATACGCATCGACTAAGATAAGTTTTCCTTTTGTCTTTATTCATATAGTCTTTTTACAGATATATTTTTAGCAGTATTTGAATTTTTACGCATACGCATATATATATATACGCATATATCTATATA
The DNA here is from genome assembly GCA_963932145.1 of Acanthosepion lycidas. Taxonomy (NCBI): domain Eukaryota; kingdom Metazoa; phylum Mollusca; class Cephalopoda; order Sepiida; family Sepiidae; genus Acanthosepion; species Acanthosepion lycidas. Next base: position 74,618,849 of record OZ010587.1, read on the forward strand.
TATATATATATATATATATATATATATATATATATATATGTGTGTGTGTGTGTGTGTGTGAAATGTGTGTGTATATATATATATATATATATGTATATATATATGCAATTTATTATATATATTATTTATATATTATATATACGCGGTACTTATATTTTTCCTCTGACGATCGCAAAAGCGTGAAGCCCAGGATCACAAACTCACATCAATCCAACTAAATATATATATATATGTATTTATATATATATATATATATATATATATATATATATATATATGTGTGTGTGTGTGTGTGTGTGTATGTGTATGCATATATATATATATATGGTTGGTGCAAAAATAATGTCGTTTTCTCACATAGTAACATATGTGAGAAAACGACATTATTTTTGCACCAACCTAATATATATATCGCCTGACGATTGCATCTAGCATGAAACAGACTGTCGCCTCTAAGTGTTGACTTCTATGTTCACTTTTATATTTACACACGCTCTATCTCTGATATTGAGCACTTTATCCCATAAATATAGCACATCTTAAGACTATATTTCTTCACACACACACACATATATATATATATATATATATATATATATATATATATATATATATTGATTATTGTTTGTTTCTGGTGTCATGTTGAAATTTATGTTTCTTAAGTTATTATAATATGATGCTTTTATTAATTTTGGAATAAATTATGAATATCAATATATTTTCGTCTTTTTAAGAGATTGTTTGCTAAGCAATTTATGCAATTATGAAACCAACTACGGCAAAACCAAAATTAAACATGGACACCTAGATTTGATTAACCTTATCATCGCTATAAGTACTATGGTCAATGTAAGCAATAATCTTGGTTACGCCTTTCAGTATTTGAATATGTCTATTATTTATTTAATTTATAAGTGATTCGTTTTAAAATAGGGTCGATTTATATTTCAATTTATTCAAATTTTAATTTATTAAATCAAAAGAAATTAAATCAGTTTACTCGAACTGATAAACGTAAAATAAAAAATTAAAATAAAGTTTTTAGTACAAATTGATGTCGAAAATCCTTAAAAGCAAGGGCAGATATTTACTTGACCCCTCACTGAGTCAGGTTGTGACACAAAGTCAGTTTTTAAGGTGGGGACTCGAGTGTTTTGACTTGGGCCGCTGGTCTAAGCTGGTCATAGTTTGCCCAAGCTGGTCTAAGCTAGTCATAGCTGGTCTTGGTTTGTCATAGCTGGTCCAGGCTGGTCAGAGCGGGTCCAAGCTAGTCGTAGCCGTGATACTACTAGCGCAAGGACGGAGCCCGGAGCCAGGTAAGTATCAATCCCTAAAAGCAAGGGTAAGTAACTGATGCGAATTTATTAAAACGTATGCAGTTGTTAAAATTATAGAAATCGGGTAACAAAGAAGTAACCACAAACATTTTAGAGGTTTAATTATTTAAATACGGAGCCTTATTTATTTATTTAATTTAATTAAAGTTTGGCTTAATTCTTTAAGCCATTCTGCATAATCTATCTTCGTATACGATCTATGTTGTTTGTGTACATTTTTGGCGCAAACTTAAAAAAACACTCTTCTTAAGGGTTTCTTCTTGTAAAATCAGGTCTTATGAGATACTGGGAACCACTACCGATGAAATATATCAAATAGGTAATCATGTCAGTTTTTGAAACCGATTTTAGAGATCGGCTCATTCTGGGGGGATCTATTTACTATGAATTTCTATTGTATACAGAGCAGATTCTAAACTCCTGAAGTACTCGACAGAAATAGACTATACGTAGATTTTACACTTTTAGGGACACAAATTTATTCTGATCCGGGGTTAATTTGCGAATAAAAACTTTATTTAAGACTCTGTGTTCGCCTACCTTTTTTACGTATAGTATAGTATAATATCTACTTCGTTTACCTTTCAGAACGTACATTGAAAAAAGGTATTCTTGAGTTTTTATTCGTATGAAATCTGTCCTTAAAGTGTACTCACGAATCCCAACGGTAGAATCAAATAGGCAACCCTCTGTATAAATCTAGGTTTGAAATATACCTAATATCCTCCGTCTAAACGTCTGTAATTCTTGATGAGTAATTTACCTTACCCCTTATTTTAATTAAAGTTTAATCAAACCTCATCAATTCCAATTCTGATGAAAAGCGAAATTGACGTTAAACTTTTATTTTATCAAGAGTTGTTTTTTAATGATCTTACTCAATTCAATATTTAAATTTAATTATAATTGATTTTTCTTTATTATTTTAAATTAGTTTTTAGTTACATATTTGAATTTATTTTTTAATTTACAATTGGTTCGTTTAAAAATCCGGGCAATTCATATTTAGATTTATTTGAATTTAATTTACTAGTGAGTGCCTATTTTTGTATAATTAAGCATGAGGATTGATGTCATTAATGACGTCATTCATGGTGGCCATGATATTTGGTAAGAAGTTTCCGTTTGGTGGTATGTCTATTTTTGTCTTTGTAGCTTCACCATAGTGTAGGAATCCTTCTACTCGTTTTTTTTTGTTGAATATTAAAATCCGGTGCGTCGGGATTCGATACAATAACAAAATATTGTTGCTGGTTTGATCGCAATTCGGCCGTTTAGAATAATCACACGATTTTCATTGTAAGAAGAAAATTCAGTAGAAAAGACAACGTACTATCAAGAAATAAACATTAATTTAATCTAAAGACAAGAATACAAGCAGTTAGTGATAGATTGGAAAGTAATGTCTTTTTGTTTGGGTTGATAAAGTTCTGAAATAAAATATAAACTGTCTTTGTGCACGTATGTGACAAACAATAAAACGTTGTTATATGTGTGTCTGTATGAAAAAGTCAACACGTGTGTGCGTGGTTCATGGTAAAGAGGATACAAGAGATCGTTAGAAATTGTTTCTTACTGTTGTCGGTGTTGCCGTAGTCTGAAGTTTATCAACGCTATTGCTTTTAGCATGAGGTCGTGAACATCATAAACGTTTGTTGCGTGGAGTTTGGTGACAGCTGTGTGTATCCTGTTTGGGGCCCGTGTGTTTTTATACACTTTTTCGTAACAAAATCGGCTTCAGAATTAAATTATTTATTTATTCCTAATTGGCCCTAAAAAGCCACGTGGTATGTCTTCTACTACGTCCGCACGATATTTGGGGGTTATCTACCTAAATCATGATGACTAATATAACAAACTTTCTGATTTATATTCTGTGATTTTATTGGTGAAGATGTAAGTATTTTCTTGAGTGTGAATAGTTTATAAATATTGTATTTGATGTTTTAGTGGACACAACAAACGTATAATTGTTCATATTTTCTTCGATCTATTTCAGGATGAAGATTGACAGTATAATGATAAGTTTGCATTCTGAAACAATATGTTTATCTATTAGATGCGATATTTATCTTTGCACCAAAGGACACTAATGAAGATGCACTGCTGCATTAGTGAAATTGATTAAACCATAGTATTGAAAAAATAATTTATATGTACATTCATGTTCATGACTAATTGAAATTTTATTAGCAATTACCGCAGACTTTATCAGAAAATATACCTGTATAATATAAAATGAGTGTTTTTTCATTGAATATATTATCAAAAATGGATATTTAGAAGTGTTTTTGCGGGCCGTTATGAAATGAGTGTATACTCCGGGAAAAATTACCCACAACAAATATAGCAGACTCGGAGAATGAGTCTAGCAAAAAAAGTGTAAAAGAAAGCAACAAGTACCGATATATGTCTGTACAAACAAATATGTGCATTAAACAACAAAAGAATTTACAAAGACATTAACGTCTGTGTATGTAAATTTCATGCTTCAGTGAATGTTCGTGTCTGCGTGTGTGTATAATGTTCATGGCGTCTCCCACAGGAGGGAACGCTTATCTTTTGCGAGACTTTACATGATCGTAGTTGATATATATAACACGAAGGACGTAGGATTTCACAACAGTAAAACTATTTAACCCATATTCTGAGTTTTGAAGTCAAAATCCAGTTACCACCCAAATCAATTGGATTCAGTCTGTCATGCTATTTACCCATAGCTGGGCGGAGCGGAGAAGAGATGGGTCTATACCTTTTCCAAGGGTACAGGCACGTACAAACAAACCTCTCATCTACGGACGCCCCACCCCACCTACCACCAACGGACTTCGGATGCAACGTACAAAATCTGCAAGCAAAATAAAAAAAAGTTATGCAGGAAGAAAAAACTTCCAAATCGTCAGCGATGTATTTCAAAATCAAGCTTAGCGAACGAGTCGTATTAGTTTTCAAAATGACCGCTTGACGGCGGTGGCTGTTTTTTTTTTAATTGTAAACAAAGACAGGTGTACAGTATGTAAAGTACGATACATTAGCGGGTGCATGAGAAAGTAGGTGTGAGAAATCTAATATTTTTGTTATTTTGATTAATATATCTATCAAGTATATATTTATTTATGCCATATATACATGTTTATAGTATTTACATAAGTATCATAACTGTTGGTAGTTACTATAGTGGTTTTATAACTCAAAAATAATTCCTTCCCATCTGCAGACAATCGGTTTTAACGGACACCCATCTCCACCTATTAGTCCGTTGATGAGAGGGTTTTCTGTACTTACAAATGTAACGAACTGGAATTCGAATTCGACTCTTCCCTTTCTCAATCCGACGCTATGCATTCTCTCACCCAGCCTCCTGCCCCCCCCAAAAAAAAACTCGGCGAAAAATTTTGTTCCCAATTTGCCAAAAGAGCATGTATTAATAAACCAATATAATAAAGATCACTACAACCACGCGACGCCTGAATAAAAAACCTCTCCGGCTTTCAACCACCACCACCACCACCACCACCACGCAACGCACGAATAAAAACTTTCCCGTTTTTAACCACCACCACCACACTACGTCTGAATAAAAACATCTTCGGCATTCAACAACCACCACCACCACCACCACGCTACGAACGAATAAAAACTTCTCTGATTTTTAATTACCACCACCACACTACGTCTGAATAAAAACATCTCCGTTACGCATGAATAAAAAAAAAACTCTCCTGTTTTCAACCACCACCAAACTATGCGTAAATAAAAAAAAAAACTCTCCAGCTATGAGGAGGACACTGGCCAGGTGTTAAGATGCGAAGAGACCCTGCAACCTCTTCTAGTCATAGGATTGATGAGGATGTCTGCAATCCCTATTGCAGTCGCCTGCTCAGACTCATGCGTGTTCCTTCAACACACACATCTACGGTTTATACATTGAAACAATGCTGAGCGTGACTTAGAGTTTCTAGGTGAAATAGCGTCATCTGACGTGATCAACAGTTTGAATAAGACCAATACGCTTATACCCTCGGTCACAATGACTTATGGCTTCGTGCTAGCACATCCATCGACGAACAATTCTGTCTCACAACCCGTGGTATGGTTTTCAGGCATTTTTCAACGTAGTCTCGAGAAATCACCTTGCTCAAATACAAGTCGACAATGCTCAAAAAGGCAAGATTTGAACGTGGGTCTCACAGTCAGAAAGCGAACGTTCTAACCATTCGGCCACATGCAAATTGTAGTTGATAATTTATTAAACCTCATGAGTGCCAATCATCTTTTCCTGCGTCATGATTATTGTAACTGTAATTTTTTTATTAAATAAATTAACCTAAAAGTGATTGGTCCACCAGATCGACTTGTCCGTTAATTACCAACTTTTACATTTTCATTTCACAGCGACTGTTTAACAAACATTACTAGTTTCTTTTGTTCCAGTTTCAGATAAAGAAAATAGCGGAAAACGCCCCTAAAATTCAATAAAATGTTTACCGTGAAGTTGTCTACACGGGAAAAAGAAAAATAGGTAGGCTTTTAGAATAAAACTCAAGAAATAGCTGTCGATGGTTAATTTATTTTTATTTTATTTTCGAAAACTCAAATCTCCTTTGGAATGAACAACTTATTAAATCTTCTGCCAAGAGTAGAATGCTTTTATTTTGCTCAATTGTTTCAAAAAGGCATTAAATTTCTGTTTCTTTTTATAGTGAAAAAGCGTGAAAGATAATAAAAAAGATTTAAAACAATTTTATATTCGTCAATTTCAAATAAACTCTACGTAACATCTGCGACAACTTACTTGGCTTTAGACAGAGAAACGTACAGAAACGAGTGTATTAGTTTAAATATTATATATAACTATCATTAGTATAATTATTATACTAATACTAGAAATATGAATAATAAAAGCTTCAGCAATTTAGACCTTCGTGTAAAACAAAACAACAAAAAAAACAAAAACAAAAAAAAAAAACGATATGCCAAAAGGACGGTTTTTCCTATGACACCGCTATTATTTTAACTACCTTCATTCTCTCACAGTATCGGTGATTACAATTGTAATAACGCCTAAACACTTGAAATTGAATTTATACATTTTATTTTTTCTAATCATCGCTTTGAAAACATATTGGTAAAGAGTGAATGTAGTTAAAATAATAGCGGTATCAAAGGGAAAACCGTCCTTATAAAAACATTTTTGTGGGTACGAAGGTTCAAAATTGTCAAAACATTTATATATTATTATTGAAAAAGTGGTCCCTATTTTAAAAGGGAACTAACTCTTACTAGAATCGCACCCCGGAAGGAGTTAGGTCCCTTCGTATTTATTTTAAAGTTGCTTTTTTTCAAGAAAGAACTGAAAAATAATCATTTAATTATTTGTATAACTATAGATGATATGAGAAAAGATGAAATTAAATGATCCGTGAGAGATATATAAAAATAGACTAAGGTGAAATGAGTAATATGGACATCTCAGTCTCGGATGTATTCAGTTGATATACTAGAATTTACAAGTGAACTTGGTAGAAAAGAGTATTTCTAGACAGTTCTTGTTTAAAATTTAATATTAAAACATTTCTATGCCTATTTGACATAATTATAAGAAATATATACAGTAACCCATCTTTACCCCCACTTAAAATTAATCTTTATATATTACGGAAACTACTATTAGCTTGTACTACTTTCTTCGATCATAATAACAATATATATATATACAACGTGATGGTGTCTCCATGGGTTCAGTACTGCGTCCGACATTTAGCAATTTCTACATATCGAACCTCGAAAATAAGATATTTACAGATTTTAAAAAACCATCAATCTACCTAAGATACGTTGATGATATTCTTATGTTAGTTAAAAATATAGATGAAATACTTCAACTTCAAAAACGTTTCCAAAATAATTCTGTCCTTAAATTCACATATGAACTCAATACTACTAATAAAATCCCCTTCCTTGACATATTGATAAATACAAATAATAACAAATTTACTATTTCGCCATACAAAAAACCTACAAGAATAAATTCATGTACACTTAACTATAAGAGCGAATGCCCATATTACTACAAAATAGTAATTATAAAGAATCTAATACATCGTGCAGAAACTAATTCATCCACAAAACATATTTTTTACAGTGAACTAAAGAATATAAAACAGACACTTATTAATAATAGCTTTCCAAACTATATAGTTGATGAACAAATAAGATGTTTTCTTAGAAATCTCAATACTAAGCAAATTGTACATAATACTGCTTCTACTAATCTCAAACATATTAATCTTATATCATAATCAAATGCATACTAATTATAAACAAGATGAAAATATACTAAAAAACTTAATAAATTCTAATATATCAATTACAGATCCTAGCAAAAAAATTAAATTAATCATATACTACACTAAATCTAGTATATCCAACTTAATTCTTCGCAATGATTCTTCTCCCCCGGTTAGCGATTTGCAAAAAACCAACATAGTTTATAAATTCAAGTGCCCTTTGGGAGAGTGTATCTCCAACGAATTAAATAATGTTTACATTGGTCACACCACAATCTCGCTTTCCCGACGCTTGACACTACATTTGAATGGAAACTCTAACATTTTTAGGGATTTAAAACAACATGTCTGGCCGCACACACAATTCCGTAAAATACTTGTCGTAAACACAATTATACTTCAACATGAAAACAATACACAAAAACTAAAAATCCTTGAAGCATTATACATCAAACAGTTGAAACCCAACCTAAACAAAATCAATTATGGCATCTCTACAAATATCCTTAAATGTCTATAATTGGTAACAGAAGCCATTGGTTTATATCAACGGCTTCCCATACTTCTACAATTCACTCTTGTGTGGTCATGTGTGACGTCATGAGATGCGGTGCGATTTTCGCTTCTAGCGTCTTATATGCACGTGTTTATCGTTGCTTAGAAATCACCTATGTAAACGAAGACAGACTATCATCACTGTCGTGTCCGTCTTTGCTTAATATGTTGTAATTGACATCTTTGATAATGGCTTATGTAAACCGAAAGCTTAGATTGTATTAAAAAGAAAAAAATATGGATCAATATTGTGAATTTCTTTCTTCGTTCAACGATAATGTTATTAAACTTATCAGACGTTACGAAAAAATTTACATAAAATAAATAGACAACACTTGTCTATATTATTTAATGAAACGTGCATGAATATATATATATATATATATATATATATATATATATATATATATATTGAGCATGTTACCCCATAACATACCTTAAAATATATATTTTATCATTCATAACAGGGAGTTAGTAATTTAACCGCTTTCTTTTAATTTTTTAAAACTTTATAGTCATGTATGTTGGCTTGGCTAAATAGTTATTCTTTCAGGAATGGAATTATATGAAAAAATCCCGAGCGCAAGATAAGATTCTAACGCAGCACTCTCTAGAATTTTCCTTCTAAGTCAGTTAATTTCTCTTTTAATAGCTGTGGCATTCGATAAATTGTTTTGTATAAAAATTCATATAAAGTCTACCAGAGGACATAACGCGTCGACTAAGAAAAGTTTTCCTTTTCTCTTTCTTCCCCTACCCCTCTCTCTCTCTCTCTCTCTCTCTCTCTCTATATATATATATATATATATATATATATATATATATATATATATATATATATATATATATATATATATATATATGTGTGTGTGTGTGTGTGTGTGTGTGTGTATATATAAACATAAAGTTAGACTGATGGAACTATTGGGATCTCTCCTTTGCTTGTGAATTACCTGCTAGGCTATTAACAAGACTGCTGTCTCTACTAGGGTATCTGCATTTGCCTTATTGCCAGCAAAAGTATCGCGAATATTTCTGCTAGACTATTAACAAGACTGCTGTTGATACTAAGGTATTTCCCTACGTTTTATTGTCATCAAAAGACTCGTGAGACTTTGGACAGATTACTAAAAAGAGTGAAAGTCCTACTAGGGTATCTACCTACGCTTTCCTGTCTGTAAAATCTACCCGTGATTACTGTTAGACAAGTAACAAGACTGATGGTGCAACTGAGGTATCTCCCTCTTCTTTATTATCAGGAAAAGCACTCGTGAGATTTCTGCTAAACTAGAAAGAAAACTGCTTCGAAGTCAAACTGGGGTATCTCTCTATGCTTTAACGTAAGAAAAACCGTAGTGTGACCTTTACTAGACTAGTAACAAGATTGTTTCTGCGACCTAATGGCATATGTCTCAATGCATTATTGCTAGAAAAAACCCTGGCGAGATATCTGCTAGACTACTACCAAGTCTGCTTTTACACCCTACTGGCGTATCATCTTACTCTTTATTGTCAGCAAAATACTCGTGAGATTTCTTTTAGACTAGTAACAAAACTGATTTTGCATCCTACAAGCGGATATCCCTATTTGTCAGCAAAAACTATTGTGAGATTTTTGCTTCACTAAGAACAAGACTGCTTGTGTGTCCTACTAGCGTATCTCCCAATGCTTTACTGTCAGCAAAACACTCGTAAGATTTTTGCTAGACTAGAAACAAGTCTGTTTATGCGTCTTACTAGCGTAACTCCAGAATCTTTATTGCCAGATTTCTGTTAGTATAGTAACAAGACTACCAGTGATTCCTACTAGTGCATCTTCCTAAGCTTTATTGCCAGCAAAACGCTCGTGAAATTTCTGCTTCACTTATGACAAGACTACCAGTGCGTCCTACTAGTGCATCTCCTTAAGCTTTATTGCCAGCAAAACAGCCGTGAGATTTCTGCCAGTATAGTAACAAGACAACCGGTGGGTCCTACTAGCGCATCTACTTAGCTTTATTGCCAGCAAAACCGTCGTGAGATTTCTGCTTCATTTATAACAAGACAACCAGTGCATCCTACAAGCGTATCTCCCTAAGCTTTATTACAAGCAAAACACCCGCGAGCTTTCTGCTTGTATATTAACAAGACTATCGGTGTGTCCTATCAGCGCATCTCCCTAAGCTTTATTGCCAGAAAAACACCCGTCAGATTTCTGCTTCACTTGTAACAAGATACTAGTGCATCCTACTAGCGTAACTCCTTAAGCTTTATTGCCAGCAAAACACTCCTGAGATTTCTCCTATTATAGTAAGAACACTACCAGTGCGTTCTTCTATCGCATCTCCCTAAGCTTTATTGCCAGCAAAACACCCGTGATATTTCTGCTAGTATAGTAACAAGACTACCAGTGCGTCCTAATAGCGCATCTCCCTAAGCTTTATTGCCAGCAAAACACACATGAGATTTCTGCTTCATTTGTAAAAAGACTACCAATTCGTAATACTAGCGTATCTTCCTAAGGTTTATTGCCAGCAAAACACCTGTGAGATTTCTGCTTCACTTATAACAAGACTACCAGTGCGTCCTACTAGCGTATCTCCCTAAGCTTTATTGCCAGCAAAACGCTCGTGAGATTTATGCTTCATTTGTAACAAGACTACTAGTTAGTCCTACTAGCGTATCTTCCTAAGCTTTATTGCTAGCAGAACACCCGGGAGAAATTCTGCTAGTATATTAACAAGACTGCCAGTGCATCCTACTAGCGTATCTCACTGACTTTTATTGCCAGCAAAACACCCGTGAGATTTCTGCAAGTATTGTAACAAGACTACCAGTGCGTCTTACTGTCGCATCTCCCTAAGCTTTATTGCCAGCAAAACACCCGTGAGATTTCTTCTTCATTCGTAACAAGACTACCAGTTCGTCCTACTAGTGTATCTCTCTAAGAATTATTGCCAGCAAAACGCCCGTGAGATTTCTGCTAGTATAGTAACAAGACTAATAGTGCGTCGTATTAGCGTATCTCCTTAAGATTTATTGCAAGAAAACACCAGTGAGATTTCTGTTAGTATAGTAACAAGACTACCAGTGCGTCCTACTAACGCATCTCTCTCAGCTTTATTGCCAGCAAAACACTTGTGATATTTCTGCTACATTTGTAACAAGACTAGCAGTTCGTCCGAATAGCGTATCTTCCTAAGCTTTATTGCCAACAAAACACTCGTGAGATTTCTGCTAGTATAGTAACAAGACTACCAGCGCATCCTACTAGAGTATCTCCCTAAGCGTTATTGCCAGCAAAAAAACAGTGAGATTTCTGCTTCACTTGTAATAAGAATACCAGTGCGTTCTCCTATCGCATCTCCCTGAGCTTTATTACTATCAAAACCCTCGTGAGATTTCTGCTTCATTTGTATAAAGATTACCAGTGCATCCTACTGGAGTATCTCCCCAAGCTTTATTGCCAGCAAAATCCTCGTGAGATTTCTGTTTCATTTGTAACAAGACTACCAGTGCATTCTACTAGCGTATCTTCCTAAGCTTTATTGCCAGCAGAACACTCTTGAGATTTCTACTTCATTTGTAACAAGACTACCAGTGCATTCTACTAGCGTATCTCCCTAAGCTTTATTGCCAGCAAAACACTCGTGAGAATTCTGCTAGTATAGTAACAAGACTACCGGTGCGTCCTACTTGCGCATCTCCCTAAGCTTTATTGCCAGCAAAACACACATGAGATTTCAGCTAGTATAGTAACAAGACTACCAGTGCGTCCTACTAGTGCATCTCACTAAGGTTTATTGCCAGCAAAACGCTCGTGAGAATACTGCTTCATTTGTAACAAGACTACCAGTGCATCCTACTGGCGTATCTTCCTAAGCTTTATTGCCAGAAAACACCCGTGAGATTCCTGCTAGTATAGTAACAAGACTACCAGTGTGACATTAGCCGATCCTGGGTCTTATCCTGGTCACGGCACCAATTGTGACATCAGCCGATCCAGCGTCTTGTCATTCTGGTCTCGGCACCAATTGTCACATCAGCCAATCCAGGGTCTTGTCCTGGTCACGGCGCCAATTGTGACGTCGGCCACTACCGTTCGTTCGTTCGTTCGGGTGGCTGTCGCTCTAAACGTGATGTCCGCCTGTCTGCGTCAGTCGTGCTATCCCGTCCTGTGACGACCAACTGGCTTGGTATTGGTTGCGGCACCCAAGTGTGACGTTCTAACCTTTTGGTGATTTGGATGGGAATCGGGTTAGATCCGATAACAGCCTCGTCGTTCCCAACTCGCCTCCAACGCCTGGTTACCGAAGTAACTACTTTGATTTCCAGTCTGCCTACCCACGTTGTGAATTGATCTTAGGCAGACGAAATCAATCAGTCGTCGGGGCCGTAATGCAAGTCGGGTTCGATTAAGGGTGGTATCGCACAAATAGATGTAAGAGAAAATAAAATAACAACTCGAAAAGTTCAAAGTTATTAAAAAAAAGGATAACAATACTTTATATCTGGTTGCTGGATACAGGGCCACGTCTATCTCCCAACCCGCTATGTGGTTGTTTTTCTTAGGCGAGTCTTAACATTTAAGTTGTCTGTTCTTTAAGAAACTGGTTCTTGGTGTGTCTTGAGGCGAAATCCGCAAAATTTATTTTGGTGGTGTGAGTCTAAGTCGTTCTTCAAAAATAAATTGTTCTTGATTAGAAGATGAGTTCGAAATTTGCGCGAATCTTGGTCAGCTCTTCGTGGTGGGTCTTCAGAGCTCTCAACTGGAACTCACTCGAACTCTCTGGAACTCGGACTCGAACTGATTTTCGCTCGCTACGACTTTGCTTATATGGACGCCGACCCAAACCGGGGTGGGCTCGTCGGGGTTTGAGGTTCCTTGATAATTCTAAATCCATAGTCCACTTCTTTATTTTCGGTCAGGAATTTTCCACTTTCCATTTTTGGAAGTCTTCTCTTACCCCCACTTTCTCTTGTTCTCATATGGATATCTCACCATACTTCAGAGCGGCGTCAACGGTTTTCCCACTTCTTCGCAGTAACTTCTCATACCTATCCTCTCAATGGGCGGCGGCGGGCTCCCCCCCTGCGTCACATGATCACCTCCGCCTGGCTCTCGTTAACATGCAGCCAATGGGCGTCCAACAGTGTTGGTGTGACCAGGCTAGCCTTGTTTTAAGAAAAAATATATCTTGCTCAAAAAAAAAAAAAAAGAAAAAAAATCTTTTTCTTTTCCTTTTCTTTCCTTAATCGCAGCTCTTATCCTCAATGTCACCTGGGATCTATCAATGAGACTTTCGCCAATTATCAAGTGGTTGGTCATCTAGCGAAACACAGCCAATTTTTCGTCCCAATAAAGCAGTTTCACTATCCTAGCCGTATTTGCATTCTTGGTGCCAATTTCTGATAACATAGTTTTATTATCATAGCCGAATTTCAACACAACACAGATGTCTTGTCCAAACGACAAAGACTTAACCCAGGGTTGGGCTTTGTGTGCGGTTAACAGATGACCTATTAAATCCTTTCCCGATAATATTGTTTGCCACCATGACACACTTTAATTTTTTATCTCTTTAAAACTCTGTAACCACCTGGTGTTCGTCAATTAGCTTTATGACAATGCCCATAAGAATTTTCACCATTCTTCATTTATCAAAATAACATCGCCAAATGTCCCTGTCGTGGGTGGCTTTCCTTTATCATCTAAGTTTAAGTCTCGCCTCTCTTTTCCTTTCTTTTTCCTCGCAGGGAATTTTCACTATTTTCTGATAATATTGTTTGCCACCATGACACAGTTAATTTTTTATCTATTTAAAAAAAACTGTGTATCAACCTGGATTTTGTCAGCTGGCCCTACGATAATGGCCGTCAGAACTTTCACCATTTTTTTCATTATCAAAATAACATCGCCAAATGTCCCTTCTCGTGGGTGGCTTTCCTTTATCATCTAAGTTTAACTCTCGTCTCTGTTTTTCTTCCTTTTTTTTTCTTTTTGCGCCCCTAAATGGTGTCACACCAGTTCGTCCTACTAGCGCACCTCCCTAAGATTTATTGCCAGCAAAACACCCGTGAGATTTCTGCTAGTATCTACCAGTGCGTCCTACTAGCGAATCTCCCTGAGCTTTATTGCCAGCAAAACCCTCGTGAGATTTCTGCTTCACTTGTAACAAGACTGCCAGTGCATTCTACTTGAGTATCCCCCCTAAGCTTTATTGCCAGAAAAACAACGTGAGATTTCTGCTAGTATAGTAACAAGACTACCAGTTCGTTCTACTAGCGTACCTTCCTACCCTTTATTGCCAGCAAAACACTCGTCAGATTTCTGCTTCACTTATGACAAGACTACCAGTGCGTCCTACTAGCGCATCTCACTAAGCTTTATTGCCAGCAAAACACTCGTGAGATTTCTGCTTCACTTGTAACAAGACTACCAGTGCATTCTACTAACGTATTTCCATAAGCTTTATT
>OZ010587.1:74638486-74665986 GCA_963932145.1 Acanthosepion lycidas
GCCTACTAATTATTTAATAATAATAAGTTGAGTGAAGAGAAAGTTCGCATGTACGTGCGTCTGTTAAATAGCAAGCATATGAACGAGAGGGAGGGTGAAACAGAGAATGAGTATGCGAATTAGAGATATATTTAGATAAATGGGCATGATCAGACAAAGTGATATTAACCGAGTGGTAGATATATATATATATATATATATATATATATATATATATATATATATATATATATGTGAATAAAAAGACAAGAGGAAGAACTATTTTTAGCTGACGCGTTTCGTCCGCCGAGGGACTTTATCAAGGCAAATATGGGATTTATTTTGTTGCACATATTTATATACAAGAGCAAGGTTATCGTGGGTTTAATAACAGCATTGCTCTTGTATATAAACACGTGCAACAAAAAGAAATCCAACATTTGCTTTGATAAAGTCTCTCAGAGGACGAAACGCGTCGGCTAAGAATTGTTTTTCCTCTTGTCTTTTTATTAATTTTTGTCCCTTTACAGATACACTACCTGAAAATAATTTAATTTACGCGCGTGCACACACACACACACACACACACACACACACACACACATATATATATATATATATATATATATATATATATATATATATATATATATATATATATTAGTGTATATACATAACAATCAACGCCGATAGCACGACTCTGAGTTTCATGCAGTTTCTGCAATCTTCAGGTGCTGACATTTATTCTGACCATTGTAGCGTTCGCTAACGGGCTATTAACATTGGATATTATGTATATTCACTAATATATACTTATAGCTCTGTCACATAACATTGCACACTGTATTTATAACAACTGTGGAAGAAATGTATTTATACGCACGTGCGTGTATGTATATTGCTTATCTTATCCATACCTATATAGAGAGAGGGAGAAATGAGAGAGAGAAAGTTCGTGTATGTGTGTGTCTGAGAGAAAGAGAGAGAAAGGGATTTATATATGAGGGAGAGAAAATTCGTGTGTGTGTGTGTGAGAGAGAGAGAGATTGATATATGAGAGAGACAAAATTAGTGTGTGCGTGTGTGTGCGTGTGTGTGTGAGAGAGAGAGAGAGAGAGAGAAAGAGATTGATATATGAGAGAGAGAGAAAATTCGTGTGTGTCTGTGTGTGATAGAGAGAGAGAGAGAGAGAGAGAGAGAGGGGGGGGAGTTGGCACATAAATCGCTAGAAAAAGAGAATGTTTCCGTGTTCATTTTGAGTCGTTCGCTAAATAAACAGAAAAAAAAGTTGAAGATGCTGTAAAACCCCCATCCACCCTCTTACTCATCCACCTCGTTGCTTATCATCCGCTTTTGCCATGTCTCACAGTACAAACTCTAGCAAATAAAGGAGATTCAATTCCCTTCAGAGCCTGATAAAACCTGACTTGGAACACACGAGCTTCGTTGCCAGCAATTATTTTCAGTTCGTTAACATCAACAACTGTTCCGACCCCAATGGCAAACACGATTACTCCAGATTTCTGTATTTCAACTGCAGCATTTCTTGTTTCAGTTGGCAAGGACGACTGGCCGTCTGTGATAACAATAACGACATGGGGCACACCTTGGCGGCCACCATGCTCCTGAGTAAAACCTTGGTCTTTGATGAAGCGTAGGGCTTTGTTCGTGTACGATTCTCCATAAGTGCGTTTCATAGCTTTGAGTGCGCTGAGCAGATCCCTGGTGTAGTGGTGTTGATTCAGGAAAAAATGGTTGGTGATGTTTGTGCTGAAAGTGACAATTCCGATCTGTGTGTACTTGGGTCCGATCACACTGTCTTTGACGAACCGCTCAACAAATTCGATCTGATTCTCAAAGTCATCATTCCAGAGGCTAGTCGATTCGTCCATCATGAAGATGACGTCCAATGGTGTGAGGCCACACACTAATATTAACAATAAAAACAGAATTTGATTAATATTGTTAATTAATAACAACAACAATAATAATAATAATAATAACAATAATAATAATAATAATAAATGAGGCACATGGGAACATCAATAATTCCAGTTGTAGTTGGAGCCCTCAGATTGATTGGAAAAGATTCCAATAGATTCATTGAAGGGATTCCTGGTAGCCAATATCTTAAAAAAATACAAAAAATTGTTCTCACGAGTACAGCCCACACCTTACGAAGGGCTTTATATATGTAAAATATATTTTTTTAAGTTTATTTAAAAAAAAAGTTAATTGCTCAGTGGAAAATATCATGATACCATTTCTGACCTTAGGTCTCTGGTCGGGACCCGGAAAGAAATGAGTACACACCAGAAATCAAAAGAAATAATAATAATAATAATAATAATAATAAAACTCCTGTTGAAAATACCTGTTTTCTGATAGATGTTGCAGCCCTGGTCGACAAATCAGATAATAATAATAATAATAATAATAATAATAATAATAATAATAATAATAATAATTACTAGAAATACTCATGAATATTTCACGGTTTTTTATTTTAATTTTCTGATTAATCTTAATTCTTAAGTTAATGATTGAATACACTCTGCTAGTTCCACGACGATTAAAATTTTTTGAGCTTAACAACTTTAAGAAAATATTACAATAACAATCATAATACGCGTCACGATTTAACGAAGTAAGAGGGTACAAATGAAAGCATCTAAAATTGACAAGGTTTTCAATTTCACCGAAGCAGACGTAAAATACATGAAAGTATTATCACATCATCTATCTTCTCTACATTTCTTTCTTTCCCTAAAACCAAACCACATTTTTTCTTACGTTTTGTGGGCAGCGTACAAGCTATTACAGGTCTATCCTGGAAATAAAACAGGAATTGCTCATTGTTTATCCGAGATAATGTCAGAACGTAACGTACGTACTAAGGAACGAAAAACAAAAACAAGTGCGACAACAACAACAACAATAATAATAATAATAATACACTAAAAAGTATCCAGGGCTACTGAAGAGGTATATTGCTTATCTGCAATTAATACTACCAATTAATATTCGTGTGAAAACTCCATACCAAGTCATGGCGGTGATCAGTCGTCAGGAATACTGAGGAAAATGTTGGAGATTTCAATTGATTTATTTTCACTCTCCAAGATAGCTAGTGTGAACGCATATGCTTCAAAAATATAAATAACAATTACTTACCTATTTTACATACATTTTCCTTGAGCGAAGCCTCTATATCTTTGAGGGCACTGAAGTCAGAACTCAGATATACGTTTTCGGGTTTCGATGCAATCGCTTTTAGCTCTGTTAGATCGACATTCCTAATACCAATCGCATAAACCCGAATCGATTCATTATGCAGCCTTTCGGCTTCGACCAGTGTCTTTTGTCTGTCTTGCGACGCGCCGTCGGTCAAAATGATTGCAATCTTTGGAACTCCAACCCTACCACCATTTTCTTTGCTGAAGGCTTTCTTGTGTAGGTACTCCAACGCTAACCATGTGTGTGTTTTTCCCTGCGGGTCGGTGATGTTCGACAAGGCTTTCTTAATTCCCTCTTTCGTCCTGTAGGTATTTAGAAAGAAATCGGTGCGTATCTCTGTGGAGATGGTGGCTACCCCGATCCGAACGATATTTCGCGAGATGTCCATATCGTCAATAAAAAGCTTGACAAAATCCAGCTGCTGCGAAAAGTCTTTCCATGTCATCCTTTTAGATCCGTCCAAGATGAAAACAATGTCGGCTGGCTTGTTGCAGTCGAATTCTTAAAATGAAAGAAGAGAACAAAAACTCAAATATCATTGAGACTGAAAACCTCAAGGATTATTTTAGGGAAGTGGATTTAACAACTTTTCATCCGGTTCTGAGTCAGTTAATGCCGGTCAGTCCGTTTTGTTTGTTTCTTTTTTTTAATTTTTAATTTTATTTTTCTTAATTCTATTTTTCATTTCTTTTGACGCAAATAAAATTTGGCTGAGAGTTCGACGCTATAAGTGTATAACCATTTTGAAAACTTCTATAAACGCGAAATTCTTAAAAATTCTTTAAAAAAATTTGAAACTTGTCAATAGACGACATAGCACAACATTTACGTCCATAGAAAAACTGTTTTGGCAAACATGGCTAAAGTTTATACTAAGTTTATAATTTAAATTATATCATACTGTCTCGCGACGCGCTGTCGGTGAAAATAATTGAAATCTTTGGGACTCCAACTCTACTACCATTTTCTTTGCTAATTATTTAAAAATTCCGCAAAGAATTAAATTTAAATTCAATATATAAAAAATTAGTATTATAAAAACAATTAAATATAGAAGAAAATTCTGCAGAGAGAAAACGTGTAACAGAGAGAGAAATATTTAAATACAGATGGAAATTCCACATGGCGAAATCAATTTCACATATATAAAAAAATTTACGTATAAGGAAGATGTCACAATAGAAAAAAAGCACATATAAAAATATAAGTGAAAAACAGGAGTGCGATGTTCGGCTGATACAATGTTAGCTGAAATTTGTTCCTGTGAGTGTGGGGTTGAAATAATGTTATGTCAGTTGGAATTTTTTCCAATGCTGACACTTGGATACCAATTCTTTCCTTTTGTTTAGTAGAATATCTTGATTCTTAAATTTAATGATTTTAATTTTCTCCTCCAAACATAAATTACATCTACCCTTAAAGCTCTATTTGGAGTCTGAGCAAAACCTATAAATTCCCAGTCAATTTGAGGGTTCAGGTCTTTCTCCCTCAATTCCCAAATTTTTTGGAAGAGAGTAGTTTGGTGTTTTAGTCTTGGGTTGGAAAAAGGGTGTCTGTAGTTATAAAATCTTTTTTCCATCCCCACACAGAAATCCCAATATAAACTTGGAGGTTTGATTTATTTTCTTTAGGGTAAATGGTGGCTTGATAAATAACAGATGCTCTACATTTTCGCTCGACTGGGCAAAGGTTGCTATTTCTACAATTACAAGGGTTTATTTTATTCGAATTTTTGTTAACATCATTGAATTTGTTAGGGGTATAACTTGTTGTAGGAGTCAATTACTCTAAACATGTTTTTAGTACATGAATAACTTATTTTAATGGTTTTTCTATTGAAGATCTTACCTAGAGGGTTGTTATTCTGAAAGTGTTTGTTTATAAGTTTCTGTAAAATTTGTTCAATATTAATTCTAGATAATCTACAGAAGGTGTGGGTAAACTAAATAATATTTCTTTTTCTATTTTTGTGTAGATTACAACTCTTAACTTCACTATGGTTATTTGTGGGGTTTAAGTAAGATACTTTATGTGCAAAACCACTTTTATGGAACGCTTTTTCGTACAATGCGTTATTCATCTCAAATATATTCTTATTAGATGACAGTTTATTGATTCTACAACCAACGGTAATTGGTATCTGCTTCAAGATGGTATGGGGGTGGTTCGAGTTAATATAATTAGGAGTTTCATATTCTTTGTGGTAAGTGTGATGTCAAGGTAATCAACTAATGGATGGATGAAGTTTTAATCTGATATTAATATTAATTTTTATTGCTATAAATGTTATTGATTTCACTGTTTAGAAAAACACGGATAGAAACTCAAATACGTGTACCTAATAAAACTTTTATAGTAATATATATATATATATATATATATATATATATATATATATATATATATATATATATTATAAATTTATTAGTTTAAAAATATGTTTCCATCGCTACACAGGAATTACCATGTTTCAAAAAAAGAAACTAAAAACTTCAAATTTAATTATAGAATTAAATTAAAATCCCTAGTACTGTTTCATTTTCAAGCGAATTTTAGAATAACTTATTTTGAAATTTACTGAATTTTTTAAGCGCATACATTCTAAATATTAGTTGCTAAGCGTACGTGGAAATTCAATAATTTGACAAGGGATGGTAGGATATTCATTTTTACTGACAACTATTGTATCAAAATATGAGTTACTTTCGAAATGAGGTAAATTAAGGTAGGGTAGGGGTGCCTGTTCAACAAGTGATGACATCCGTTTTTCGCATGTCGTGTTTTCTTTTCAATGACAAAAAGTTTTTCGGCACTTTTGTTTTGCCGTTAAAATTGTAATTGTATACCTAAAGATTGAGCACTGTTTTTTAAAAATAAAAATAAGAAGAAGACCGGATTATAAATCTTACTGTTGTTTCTCTTTATTTATTATGCTTGGTGGTGGGAGTGAGACATTCTCTGCGTTCGTTTGGGATGACACTCTCACACATACAGATACACATACAGGTGTGCGCATTTTAGTTTACACAAACATAAACAACCCAAGATTAGGCGCAGATACACATCCATCGTTTCGAGCATACAATTTTAAGCAATTGTAATTCTATTTCGGTGACGAGACGCTACGTGCCGATGTTCTTTCAACAAGAGTCAGTTTCGGGTGTTCCTGATCGGCCGCCTGCGTCGCCAGCCGACCTTACACTTCATCATACACACATACACACGTAGACGTGCACATACACTCCTGTGTATGTATGCATAAAATCATGGATGTGCATCTGCGCCTAATCTTGCGTTGCTTATGTGGGTATGTTTGTGTAAACTAAAATGCGTACACCTGTATATATATGTGTGTGTGTATGTGTGAGAGTGTCATCCCAAACGAACACAGAGAATTTCCCCCACCCACCAACAAAAATAATCGAACACAAATAAGCATAAATAGATCCAATTTTTAAAAAAATAAACCAGTTTGTCTGATGATCGCAAAAGCGCAAACCCAGGGTCACGAACTCCTATCCACACAACTGAATATGTTAGCTCTATCACTGATATTGTGTGCTTTCTACTAAGTACTGCGCATATAAAATAATATATATATATATATATATTATGGAAAATAAAGCAGCATATATTTTTTTAAAAATCCACATTACAACCAAAAACATTTGTGGTTTATCACCTTTTTAATATATACACTTTTCTCTGGTTGGAACAATTATAATCTCTTCACTTTATATATATATATATATATATATATATATATGTATCCTTGTGCAGGTATGCAGAAAATAGAAAAGAACACGTTGGGTGCATAATCCGGGGTTCCTTAGTATTTTTGTTTTTATTTTTAAAAAACAGTGCTCCATACAGAAGTAGAGCTTATATTATAATAATATTTTTTGTTTAAAAATATGATTCCTTCGCTACATAAGAGTTCTCATGTTTCAAAAACGGGAGTCGAAATCATCCAAATAATTAATAAAATTAAGTTGGATTGAGGTGTTTAGTCACGTTTCATCTTCAAGCGAAATTTTAGGAATAAGCTATCTCTCGGTTTACGTGTATTTTTACAGAATTTGTTTTTGTGGGAGTGGCTATACTATTTTCATTCTTTAAGTGGTCAGGGAGTTAATTCTTATCAGTAGATTCATCATCCTCTGAGAGGTTTTGCTAAGGTTGGGTAGGGTATCCATTTCAAGGCTAATGTTTACGGTCATCCTTTAGTTTGTTCCCAGTGAAGAATATTTTTATGGCGCGCCTACAGTCGTTCTGTGTCTGGAGAATTGTCTCTTATTCTTGTCTATCTGATTATCTATTTATTTATTTGTTTATTTAAGTGGGTGTTTAATATACAGATCGCTTTGCATTGAATTTCGGTTTTTTTTTTTTTTTTTTTTTTTTTTTTTACGACGACAAAAAGGGGTTTTTCCTATTTAAGGGTTTGGCTGAGCTTTTTAGAATTTTACTTAGCTATGTTTTTTTTTTTTTTTTATGCTAATTATCTAATGCGAAAGACTGTCGGCACAAAACCGTTAACTCCTGCCTATGGTTTAATAATTTTTCATTATTTAGGAATTTAATGATGTGTAGTTTTTCCTGTAAGCATAAGAGGCATGGGTCATCCCAGGTTCTACAGGTTCTTGCTCGATTTACTATTTTCCATTTTACTTTTGGTGTTTTATTCGTTTCCTTTAGATGCCAGAAATATTGGGATAGAGATGTCTGATTTCTATTTTGAATATTGTTGAAAGAGCTCTTGTGTTGTCTCCATCTAATTTTAAAATTATTCTTTGTTGATCCTATGTATATCCTATCAGTGTTAGGGCTCTCAATGGATGAGATAGTGCATTGGTATACCACGGATTTTGTGAGGCATTTATTTTCCAACGGGCAGTTTTTAGGGTTTCTACAATCGCATAATTTTTCGTTATTTTTATCTAGTTTTAGTTTATGTGTTTTATTACTGTTTTGGTATGCGTGTTTTTCTAGGATTTTCTTATTGTGTCTTTTTATGATTCTTTCTATATTTTCAGTGCAGCTGTAACTTAGTTTCAATGTGTTTTTGTTAAAGATGTTGCTAAGTTTGCTATTAGTGGGAAAGTGCTTTTCAATTAAAGCTAGGAACTTAGCAAAACCTCTCAGAGGATGATGAATCTACTGATAAGAATTAACTCTCTGACCACTTAAAGAATGAAAATAGTATAGCCACTCCCACAAAAACAAATTCTGTAAAAATACACGTAAACCGAGAGATAGCTTATTCCTAAAATTTCGCTTGAAGATGAAACGTGACTAAACACCTCAATCCAACTTAATTTTATTAATTATTTGGATGATTTCGACTCCCGTTTTTGAAACATGAGAACTCTTATGTAGCGAAGGAATCATATTTTTAAACAAAAAATATTATTATAATATATATATATATATATATATATATATATATATATATATGTAAAATAAAAATTTGCTATATTTATAAAGGTAAATGCTCAATTATGGAAACATAAAGTTTGTAGATATAGAAAGTGTGAGCATAGAAATCGACACTGCATTATTATATAATAATGATATTGTTATCATTATTGGTATTAATACTAATATCATTATTAATAATATTAATATTATCATTATTATAATTAATATTATTATTATCATTAATATTATAATTATAATATTATTTGATAATGTTATTATTAATAATATTATTATTAACATTATTGTTATTATTATTATTATTATCATTAGTAGTAGTAGTAGTAGTAGTAGTAGTAGAAATAATACCTGCAATATTTCCATCTGGGCGACTAGTTGTGAGGATTTCAATTCTGTGTGCAGAGCTGAACTGCAAAAATAACAGGTAGGTTAAAAAAATAAGTGTTGATGCCATGGCACTAAAAAAACAATGGGGAAAAACGCAAAAAAAGAAACTATTTTTATATCAAAATCTATCTTTCTTTCTTCAACTCAAATGCTTGAGAAAGAACACAAATGTTATTAAAGATTACAAGGCCCTGAAACGGAAGATATATAAATATATTTTTTTTTTAACGGAATTGATATAAACTTGATTAGTTGAGCTTAAAAAAATAATTTTTATCTGGCTGGCGATCAATTGGAAATATTACACACATTCACATCTTAAAAAAATCAAGAGGAAATTCTTCTTTTTGTATGACTCTCTTTATCTTTCATACACTGATACAAAACATTCCCATAAATACATAGGTATGTATGTTCAGTTTCAGACGCATAAATATGGATACACATATGGATTAATATTTAATACACCCCAAAGATAATGTGAGATTAGATTAATGACCGGCCATTCCTTTCTAATCACAAGCAGCGAGCCAAGCAAATGTTGCAGACGCCTGCTCAGGTATATCTGTTTGTAAAACACCCAAAGAAACCACTGAGGCTAAGTTACACTTTCTGGGAAAGAGCTCATAATCAGACACGATCAATAGTTTTGAGCAATGCCCGTAAATTCAAACCTTTGACTTTCTGCTTGAACAGACATCGACTTCCGAACTACTTTGCTTAACCAGTTTTTCTCACAAGTCTTGCCTCAGCTCTTTTGGCGCGGTTTTCTGTGCCTCCCTGACAAATTAACGATTCGAAACCTTATCTCATGACTTTGCATACCCATGTTTACTCACAAGGCCAGGCCCAACTCTTTTGGTATTGTGTTTCGGTGTCGTATGCTGACATTGCCTCCTTGGCAAACCGATAACTCGAAGCCGTGTCTCGTGACATTGTCTGCTCAGTTTTATTCACAAGGCCAGGCCCAACTCTTTTGGTATTGTGTTTCGGTGTCGTATGCTGACATTGCCTCCTTGGCAAACCGATGACTCGAAGCCGTGTCTCGTGACATTGTCTGCTCAGTTTTACTCACAAGGCCAGGCCCAACTCTTTTGGTATTGTGTTTCGGTGTCGTATGCTGACATTGCCTCCTTGGCAAACCGATAACTCGAAGCCGTGTCTCGTGACATTGTCTGCTCAGTTTTATTCACAAGGCCAGGCCCAACTCTTTTGGTATTGTGTTTAGGTGTCGTATGCTGACATTGCCTCCTTGGCAAACCGATGACTCGAAGCCGTGTCTCGTGACATTGTCTGCTCAGTTTTACTCACAAGGCCAGGCCCAACTCTTTTGGTATTGTTTTTGATATCATACGCTTAGACTGCCTGTCCGATAAATCGACGATTTGAAGTCGGGTCTCATGACTTTGTCTAGCCCGTTTCATTCACAAGGCTTGGCTCAAATCTTTTGATATTGTTTTCGGTATCGTAGTCTGACATTATCTCCCTGACAAATCGATGATTCGAAACATTGCCTATTGTTCAAGCACAAGGCATGGATCAACTCTTTTGTTATTGTTTTCGATAGCATACGCTGGCATTGTCTACCTGACTTTATCTAGCTAGTTTCACTCACAAGGCTTGGCTCAACTTTTTTGGTACGCTGCCATTGTCTCCCTGACAAATTGATGATTCAAAACCAGATCTCATGTCTTTGCATACTCAGTTTTACTCAGAGGGCTTAGCTCAATTCTTTTGGTATTGTTTTCAATATCATACGCAGACATTGCCTCTCCGACAAATCGACGATGTAAAGCCTGGTTTCATGACTTAGTATACGCAGTTTAACTGACAAGATTTGATTCAACTCTTTTGGTATTGTTTTTGGTGTCATACGCAGACATTGTCTGTCCGATAAATAGACGATTCGAAGCCGGGTCTCATGACTTTGCCTTCCGTGCTTCACTCACAAGTCTTGGCTCACTCATTTGGTATTTTTATGTCATACGCTTGCATTGCCTCCCCGACAAATCGACGATTCGTAGCCGGATCCCATCACTCACAAGGCCTGGATCAATTATTTTGGTACTGTTTTTGGTGCTGTACGCTGACATTGCCTCCCCGACAAATTGATGTTTCGAAATCAGATCTCATGTCTTTATATACACTTTATATACATTTTACTCAAAATGTTTGGTTCAACTCTTTTGCTATTGTATTCCTTGTCATACGCTGGCATTGCTTCACCGACAATTCAACGATTCGAAGTCGTGTCTCATGACTTTACCTGCCCAGTTTCACTCACAATGAATGGGTCATCTTTTTGGTATAGTTTTCGGCGCCGTACGCTGACATTGCCTCCCTGACAAATTGACGATTCGATGCCTGTCTCATGACTTTGTGTACGCAGTTTCTCTTATAAGGCTTTGCTCAACTCCTTTGTATCGTTTTCAGTTCCGTAATCTGACTTATAATCAGTGAGTGACATTTGAAATTTCTGGAACGTATAATAGGGAAAGTGGGATTGGAGAATTTAACACTCAGAATATATACTGAAGGCAAGTGGGACAGAGGAATTAACCTATATAACGAGTTTGTATAAGTGGATGACAGAACAGGGTTTAGGAGAGATAGCAAAGCGAGAAAGGACAGGAAATTGTAAAAAGCCATGATCGTCAATGCCCTGAAGAATTGTGATACGGCTTGCCTCTTATAAAAGTTACGCTTTAAACAGTCAAAATATAGCATTTTTTCTTTTAGATATACTCGTTTAAAGATCGCTAATTGTTGTACCTGTTTGATTTCTGTATCTCCAATCTGTAATTTGCATGTTGGCCTGTTCTTTTTGCTAACACACATGCATTCAGTATTCTTGCAATTGCTGTTTAGGTCTTTCTTCTAGCTCGTTCTTGTCTTACACTCCTTTTTTTTAGTTTTGTATAGTCACTAAACTCATAGAAAACAAAAATTCTTTATTTCAATAAAGTACGGAAAAATGTTTGGCAGAAGAGAAGAAATAAGAATAAAAAAAATAATAATTCTCGCGTAAAATAAGGGTGACTATGAAATAATTATACATTTATTTAGTAAAACAAAATATTGCTATATAAAAATATATCATAAAATATAGATATAGGATCAGAAATTAAGTATGCTTAAAAGTCTATGTACATATTTTTTTACATTTTATTTGTAAATAGGAAATGCGGTTTTTATTTATTTATTTTTGCAAATAAATAAAAAAAATTTTTTTTACGGAAGTTGCACCAATACAACGCCCAAGAACCAAGGTAGACAATTACTGAATAATTTATTTATTGATTTGGTTTTTACGGCTTATCAACCTTTTTAAGGTTATTTAAAGCCGAAACATATTTTTAGATTTTAAGAATTTTTGGAGATAATAATAATTTTCCGATAAAGGTCCTACGATCTAACCCTTAGCTGGGAGGAGAAGATGCGGATTCATACCTTTCCCAAGGGTGTTTACACGTAAGTGAATATAACGAACCCAACTGAAATTCGAACACGGCTCTCAAATTTTTCATTCCGAGCTATTATCTTTCACACCTAAGCTTATTGCCCCTAATATTCCCGAGCGGTCCCCTATCTAAGTACTGACCAGGCTTAATGTTGTTTAAGTTTGATCGGAAAGGAGAGGTGTTTGAACGTGATATAACCGTAAAACTGAATTACTTGATGTGGTATGTGATATGAACTTAAATGGTGGAAGTAGGAAGTGAAGATTACGAGGATATGTGGAACCGACTCCTAAGAGGATTTTTCCCAGTTCTTAACCTGTTAAAGTCTACGATTAACCATTACTTTCCCCACTTATCCGCATAAACTGTGCCTCTTAATCTGTAACCCATCGAGTGGTTCTCGGGCCTTGTACAGGGTGAACCTCACTTGAGTGACTATTGGACATTAGACTCAACCTCCCTGTAAAAATAATTGACCCTCGACTTGAAGATGTTAAGATTCTTGTGTTCATGAAATCATCTCTATGGGAGTCTGTTTCACAAAGCACCTTTTCAGGAATAAGCTACCGGGTTGGGACGCCCTTTTTACCAAAGGAATACGAGGGGAATGAAGATGATTTGACTTTGTGGACATAGTAAGACGGGTCTTCGTTATGAAGATCTGAAGTAGCGACGCTAAAGAATGAAGCACGTCTGAATATTTACCATGGAATTAGCAACAGTGTAAGTGATAGCCTTGCGACATTTCGTCTGTGGGAAAGGCGTTGTAGAGGATAATCACATAACAGTTTCTTTTCTCGCACTTCTCGCTTGTGGAACTATCTTCTTGCTTCTTGCTTTCCAGTCAACTTTGATCTTCTGTTGGGAAGGAGTTGTAGAGTTGGGAATAATTGCTCACACTCAGGGCCGCATAAACGATTTCGAACTCTATCAAGGCTGGAAAATGGGGATCGGTTAACTCTAGTCCAGATTAGATTTTAAAATTCTCTTGGTTAGTTATGAGGTTAGGTTGATTATTGTTATGATACATCAAGCATTTTTTGGATCATTTAGTCCTCTTAGACGGCTATCATCAATTGAAGTTTCAGTGGATATCATAAATTAATAATTTAACCATTTCCAAGTGATACGATCATTTAGGCCCGAATCCTGAATGAATGATTCATTCAGGATTCGGGCCTAAATGGCCGATCGAAAATTCTCGGATTCAGGAGATTACTATTTACTAGAACTCATGGGGTTACGGCATTTCCTGGAATCATGCATTAAACGACCATTGGGCCTTAAACTCAACCCAGACATCAAGTGGAAATCGTACATACGATCCTGTTGACCATGTTCACCATAGTCTATGAATATAGAATACAGCGCAGTACGTAATCTGTTCAATGAAACAACGTTAAAGATTAACACTCATGTGTCAGACACTCTACTGAATCTGACTATATCGCCAATACCACGAGAAGCTGTTCCGTAATTTTTTAGTCTTCGATATCAAAGGCTGACAGTGAATATTCTGGAAAAACATGTCCGCCTTTATACACGTCGCATTGAATATTTTGAGCCTTCTGATTGGTTAACCCTTCTATTGGTGAACTATAAAATGAGTCAGCTCATTTTGGCTGGCTCACTATTACACCATGGTACCCCAAAACTCCAACAGATCCATCCCTAATGTTGCAGGAGAAATGGTCGATTCCCTGTATCGTTGTTCCAGTACCTGACTCTACGTGCTTTTGTCTACCTTAATAAGAGCCAGATCAGGCCTAAAATGGAATAGTGCTGTCATATTTGGACAGGAGCTGCTCAGTCCTCACTTTCCAGTGTCGATAGAGTTCAAAAGCGTCCTCGAGTTCTTGTGAGTGACAAGTTTTTTCCATCCTGAAACCCCTTTCTCACAGACGAAACGTCGCAATCTACTTATCGCTATTTCCATGCAAAGAGCTTAGACGAACTGTATTCTTTAGTTCTACCAGTTCTAACTTCTACGACTCGCCATGCCACGCACATTGTAGCGAACCACCCTCATTCCCTTTATATTCCAGTGATGAGAATTAAGTTCCACTCGAGTAGCATCTTCCTGCAGACCGCTGCTCTGTGGAACCGACTCCTAAGAGGATTTTTTCCCGGTCACTACAATCTTAACCTGTTAAAGTCTACGATTAACCATTACTTTCCCCACTTATCCGCATAAACTGTGCCTCTTAATCTGTAACCTTTCGAGTGGTTCTCGGGCCTTGTACAGGGTGAACCTCACTTGAGTGACTATTGGACATTAGACTCAACCTCTCTGTAAAAATAATTACCTTTAACAAGCCGAAGACATTGCTAGTTTGTTAAGGTGACAGTTTGATGCAAATAATGCACAACACCATTGGACATGAGATGCCTCAAGGATTCTCATATTGTTAAAATTATTAAATTTAGTATCTTAACGTTTATTTTATTTCTCTTTCTTCTTCTTTTTTTTAATCTAAAAGAGTTCAGATATTGTTTTGATTTAAATACAGTGTAACCCGAATATAAGAGAGTTGTCGGGGCCCGGAGAATAAGTCTCTTATATACGGGTTTCTCTCATATACGGGTTTGGTCTATTTTGTTTAGGTAAGTATGGCTCTAATTTGGAACCAGAGAAAATCGCTCTTATATCAGGGTCTCTTATATCAGGGTCTCTTATATTCGGGTCTCTTATATCCGGGTTACACTGTATATAGTTTTTGTATGTAAAACGAAAATATGCATAAAAGCTCCACTTAAAAATGTATTTTCTTGTTTTTTAATTGTTTAGTGTGCATGTTCGTGCAGTTTTCTCCCGTTTAAGGCGGTTTATTATTTGTTCTAGAAAGGGGACAGCTCCTTTTGCGAGAAAGTTGGAGTCTTTCTTCCTGTGTCAGTATTCCCGCGAGAACAATGTTGCCCTCTCTAGAAGCAAGCGATTCATGAACTCTTTGCTATGGTACCTAGACTTTATGAATTCAAGCGCAGTACTAGACTGGCAGCAAGGTCTCATCAATTCACAGTTCAATTGGCTAGATATAACCTTAAGTTTTATGCTAACATTTTTCTTTTCTCGCACTTCTCACTTCCAGCTTCATTCTTTCCGGCCAAATGTGATCTTCAAAAAATTTAAATGCAATATCAATCGTTTTTCTACTTTTTTCTTTATTACTCTTTCTATTGTTCTCGTTCCTTAATAATGCTTCACCTTTTTTTTTTCTTATTCTTTCACACTAAGTAACCACTTGTGCCCTAGTGGCTTTACTGCCTTGTATGGGGGGGTGATATGATTAAAAAAATATAAAGATGAAGATCAGAGAGTGTAATAATCCGGGTAAAAGAGGAGAAAAATTCACCACAAGGAATATTGTTTTAAAAGAGGTGTTGAATTAAAGTAACTTATTTTGGGGTTGTAAGAATATTTTTTTGCTAGTGAATATTGCATTACCAATTTTTTTAAATAACAATAATTTTTCTAGATACAAATCCTACTATTTAATCCATAGATAGGCGATAAGATAGAGATTCAAGTGTATTTGGGCGTAAATGAATGTAACAAACTCGAATGGAATTCGAACTCGGCTTTCCGATTTCTCTTTTCGTTTCACTATCCATTTCACCACCCGCACCACCCGCACCACCAAACAATAATAATATAGGGACAATAATGAAACTGATTTCAAAATGAAGGAAATTTATTTCTTTTCAAAATTACAAATTTATTTTTTAACATAATCGCCATTTAGAGCTACATATTTTTTCTTACGTTCTACCCAATGCCGTTTTTTTCTTGTTTTTTTTTATTTTTGTTTTTGCTTTCTATAGATTCAGTTGTACACAGCGACTTCAAATTTGGCATCGGCTAAAAAAAAACATTTGACCTTTTAACACTTCTTTCAATGTCGGGAAGTGTTTCAATTCGGGTGAGATCAAATTGGAGTTATACGCAGGTTATACAAATGTGAATTTCATGCTTTTTTGCGCGTTTGTTAACTGCAATGCGGCCTTGCATTGTCGTGATGCAAACACAAGTTATCCTTTTATGTTTTATACTGCGGAACCTCTACAAAGTTTCATTTTTTCATCCATTTGTGGATTTTGATTATGGCGACCTTCTAATGCCCAAAATTCTATTGCTGAGCGCTGCTTTCTACGTAACTAGGACGTTAATTACCAAACGCTATTACTCAAACAGCAGCGAACTGACGCGTTATATATAAATTTTTTTTTTACAATAAGGTTCACTCTGTACAAGGCCCGGGAGGGCACTCGAGGTATATGGTTACGTTAGGAGGTAGTTTGTGCGGAAACGAGGGGAAGATGACGCTTATCCCTAGCCTTGAACAGGTTAAGATTGTAGTAATCGGGGAAACATCCAATTGGGAATCTGTTCCACAGAGCAGTAGTTCGCTGGAAGAAGATGTTCGAGTGGAATTTTCATCTCACCAATGGAATATGGAAGGGGGAATGTGGGTGATTTATTACAATGTAAGTAGCATGGCGGTTCCTAGCCATAATGGTTAGACTTGACGGAAACAAGGAATGTAGTTCATGCGAGCTCTTTCCATAGAAGTAGCAACAGAGCAGTGAGAGGATTGCCACATCCCGGGAAAGAGGTTGGAGGGTGGAAAATAATTCGTCAACCACATGGACTCGGAGACGTTTTTGAATTCTGACAAGACTGGAAAGTGAGAACTGGGCAGATCCCGACTAAATATGTGAACAGTACTCCATTTTCGGCCTGATCTGGCCCTTGTAAAGGTAGAGGATAGCAAGAAGAATCAGATACATACCGGAGTGGTACAAAGAGCCGACCATTTTACCTACCTTTTTAGCGATGGATCGCATGTACGAATTCCACTTGAGGTCAGGTGGGAGTTTAAGACCTACGGTGGAGTAATGGATAACGGGTCGGATTGAAGTAATCGGAGAGCCGAGTTCGAATTCCAGTCGAATGCATTACATTCACTTACGTGCTAATACGCTTGGGAAATGTATGAATCCTTCTCTTCTCCACCCAGCTAGATACGTGATCGCCTAAGCGTGTATCACGCATGGCACATAACTGACTGACTGAACTGTAATATCAGTCCTATTTATGGTAGTGAATGCTAGACAATCTCCTCATGGATGAAAAGACTTGAAGCAACAGAAATGTGGTTCTACAGAATGATGCTGAGGATATCATTGACTGAACATTTAAGCAACAACGAAGAAACGAAAGGGACACTTATTCTTCTCCCAAGTGGCACTTTCCTATTCTACTAACGAATAGAGTCGGGTGTAGTGCTTAATTTTTGCACAACAAAGCCAGTTTAACTCTGATATTTTGAGTCTTACCCACACTTAGGCGCATGGGGCTTCATATGAAAATTGGCCTTGTTACGTAAGATTAGTCGAAGCACAATGCGTCTCTGTTCATGGGAGAGTAGTGTAATGGAGAACGGCTCGGAATGAACAATCAGAGAGCCGAGTTCGAATTCCAGTCGGGTTCGTTGCATTCACTCGTACGCAATTACCTCTGGGAAAGCTATCAATGCATCTCTTTTCTACCCAGCTGAACTGAATATCAGGACTGGCTGGTTCTTATAGCATTGGTTTGTAACCAGTCTATCGCAGGAAGAAACGGCAGCCTACTGCGAGTACATCTGCTTTGTCAGTCATGAATTGAATATGATATGATTTTGTAGAATATTATTTATATAATAATTAATACACGACAAGGAAATGAAAAGTAAATCCATAACTGAGATCAACTGAAGCATTAATGATCCTTGAGGATTCATCTCTCAAGAAGCACTTTCTCATTCTACAAGCGTGTAGGGTGGGGTGTAGTTCTTGCGTAACAAAGGCGGTTGAATTGTGCTATTTTATGGTTTTACCCACACTTATGCTGTGCGGCTGCATATGAAAATTGCCCTTTTTACGTATTTGCCCTGACAAGGAGATGAATATACTCTTTATTAGTGCAAATTAAGAAAAAGAAAAGTAATATAAACATTGAATCAAAAACGCAAGCCAAACGTTTGTCGAGATCACTGGATTTATTATGGGATTTTCACAATAAATATTACACCAAAAATTGTTAACCAAACCAATGATGTTAACATCATTATTTTTAATACAATCGTTATGTCTTGTTTTTTAATGTCCGACCTTTATGCGTTCAACTGTACACACTTTGGAGAAGAGAGCCGATTCGATATTTTTGAGAGCATCGTAAGAGATCACTTCGTACACACGAGATTGGTCACCTGAGATTGTCTTCAGTTCGTCAGGGTCAATGGCAGAACCGACGCCGATCGCGAAAACGGTAATCCCGGCATTATGCATTTCTTTTGCCGCGCTCTTGGTTTCGATCGGCCTTGTCGACTGGCCGTCCGTGATGACAATGACAATGTGGGGTACGCCAGGACGTCCACCATGTTCAGCTGCAAAACCTGCTCCGGTAATATAGCGCAGGCCTTTGTCGGTGTAAGTATCCCCGTGGTAGCGTTGTATGGCCTTTACCGCATCAAGCAGACCCCGCCTTTTCTGGTACTGATTTAGATATATACGGTTGACAACACCAGTACTGAAAGTGACCACTCCGATTTGGGTGTTTTTCTGACCAATGATAGCGTCTTTGATAAAACTGACAAGAAAATCCATTTGTTTACTATAGTCCTTATCCCAGATACTTGTTGATTCGTCCAGCATAAAGATAATATCCGTTGGGTTAAGGCCACAGACTGATAAGAAAAAGAATACAAATATTGAATCAGTAATTTTTTTACTTATAATAATGAAAGGCTTAAAACCAGAATAAGGATGGTTCAGGAAAGCGATTAAATTTGGTAAGAAATATAATAAAAATGCCACCAAACTAGTACTGCGCTTATTAAAAAAAATCCTGTATTTTATTAACTTTTGCATTTTTATTATATTTAAGACGAATGTAAATGTTCGTCAGAATTATCCTAATTTAATGGTACCGTCACTAATGCAGGTGACCCCTTCCCCAGGGCTCCGTCCTTGGCTCGATTTTGTTTTTAATTTTCATTAACGACTTTCCAGATGACATCAGCTCTCAACCCCCGTGTCTATGATGATGACACAACCATTTACTCCTGTCTCGATACTAAGTCTGGTCGGTCCAATAAGGTCAAATTGGTTACCAATATCAAAAACGACCTCCAGTCTGTTGTTAACTGGGGCAAAATATGGTTGGTTAATTTTAATGCTTCCAAAGCTAAATTGTTCTCTATTAATCAGCTGAAAGACCCCTTTCTGCGTTCCATCAGAATGGCTGATGCTAACCTCCAGGAGATTGATTCGTTGCGCGTTCGCAGGCTAATGTTTTCGGCTGACATAAGGTGGAATGATTGAATCCATTGTTAGGTCTGTTGCTAAGAAACTTGGTTCATTGTGTCGTGCTAGACAATTTTCCTCCCTAGGATCTATATTACATTTCTATAAGTCTACCGTTCGTCCATGTATAGAATATTGCTGCCACATCTGTTCTGGTGCTCCCGCCATATATCTAGAGAGCCTTGATAAACATGAAAGAAGAATCAGCAATATTATTGGCCCTGATCTGGCGTCATGGATTCAGTCATTATCCCACCACCGTAAAGTTGCCTCCCTCTGCCTTTTCTATAAACACTTCCACGGTAACTGTTCGGATGAGGTATTCGTCGGGGTACCTAGACTTTACAAATTTAAGCGCAGTACTAGACTGGTAACAAGGTTCTACAATTGTTGGTTAGATGTAACCGTAAGTTCTATGCTAACAGTTTCTTATCTTGCACTTCCTGCTTGTGGAACTTCCTTCCACAAAGTAGATAACTGGATTACAGTAAATAACTATAAATCAATACGATCGATATATAATTTATTACAAAAGAACTACTTTGATGAATAATAAAATTTTTAACGCCTTGAATATATTTCTAAGTATAATTAAAATTAAGCTTACAAATGTATTAATAATAATAATAATAATAATAATGAGCCTAAAAATAAGGACCGCTTTTTAATACCAGGTTCTTTCAGTGGTTATTGTTGGGAAAGATAGTGGGGTGGTTTAGCGTTGGCCTCTCCGCGTTTTGGAATTCAGAGCTTTACGGCTCAGTGTACCCTATTATTTAACCTATAGTTGGGTGACAAAAGAAATTGATTCCAAAGGGGATTTGTGCGGAAGTAAACGTAACATGCTAGGCTGGACTTTGTTAAAGGTATTGTATAAATGACTTGGGTTCGATTATAGATGCTACAAAAACAAACCAGCGATTTCAGGGGAAAATAAAATAAAATAAAATAAAATGCAACACTCTTGAACTCTTGAGATCCCACTCCATCGCAGCGGGAAAACAGAATCTGATTGTTGTGAACAAGAAAAGACGATTCTACCAAAACTTTGCCAGCAGATCATATTACGAAGATGAAGTATAGTCGAATATATATATATATATATATATATATATATATTCAACTATATATATATATATATATATATATATATATATATATATATATATATATATATATATATATACCCGAATGTAATGAGAAGGAAAATAATATAAATTCTAACGTTCACAACATTAATTCAATAGAGGGCTCAATACCAAGAGTAGAGCAATAATTATTTGTTACAATTTTTACATACGGACAAAACTTAGTCACTACAAAGATGCATTCTTATTTCGATACATCTTCACTTCATAACCATTTTTGGTTCCCACCAGTCGAGATGCAGCCGCACCGAAACAAGAATGCATCTTTGTAGTGAGTAAGTTGTTTTTGTCCGTATGTAATACATATATATATATATATATATATATATATAAAAGCAAAAAAAAAAACTTGCTCGAAAGAATTTAAAAACCTGTAGTTGACAATTGTACTCTTAATGAATCATTGACGGATAAGAGATCTATTAAACACTCCAGTTGAGTTTGAAGAAAATCGAAATCTGAAGAAACGGTGAGACTATCTAGACAAAGGTAGTACTAGTGTCGGTAAAGCGTACTGACGCAGAGCTTTGTAGAAATTTGCTGTGACTTGATCCCGAGCGATAACCACTGGCCACTTACTATGAACATAAAAATGAACACTACTTCCGTACCACTATAAGTGACCAGATTTATATTATTCTAAGCAATAGAATTGGTCATTTATTGGGGAACGGAGATAATAATTATAATATGAAGAATAAATTAAAGATGAATTTTTAAAATCTCACCTTTTTTGCATATATTCTGCTTGACGGTATTTTCGATAGTCTTTAGAGCATTAAAGTCCTGCACTAAATAAATATTTTCCTGCTTTGAAGCAATAGCTCTCAGCTCATCCTTGTCAAGGTTATTGCCGACCCCGATGGCGTACACTCGGATCGGATCTTTGTGGAGCAGTTTCGCTTCTTCCAGAGTCTTTAGCTTCATGTTCGAGCGGCCATCCGTCAAAATAATAGCGATTTTTGGTATGCCAACTCTTCCACCATTGTCTACAGTGAAGGCATATTTGCGTATGTATTCCAGTACCAGCCACGTGTGAGTTCTGCCTTTGGGGTAAGCGACCCTGTCTAGGGCTGCTAGGACTTCCTGTTTAGTCTTGTAGGTGTTCAGATTGAAAGCGTTGTGTACTGCTGTGGAAAACGTGATTACACCTACCCGAACTTTGTCAAAGGACACGTCCATATCTTCGATAAAAGTCCTAACGAAATCCACCTGCTTTTGGAACTCATCTGCGACCATGCTTGCCGAGCCATCCACAATGAAAACTACATCGGCTGGACTACTGCAATCTCCCTCTTTGAAGAGAAAAAAAATGAAATAAAATAAATAAGAGCAAACATGTTTTGAGCAAGAAAAAATCGTAAAACGCACATTTTCGAGATTTCAATCCTGAAAGTAAGGGGTGCGTATTATACAACAGGAGTAAGTAATTTTTTTCCTATTTCGTTTCCATATTAGGATCAAAAGTAAGTTATGGCTATTCTTAATCAGTCCTTTGTTGCCGTCTTTCACTTTACTGTTCATGGGGAGGAATGGGCTATGACCCTATCACGTGGGCCCAATGCCTGTTCGTAAGGGCTCACAGCAACTGGTATTCCTAAGCGTGCAGCCATCTAGGTACAGACCAGGCTCAACTTCGGTGATCGGATGAGAACCGGTGTTTGTGATATGGCCTTCAGCAAGTTATGCCTCTAGTCGGAACTAATTAAGCTATAACTAAGAGTTTAACTCACTAACCAAATACTGCATTTATTTATTTGTTTAACTATTCACATAGACTGATTTATTTGTTTAATTATTCACATAGACTGAACTAAACACTGTACTTGTTTTTTATCATACAAGCTAAAAATAATCTTAATTCTTCAGTTAAAATTGAATAAGCTCATGGCGTGTTCTACGACAATAAAATATCCGAAGAAATTCCCCTCTTGCATCGTTAATATTTGAGCTTCAAAACTTTAACAAAATATTGTAATAATAACCATGGATATGAATGTTGTTCGTTATTTAAAGAAGTAAGCGGCTACAAATGAAAATATTTGAAATTGATAACTTTTCCATTTCACTGAAACAGGCGTTAAACACTTCTATATTCCCTTCTTTCTTTCTTTCATTGAAACCAAGTAGCATCTCTGATATGTCTTTTTCGTCTTTCCTCGCAATGAAAACAGAAGAGTCATTTTTATAAGGCATTGACAGGGCGTAACGGTTGCGCTATTTAAAGGAGGGGCAAGTAGAATTATAAAATATATGTTAAACACAGTTTAGTTTAGTTCATTGATTTTAATGTCAAAGATAGCCATGGTAGTGTCGTAGATTTCGTCATCATTTTCTATGCCATCGTTGTTGTCCAGGGAATGCAACATATTGTCTTTGTTTTTTTTTGTTTTTTTTTTGCTCAAAAAGGATGTCATCTTTATTACCGTTCAGTGTGTTCGGGATGAAGCATTTAAAAAATACTTGAGCGACGATGGTTTCAAGGCCGTTCTGTCAGGATTGCAATATCAAACGTTAAAGAAAAGCTTTGGTCAGCTCTGTTGCATTCTTGTGTATTTGCTTTAAATACCGTGTAAATTTTGTGTTTCAAAACATAATGTAAACTATACAGATTCTTATTTTGAATCAATACAAACCAAACAAAAGGTTGAACAAAAGTTGCATTTCGCTGTTACAAATTCTAAAACTCAACGCGTCTTGTAAACGGGAGGATTTTTATTCAGATTTTCGTAACCCAAAGTTAAGGGTGCGTATTATACAGGAATAACTACCGTAAGTCGAGATGACATCTACAAAGTAGTTTTACTTATCATTGTGAATTCGTTTTATTTTCATGAACCTTCTCACTGAAAATGAAGGGTACAAACAATAATTTTTTTCCAAAAAGAAAAAACAAACCATAAAACAAAAACAACAAAAAAATACAAAAATAAATAAATAAAAAACAGTAAAAACCAAACCAAAACAAAGCAACGGAACAATATTAAGGGGTCGAGATATAACGAGATAATGCGCTCAGTTAAATCTGTTTGACCCGAAGCCACACTCATAAATTATCAAAAAAAAACACCATCGAACTCTCGAATTCTAAAAATTGTTTCAAAATGGTTAGCGAGTTTATTGGACCAATACTGTTGGTCAATTAGTTTGATCCTCACTGGTTAACACATACTTGAAGTATTGTGGCAAACTAAGTTAAATAGAGATCACCAACGTACTTTACAAGTTATAGAATTATAATTATTTATGTTAAATTTATAAATTCATCACTGATTAGTTGGGACCTTTACATATAAATCAAAACTTTGTCGTGATAAATTGATAATGGACTTATATGCCCAGTCTTATCCGTTGCACAGTCGATGTGCTTTATAGCGGAGAAATTTACCACCGGAACTCAGTGTTCAAGTCCAGTTAGCATACTTTGAAATCTGCTTTTCGTAGCGGGCATCGGATTAGTTGATTTCGTCATAAATCTTCGTATTTTGATAATTATCAATTTTATTTATTTTCATATGACTCTATATACCAGTGATATAAATGTCAATCAAGTTTCTTTATGATTCGTTAAATAACTCTAAGGTTATTCTATCTGACTTTTCGCACTGCGATTGTATTTCTTCGTCTCTCCATGAGGACAAGATGCTAGATATGTGGGGTGTGGTAAAATTGCTCAATCCCACTAATTTTTTTTTTTTTTTACCGCGCGTTTGCTGTATTACCTTTGATTCACCTTTGATCTGCTCTGGAAATATCAAGTTATTCCGGTAAATTTCCCCCCTCTCTTACCAAAAAACGAAACAAAATTGACCTTAACTATGAATTCGAGATTCGAATTCTCGCATTTTTATGAAGACAATGGATGGAAAGTTGCTTCTGTTTTTAGCCGTTTTTCAGAAAATAAAACTACATTAAATGCGCACTGACCTGAAACAACTCCGCCATCTGGTCGGCTGGTTGTCAGAATTTCAATCCTGTGGGCAGAGCTGATCTGGCAGAAGACCAAGCAGGTGAAAAGAACGAAAAGAGGCGACGCCATGACACTTGAAGGTAATGAATAGACAATAAAAAAGAAGATTGATTTTATACTTTCCATTTTCCAGCAAACGTCTGAGAAAGAACACAAATGCTATTTGAGATTACAGAACCCCGGAGTGTTTTTTTTTTTTCTTCTTTGCAAGTAATTATCTCTCTTAACCTTTTTAACCTTTCAAAATGCAGATATAAAAATTAGTTTGGACTGCACTGGCTTATCGTAGGAAGGACTAGTTCACACATTTTAACTTAGAATTTGTAATGTCAAATACAGCTGCATGTACAAATATATGACGACAGATAAAATTGTGCTACAGACAAATTTAATTAAGTTTTGTCTATAATTTGAAAATTAATGCGCAGATAATATTGTAAAGCCCCACAAGGGATTAACTTAAAGCATCTGACTCTTTAATCTTAGTGGCTTACGGCCATATCACGTTTAAACACCGTATTACGGATTGGCGCAAAACAATGAAACTGTCTGAGAGAATTGCCTATTTTCATCTGACACTAATGATTAGTGTTCGGACCCAGGCAAAAGAGTATTTTGAAAAAGGTATTGGCACAATACAATCAAACAAGTTATTCTTCTTCTATGCGCCGATCGCCTACGATCCTATAGAACGTGGACGATCAAGACTCTCCACAACCTCCTGTTCTTTGTACCTCCTAATAAGATCTGTCTTTTTACTATTTCTCCTAATCCCTGTTAGGCATATGGCCATATCACGTTGAAACGCCGATTCAGTATGGTCGCCGAAGTTAAGCAACATCGAACCTGGTCAGTAGCGAGATCGGTGACCGCTTGGGAATTCCAGGTGCTGTAAGCTTGCATGTACAGGTGGTATAGTGGATGACGACTAGGAATTTAAAATCGGAGAGCTGTGTTCCAATTCCTGCTGTGTTCGTTATATTCACTCACGCGGAAATACCATTTGGAAAGGCATGAATCCACCTCTTCTCCTTCCAGCTATGGATTGATTAGTAGGATTTGTAACAGTAAATCATTATTATTTCCAAAAATTCTGACAATCTAAAAATTTTTTTTGGCTTCATTAATCATTAGATTTAAATTGATTGATTGATTTGTTTTTTTTTCCAACTTATCAACACTTTGCAGATTTTTTTTTTTTGATAAGTTGGAAAAAAACCCAAATCAGCCACTCAATTTAAATCTGATGATTAATGTATCACTCAGTATCTGCTAAAATAAAAGAAATATATAAAAATCACAAAATTAAAAGGTAAAGGATCTTATTGTTTTTGTATAGTCTTCCACAACACAACTTCCTCTCTGCTAGTTTAGGTTTTATAAGCCCTCCACATGTTCTCAATTTAAAACTAAAGTAAACCCAATGCAGGGCTCGTGAGTCACGCACAGTAAACGATTACAATCAACGAAATGGTAATGCTAAGAAAAGTGTGTGATATGAATTCAAGAGAAAATTAAGTGAGAATAAGAAGGAAGATGCTGACTGGCTTTTAATTTGGAATGGTCAAGATTGAACTGTTCAGGAAAGCACTTACACGGTTGTCTGTTTCTTTCATATATTATTAGTTCTTGGGAAAAATTGGATTCGCACTCAAAACTGGTTCAGTCAGATTATAATTTCAAAGCCTTTTTTATTAGCCATTATTATTATTATTATTATTATTATTATTATTATTATGATTGTTATTATTTTGATGGCAAAGATCCTGTTATAAAACAATACTTGTCTTTGAATACAGTCTGTGTGTAGTGGGAAGCAGTCAATAACACATCTTGTATTTTTCAGTATAACTACAATTCTCACATTTTTCTAATATTTTTTATTCAGTATTTAATTTGACCGTGAAAATTATTTTTCGTTGAGAAAACGCCCTCAACCAAAATGCCATCCTTATCCTATCTGACAGGCGAAGATAATCAGAGTAATATATGTTACCTGATCACCCAAGAACTGTTTCAAAAGCGTCAATGACTAACTCAAAGCGGTTTTCATTAATAAAAACCACTTGAAACAACAATCTTTGTAAGATTAAACATTTTGACATTTTGTGAAATAGTTTTTTTTTTCATATTCCCCATGCATGTTTTTCTCACTCTTCTTTATATGTCAATTAGAATAAAAAAAACGCATTCCTTTAATAAAATTATAGTTTTAAATCATAAATTTTGTAATGTCATGAATAATTATGTACAGTAGGCGGCAAAAGTAACGCACTTTTTATTTATTTACTTTTATTGAACAAAAATAAATTACAGTATTTTAAGCAAATTTATAAGTATTGTCACATCAATACAACATGACTTGTTACGCATAACAAACTATTTAACATGTTCAAATTACTTCCTTTCATGTTCAATATAACATTGAAAGCATTTCTGCAACATTTGACACATTTCTACATTAATTTCAGAAAATTTAATTTAGTTTTTACTTAAAATTGTTTTAATTTAATTTGTTTAAAATTGTTTTAA
>OZ010587.1:74668486-74740986 GCA_963932145.1 Acanthosepion lycidas
TTAGTCTTGCGCAGGAATAGACTGAGATTAGAAGTTTGATTGTATTGCGCCAATCCATTTTCAAAATACTCTTTTATTTGGGCTCGAACACCAACCATTGGTGCAGGAGGGAAATAAACAATTTTCTTAGGCACTCAACCAGGTAGCCGACCTTTTATTTGCGTCCTTATCTCACCGTGGGCTTATCAACAGTTTGTCTCTCGTTTCCTCTTATCTCTTTTTGTTCCATCTGCGACAAGGACAGCTGACAAAAAAACAAAACAAAAACAAAACAAAACAAAAAAAAGCGTAGATTAAATTAAGATTATTAAATCTTAAAGAAAACCGTTTTTATAAACCAAGGTGAAATGTTTTGATACTGAATAATGTTTTTGTGAGACATTATTTCGTTTTACGTTTCGTTTCTTCTTAACCTAAAATAAGCTAAAGTTAGTTAATATTAAAAAAAATATCCTGGATTGCTATATCTAAAGCAATTTTATTTTTTGTGTCAGGATGTAGCCGATCATGTCTCACCACAGATTCTTTTGTCTTTATTGTCTTCGAATTGTCGTTAGTGATAGGGAAAGATAGAGAAGTGGCTTCCTGTTGTCTTCATGGATATCGAATTCAGATATATTTTTCCCTAGACTGGATGCCACTCAAGGCTAGAGAATCCTACTATTTAATATAAATGACAGATTTATATTTAAGTGCCAAGTAAATGTACGTGGGTCGCTCAAAAAAGTTGTAAGCTTCACCCAAAAGAAGAGCCATAGCTGAACATTTTTGTTGTGACAATACAATACCACTTCTTATAAAACTAGAAAAACTAATTCAGATTATTGTTTTAATTTCTGTGCAGGTGAGACTCATACAAAGGTGGGAGATGTGCGACAAATCTAAAACTGACGAAACAGAGGCCCGAGCAGTCATAAAGTATCTGCTAAAGAAAGGTATGACAGCAAAGAAAATCCATAAGGACATGGGACAGACACTTGCTGATGAGTTCCCCCTTCCTATGCAACTGTGAAGTGGTTGCGGAATTCAAGTGCGACAAGGAAAACCGAAAACTTCAACTACGGGGGAACAAGTTGATGCCATTTACCGTATGTTTTTAGATCTACATTAGTTCTTGTTCGGTCCATACCGCTTTAACTGAGATCTTGGAGATGAGCAAGCTCTCTGCAAGATGGGTCACAAGAATGCTGACACCAGAGCAGAAGACCAAAAGGGTTGACATTTCCAGAACACTTTTGATTTGCTTCTAGGATGACCCTGAGAATTTCTACCGCAGATTAGTAACTCAAGATGAAACCTGGACTCAGCACTTCGAACCTGAATCAAAATGGAAAGCAAACAATGGAAACACACTGATTCTCCACCCACGAAGAAGTTCAAGCAGGCAGCATCTGTTGCCAAGGTGATGGCTTCTTTTTTTTTTAATTCTGAAGGAGTAATCATGATAATCTACCTGGAAAAGAGGGGAAAAACTATTAATGGACAGTATTATGCATCAGGATTAAAAGAGATGAAGGAAGGAAGCAATGTTGAAACGCAGAGGGAAACTGAGGGCAGGTGTGCGCTTGCTCCAGAATAACGCACCCATTCACACTGTTCAGCCAACTGTGGCTTTGAATTGCTACCTCATCCACCTTTCTCATGAGACTTAGCTCAATCTGAGTTCTTCCTGTTTCCTAAACACAAATCCCATCCTGCGTAGTCGCCATTTTGGAAAGAATGATGCGATACTATCTGCTGTGGAGGAGATTTGGGAGGACCACGACGCCACTTTCTTACGTGATGGGATTGCTA
This sequence comes from Acanthosepion lycidas, assembly GCA_963932145.1. NCBI lineage: Eukaryota > Metazoa > Mollusca > Cephalopoda > Sepiida > Sepiidae > Acanthosepion > Acanthosepion lycidas. The sequence continues at coordinate 74,670,281 of OZ010587.1, forward strand.
TCTGTTATGGTGTGGAACCATAGAAAGATAACACGGACTTGGATATAAGGTTAAATAGTATATTCTCGGAAACGTAGTACAAAGGTAAATGTAGACTGGGGAGTACTTTCTTTCATTGGTGTCCTGACACACTCATTCACTCACTTGGTGTCTACTACTCGGTGACCCTCACTTGGTGACTCCCTTTACTCAGAGTTGGTAGCCATATTATATAGGTGTGGAGGAGTCCATTTGTAGGTAGGTCCTCACAATACTATCCTTAAGCATCGTTGGACCAAGTGCATTGATGTCAAGAGGGACTTTATTGAAAAATAGTGAAAAACTGTTTTGTTTCTCCAACTCCTTATGGGTGAGTTTTAGAACTTTTTGAACGACCAGGATGACTGATATTCCGTAACAGTTCAGTTAGTTTCTAGCGAGATTTTCCAGTTTCTTAATGCTTTGCTCAGCTTTTGTAAGGCATCTTTCGCTATCCCAATGGAGAGAGGTTTAGAACTTTTTGAACAGCCCTCGTACTTGATTTACGCTGCAACTTCTCCTCACGTCGATAATCATTACGATACCCACACATTCAATTATCTTTTAATTTCGTTTAATTAATTTTATATTCCGAATTATTTGAAATGTCACTTACCTAACACTAGTCAGAGAACCCAAGATAGCGCATTTGATGTTGTCAAAATATAGGTGATAATGATCATTATGCTACAAATCTATTTTCCATGTTTTGCATTTATTCCTGATTGCAAAATCCATTGTTTATTCGTATTTTCCTGTCTCCAGAAAAATCTTTTAATCGCTTGTGCACAAAATGACGAAAGGTAAGCGATGGAGTTGTGGCAAAATCAGTGGACATTGGTAAGAAAACTTATCCATGTCCCTGCAGGACGTAGACGATAATGACGATCTTTACTATCTCATGGAAAAGAGAGTAGAGTGGTTTTGTCCTTGCCTTCTGCATGGTTTTGAATTCGGAGTTGTCTGTGAACATGTAGAAGTCCGCTTTCTCTCTCTAGACTGAAGTCTGCTGAGAGTTCCCTCGATGGAATCAACGGCCACGTGATCGTGATCGTGATCGTGATCGGTACCAAGGCGATCCGATCCTCCAAGTCAAGGGATATGGCCGTGGACTAATCTAGATATATAGAAGTGGCTAGTCAGATGGTCACTTGCGGTAGAAATCCCACGACCGCATTTGGTCATGAGACTGATTATTTATTATTTATTATGATTATTGTTTGCCTAATAAAAGGCTCAAGAGCCACTCAAGGTTGAGTGTTATCTCTAGACTGAAGTCTGCTGAGAGTTCCCTCGATGGAATCAACGGCCACGTGATCGTGATCGTGATCGGTACCAAGGCGATCCGATCCTCCAAGTCAAGGGATATGGCCGTGGACTAATCTAGATATATAGAAGTGGCTAGTCAGATGGTCACTTGCGGTAGAAATCCCACGACCGCATTTGGTCATGAGACTGATTATTTATTATTTATTATGATTATTGTTTGCCTAATAAAAGGCTCAAGAGCCACTCAAGGTTGAGTGTTATCTCTAGACTGAAGTCTGCTGAGAGTTCCCTCGATGGAATCAACGGCCACGTGATCGTGATCGTGATCGGTACCAAGGCGATCCGATCCTCCAAGTCAAGGGATATAGCCGTGGACTAATCTAGATATATAGAAGTGGCTAGTCAGATGGTCACTTGCGGTAGAAATCCCACGACCGCATTTGGTCATGAGACTGATTATTTATTATTTATTATGATTATTGTTTGCCTAATAAAAGGCTCAAGAGCCACTCAAGGTTGAGTGTTATCTCTAGACTGAAGTCTGCTGAGAGTTCCCTCGATGGAATCAACGGCCACGTGATCGTGATCGTGATCGGTACCAAGGCGATCCGATCCTCCAAGTCAAGGGATATGGCCGTGGACTAATCTAGATATATAGAAGTGGCTAGTCAGATGGTCACTTGCGGTAGAAATCCCACGACCGCATTTGGTCATGAGACTGATTATTTATTATTTATTATGATTATTGTTTGCCTAATAAAAGGCTCAAGAGCCACTCATGGTTGAGTGTTATCGAGTGAGTTGTATGTGCGTAAGAGGATAAGGTAAGAAGTGCAGTTTATGGGGAAATGTGGGAAACGTAACGGTCAATGCTAAACTTTAAGATATTACGAGGGTAGTGATGGAGAAAGCATCCTATCGGGAGTCTGATGATGATAATTTTTGAGGACTTATGGTTATTGTTTTTTCACATTTGATTGACCGTGAAAGCCCTTCGGATGAGAAAGCAGCGCCTACCAAAATGTTTTTCCTAAATTATTTGATAGTCGAACGATTTTTTAAGAAAAGGTTCTTGAATGTCCACGCCAAACGGGTAAAAAACGAGAACATTAAGTTTTTAAGGATACTTTTTTATGCTTAGTTTCGGTTTAGTCATATACCAAAACTATAAAATTATATTTCAACTGTTTTAGATTCTAAAAAAGAAAAGGGGAAATAAAATAAATGTTATGTTCCTAAATTTAACATTTTTATACATGTGTCACACCAGAAAATATTTTCTCATCAGAATCCAACTTGTACATTTATGAATCTACCTTTCACCCGTGCATTGAATATCGTTGCCATATTTGGTACGGTGACCCTGCTGTATATCTAGATATTCTTGACAAAATCCAAAGAAGGGTCTGTAATATAATCAATCCTAACCTCTGATGAGCTTTTTTCCCTGATGCCTCGACTCATCAATTTAAACGTGTTACTAGATTGGCAATTACGTCTCACCGTTTTACTGTTGACCCTGCTAGACATAGACGCCACTTCTACTGTAACGGTTTCTTTTCTCGCACTTCCCACCTGTAGAGTTCACTTCCGATTTCATGCTTCCCTGATAACTACAATATTCAAAAATTTAAATGTAACGTCAATCACCATCTTCTGTCTTCTTGAGCCCCGTTCCTTTTTTGTCCTTTCTTCAATCCCATCCCATTCTCAGTCTTCTCACTCTCACTTCCACTCCCTGTAGCCGCCACCCGCGTTCTAGTGACATTGTCACTTTGCTTGGGGTGAAACGATAAAAAAAAAAATATGAATACTCTTAGGGCATTCCATGCAGAATGGAATTGTGAATTCTTTGCGCTAAGTTGTCAGGATTTTTCACTTCATTTTCTCTTCGAAAAATATGCATGCATACATAGCTTTTTGGTTTGTTCTTTCAGCTTTATTTGCAGGAAACTACTCCAAGAAATGAATGAAATCCAGTAAATAGTGACCCCGTGAATCGTAGAGTTGCCAATTCGTTATTTAGTTTTGAATCATGAATGAATGAAGCTCGTATCATTAGAAAAGGTTAAAAACATCAATTAATGATATCCGACGATCTCCAATGATCTTCCCGCCGTTTAAGGATTAAACTAATCCTGATAATTTAGGAAATAGCCAAATCTCGTTCACGGACGGATAACAACAATCATAAATAACTAATCTGATACAATCATCATTATGATTTCTTCTGGGTAACCTCTGCCTTGAAGATAGATAGATAGATAGATAGATACGATCGCAGACATTTACGGACATGGCTATGCAGATAGAAACTGAAAAATAGAACTGTTATATACCGTACCTATGAACACTAATAGGTATGTCCCAATCTTCATAAATACGTTGGACACTACTGTAAGTGGAGGTAATATGCTGTCTAAGTAGTCCATTATTAGCAGTGGTTTACCTACTTCACGCCGCTGGCGAGTATTGTATTTTGTTGATCTTATAAAGATTACCATTACATTTCCAACCTCCGTTTTGGTTATTCCTCATTTAGTAACCCTTCCTAGGTTACAAGAACAGAAGCTAAATATTTTCCTGGGGGTATAAAATATGTTTTTTTTTTGTATTGTGTTCTTTTACGACACGTGATCAACTTCTTTTTATAATTTCTGAAATTTCAACGAGAGACAAATTCTCCAATTTTGAGGGGTATGCTATAACAGGAATTTTCATTATAGCTTTACAACCTGCCGAAGCTGGAAAGAGGTCAGTTATTTAATTTTCTCTATCTTGCTGGCTTTCAATTTTTTAGCTCTAGCCTGGGCTGCAATATACCGGATCCAAGTCTCGATAAATTGTGCTTCGTCGATGCAAATTAAACATCCTATCGGCGACGTTATATTATTATTTCAGTACAAAAGGGCATATAAAAAAGTGTAGTAGGAAACGAAGAACAAGAAAAAATGAATGGAATCGCTAATCATTGCAGCCCAGAACAACAAGTCAACATAATATGCTTGTTTGTGATCACCAAACATCAAACGTTTTTCAAAATGTTTTCATTGAATCTTCACAGTGTATCCAGTGAGCTTAAACTTTAAAAAATGCTCAAATCCTTGGATGATATAGTTTGCTTGACGCAGATAAAAATCCTCATTGGCAAGAAATAATATTTTGTTGAGAGAGAAAACTGAAAAAATAAAGAGAGCGAGTTATATCAGTATTGAGAAGAATCAGTTTTGCAGAGTTATCTACCTTCTTTTATCTTCTCTCTTTCAATTTCTTTCTCTCTTTCTGTGTGTGTGCGTGTGTGTGTGAGAGAGTGTGCATAGGTAAGAGAGAATCTTTGTGAGTGTGAGAGCAAACTGACAGAAGAAGGAAAGAGTGAAAAAACAAAGAAAGAGAGAATAAATGGAAGAGAGAAAAATGGATTAAAGAGAAAGTCTAAGAAAAAAGGGAAATATAAATAAATAAAATAAAGGCAAAATAAAACGAGTTAAGGCAAAAAATAAATGTGTTTTTACGGCTTAACAAGATTTTGCTGGTTATTGAAAGATGAAACGTATTTTTAGATTGTAGGAGTAATTATTTTTTGCGCTTGAATATTATATTAAGATTTTGAGAATAATACTTTTCTTGGATACAAGCTTTACAATTTAATCCATAGCTGTTGGATGGAAATGGATTCATACAGTTCCAAAGGGTATTTGCGTGTAAGGGAATTTAACAAACCTGACTGGAATTCGAACTCGGTTCTCCGATTTCTCATTCTGTGTCACGAACAGTGAGGAACAAATATATATTTATTCTAAACTCTGTTACTTTACATCGAACATTGTTTAATTCTTGCCAATATTACTTAATATGCGGCGCTGTCTAATGTGTGTGTGTGTGTGTGTGTGTTTCGTTGAATATGACGGACAAGGAATATCTTGTAGGATTTTCATTGAGGTTTTCTTAAAATTTTACTTTTTTGAGGAGTAAGTGCGAGGAGAAATTGCCCCCCCCCATATATATATATATATATATATATATATATATATATATATATTAGGTTGGTGCAAAAATAATGACGTAATAATGTCGTTTTTTGACGTATTTCTTAACGTCAAAAAACGACATTATTACGTCACCAACCTAATATATATATATAACGGGACTTTGAAAAGTTCTCAGTCCGACTAAGGAGTGATTAAATAAAATCCTGATTTTGATCATTTTGTTATATTTTGGGAATGTGACTTTTTTAGTGCCCATACTCTATACACATATGTGTTCAGATTGAAAGAAAAGGAAGCAACATATAGATAACTTTTCAACACCTCTATTCTGTGTGTGTGTAAGTTGAAAAAAGAAAGATAAAACGGAGAGAGACAGAGAGAAAGAATAAAACGGTGAGGGAAGAAATTAAAAGGATCGAGTAAAAGAGAAAAAGTAGAAAAATAAATAAATAAAGATAGATAGATAGATAGATAGATGGATAGAAAGAAAAGCCAAAACATTCAAATGATATTTAATTAGCTTTGTGTCGCCTGGCACAGGGTCATATAATTATTGCACTCAGTGGGGACCACTTTCAAGAGATTAGCAATGGTGTACATAACATTAGCTTTGTGGTAAGAGTTCACAAAAGAATTGCGCTAAGGCAATCTAGAAGAGCCTCGGAAAATAATACGAAAATAGCGAAAATGAGACAATTTGATGAAAATATGTGAAACGTAATCTTGTTTTATTAAAGAGTACGTTTGAACATTTTATCAGAAATCAAGAAAGTGACTCATCAGACTTTATACTTTTTTTTTTAATCATTGTTGGAAGTTGGTTTATTCAAACTCTTTTTCTATGGAAGATTCACAACGTTTTAATTGACAGAGCTTATAATATTCTCTAGTTGACGTAACAGGAAGACTAAACACATACCAATACACTTTGTCCCAATATTATGGCTAAAACACCAGCAACTATTATTTTTATTTCAAATTTGACATGTATTTCGACGTCATCTTCAGAGGAAAAATTAAGAAGAGTAATCAAATAAAACGTTGCAAGTTCCAAGCTTTGAGAATGAGGGCAGAATATTCTGAATAATCGAACTTCCATCGAAACAATGATTAATTTAATTCTAGTTGATTTATTTGACCAATTTCGGTACAATATTGTCTACATTTGTTTTCCTTTTCGAAAGTATAACGTCATGTGATATTTTTTTGTTTCTTTTCTTTTTCATTACTGTTTTGCTCAGTTCGCCAGTTGACATCAGATTGTCGATCCAGCAAAAACGAAATCTAATTGCCTGGCTGTAAAACATTTATTCTAAAATTTATAAGTATATACTCAATAATAGACTGAATTCATAAAAGGAGAAACTTTCGCTCGTCTACAATACAACATTAAGTGGGTTTTCTCCAACAAGAAACTCCAACCCCACAGTCAAATAACAAGAAGCGAAAAAAAAAATGTCTGTGCATGAAGGATTATTATCTTTTTTTTTTCCATAATGTTCACGTAATACTACGTAAATGTTTGTGTTTTCTAAAAAGTGATAAGAAACATTTTTTCGTTTCTTGCTACAGTTTCTGTTTTTTGTGAATTCGTTTTTTATCGTTATTTTCATTATTTTTCCGAACACTTTTTAAAAAAATTGTCTGTTCCCATTTTCTAGCGTTCAGTATCCGCCATAAAGGGAATACTTTTTTATATATTTTTTTTTTTGATTGATTGTTTATAAACATATTTAAATACAATCCTCCATTTTGTCCGTTTTGATATATATATATATATATATATATATATATATATATATATATATATATATATATATATATATATATATATAGTTTATGCACATGTTTTCACATATGCACCACAGTCTTCTGAATTTATTGAAATTTCTATCTCCTTGCAAAAGTTTTTTGCGCCACAAACGTCCAGGATTTCAGCAGAGGTGACAAACAGACGTCAGATGATTAGAATAATGGTAATAACTATATACTTTTTTCATTCTTTAATATCTTTTTCTTCGCATTCAACTTTCTTTGTTTTTTTTTCTGTTTTTAAATCCTTGCTCCATTTTTTTCGTCTTCATTATTGTTGTCGAGGATGAATGTGGATGATATATGTTCAACCACTGGCATCTAGAAAAGAGATGATCACGTGACATGTCGCTCATTCTTTTTTTCTCTCTAGGTAGTCATCTTCCTCAAAACGATAGCCAGTGTTTTTTCTGTAAAATAAGAGACACAGAGAGAGAGAAAGAGAGAGAGAGAAAAAGAAAAAACATTAAATTGACATAAATTAATTTAAATATCTGGAAAGTGTTTTAACAGAAGACAGAAAGTACGTCACCGAAATCCGAACATGCATTAGGATATCGAAAGATGCCTTCCAAAAGCTAAGCCAAGTATTAAGAAACAGAAAAAATTCGTTAGAAACAAAACGAAGAGTACTGAACTTGTTATGTAATAACAATCATCCTATATTGCAGTGAATGCTGGATAATCTCTTCACAAATGAAGAAGAGACTTGAAGCAACAGAAATGTGGTTCTACAGAAGTATGTTGAGAATACCATGGACGGAATATGTGAGCAGCGATGAAGTTTTGGAGAAAATAGAAACAAAAGGACATTTATATTTAACATCAGAAAGAGGCAGTTGAAATTTCTAGGCTGCATAATGGCGAAAGATGGCTTGGAAAATTTTATACTTGCAGGGCACATTGAAGGCAAGAAGGACACAGGAAGACAACGCATAACCTACCTAGAGCGCTTAAGTAAATGGATGGCAGACCAAAGTTTAGGGGAGATAACAAAATATCAAAATTTATTAAGAACTACAAAGAAACAGGAAAGACGGCACACAGAAGAAATTTCATGAAAGATACACTGTTTACTCTTCCTTATTTACCATTAGACGTGATTTAATATTTTACAAGTAGCAGCCGAGAAAATTTCAGTTTTCCTATTTGAATTATCTAATGAATCCCTTCTTGAGTTAGTGAACGAATAAGCTCCTCCTGAGTTTCACATCTATAAAATGCCCTTGGAATTTCTCCTATTGCCTCGTTAAATATTTGAGCTTAACAACTTTAACAAAATGTTACAATAACAATCATAAATATGAATGCAGATCCTTATTTAAAGAAGTAAGAGGGTACAAATATGTTATATAGGAATAAAGTGTCGCTGCCTACACTTGAGTTTGAACATAGATCGCCAGTGAGCAAACACAGGCGATCCCATTATTGAATTAAGTAGACCACGTGACCATAGAGGAAACGCATATATGGGAGGTAGCGTGTGTCTAATAGATCGTTATTCTACTCTATCCTTTATTACTATACGGGCTGCTATTCTCTACTCTATTCATTATATTATTTCTCTATACTGGTCACTATACAGGTTACTATTCGAGCGAGTATTTTCAAGCAAGTACTATTAGTGCTTGTGTTATTCGAAGGCGTCTGACACCAGTATTGTTCAACGGCGTTACTATAGTTGTATCTGCGATTACAAAGTCTCTACTACAACGAGCATTACGAAAGTGACAACGAGTATTCGTTGGCATCACAAAAGTTGCAAAGAGTGGTCGTTAATATCACAAAAAAATATAAAATTCAAAACTGGCAAGGTTTTCCATTTCACACCAGTAGACGTTAGACGCCTGAGAGTGTTATCCCCACTTGCTTTTTTTTTTTTTTTTTTTTTTATTTTTTTCTTCTTTTTATTCCCTATCTTAACATTAAAAGACGTGTGTAATATATTTTTCCTTCCGTGTTCCCTCGCAACTTTTGCCGGAAAAGTTGAAAATTAATGATTTTTTTTTTCTCTCCTGATTACTCATTTTATTTAACTCTCCCTAATGTTTTTTTTTTAATTTTTCCTTCATATATATATATGATACTTTGCTCTATCTCGGGTATATTAATTCTCTTATCTTCCTTTATTTTTCTCTTGTTTTATTGCGCGCTGTATATCGTTAAATTTCCTTTATATCTGTAATCTTTTGCAATTGAGACCCCCCTCTTCTTTTCTGTTTATCTATTTTTATGCTATGATTTACTTATGTCTAACTGATATGGTATTTGTATGGTTTATTTAATAATATAGATTTCATATTATTATTTCCAGCCTACTTAGGTTTATTTAAAAAAGTGATTTTTTTTTCCATATTTCTCCCATTTTTAATTTAATTAAAAAGTTTTTTTTAAAGAGTTATTTTTCTATATTTCATATCCCATAGGAATTTTTTTATTTTAATTTTTTTCTCCATATATTTTTTATTTTTATATTTTTTTATTCTTTATTTTTTTGAAATCTATGTTATGTGCATTCAAGTATATCGATGATTTAAATTTACTTTTATTTACCTGTTTCATAGCTATCTGTTTTTTTTTATTTTTTTTATTTTTTGTCCTAAGTTATTTGTTATTGATGTTTCCTTGTGTAAAAGCTCTCTTTATACTTTTATCTATTTTAATTTGTAATTTAATCTATATTTAATCTGTATAATCTATTATAATTTAATCTATAACTATTCATTTAATATATATGATTCTTTATAATCTTTTATATTTTAATCTATAATTAATCTATATAATCTTTAAATTTAATCTAAATTTTTTATCTATAATTTTAACTATTATTAATCTATTTACATTTTTTTTCTCCTATATTGTAAATTTTAGGGGGTTATTACTTGTCTATTTATTTTAATTGTTCCTTTATTTAATTATTAATTTTAATATTTAGGTTTTTCTTGTTTATATACTAATAATGTCTTAATATTTTATTATAATATTAAATTCCTTTTTATAATATTAAAACTAAATAATAGCATTAGTATTAAATTCTAATATTTTTTTAATCTACAACCTTAAAAACTCCTTAACTTTAATGATTGTATTTACTTATGCAATTTTTTTCCTATTTGAAAAAGAGTTAACATTTTAAATATAGGTCATTGTTAATTTTCAACCATTTTTAACTTCTGTCTAAACATATATATATCTGTTCCCTCTCACTATTTTGGTTTTTCTTTCCCCCATTTTTTAAAAATCTCCATCTCCCTATTAAATGCCATTTCCTTTATTTGCGTTTTTTTTTCCTTTTTTCCCCTCTTTTTTTTTCCTTCATCTTCCTATCTTTTGTAATTTTTAAAAAACGTTACGACTCTTTTTTTTTTTTTTTTTTTTTATCGAACGTTTTAGTATTGACAAACTCCAAGGAATTTCTCGTAGAGAAAAATCTCTCGAGGAGTGAAATGGCCATATAAATGGGGTACAGTTGAATTTCATTCTTATGCACTACACACACACACACACACACATACATATACTTTGGAAGAAAATCTCTAACAACCACGCTACCCAGGTTTCGATCGCTAGATCTCCTCAGGCCGGTTGAAAAAGCTTATATTTTATAGCTTGCATCGAGCACTTTTGGGGTTTTTACGCCTTTCTAGGCCCCGCCTTTTTGTTTTTTATTAATTTTTAAGCCTCCTATTATAATATTTCATATTTGAAATAATTATATATATAATTTAATATATATATATATATATATATTGTTGTTGGTGCTCAGTACACAACTTCGAAAAAATTGAACGTATGGGGGCTTATAATATTAAAAATAATGGGAGTATTTCCTGGTTAAACGACCCGGGTTGCAACCATAAAGTCTGTTCAGTATTGGCAAATTCCAATACCCCCTGAAGAAACCTTATGATTGAAACCCGGGTTGTGTAACCGGTAAATACTACAATATATATATATATATATATATATATATATATATATATGAATGCGCATATATAAATGTATGCGTGTGTATGTATATGCCTCTCTCCCTATATATCTATATATTTATAATTTTATCATATAGACAATAGGGGGTTTAATCACTACAAAGATGCAACTTCTTTTCGGTGCGTTTCAATTGTAACTCGACTGGTGAGAACGAAAAATGGTTATGAACAATTCTGCTAGTCAGCAAGGCGCATGTGAAACATCACTTCCTCTTTTCCATTTGTTTGAGAAAAAAAAATATACATAAAACAAAGGTGACGGAGTGAAACAATAGTGCTTGTTGATAGCAGTTTGGGAAAGGATGGGTAGGGTATTAGGTTGGTGCAAAAATAATGTCGTTTTTTGACGTTACGTCAAAAAACGACATTATTACGTCATTATTTTTGCACCAACCTAATAAATGGATAGTTTTTGTTAAAAAAAATTATAATAAATAATTGCTCTATCGGTATCGATCCCTCTTTTGAATTAACGCTGTGAACGTTAGTTTATATTGTTTTCGTTCTCATTGCATCGTGTGTGTAATATATATATATATATATATATATATATATATATATATATATATATATATATATATAACGATTTTGTATGTAATGGATAGCGGCTCGGATTAAGGAATTGGAGAGTCGAGTTCGAATTCCAGTCGAATCCATTACATGCACTTACGAACTAATACCATTGGGAAAGGTATGAATCCTCATCTTTTCCACCACCCTCCCCGCCAGCTATGGGTAATTAGCATGACAGACGGGGTTCTATAGCCTTGGATGGCAACTGTTCTACCGCAGAAAGTAATGGCAACCTACTGCGGGAAAAAAATCTGCTCGTCAGTCATATATCGAAAGATACATGATCGCCTAAGTGTGTATCACGCATGGTACATAACATATATATATATGTGTTTTGTATGCATATATATGCATTTTTATACATATAAATATATATTTGTTTATACGCCATTTTTATACATAGAAACATAACATAACGTTTTGTTATAAACTTTCTTTATAAGAAAAAATATATTAAAATAATTGTCCATTTCATTATATATATATATATATATATATATATATATATATATATGTGTGTGTGTTTTGCAGTAACGTTCACTGTACAAGTCCCGGGAACCACTCGATGTAGAGGGTTGCGTTAAGGGGTAGTTTGAATGGATAGGAGGGGATGATAACAGTTGACACTCGACGGGTTAATGCTGTAGTGATCGGAGAAACATCTTTTTGGGAGTCTGTTCCACAGGGTAGTAGTTCGCGGGAAGAAGCTGTTTGAGTGGAACTTACTTCTCGCCGACGGAATACGGAGGGAATGTGGGTGGTTTGCTACTATGTAAGTGGCATGACGGGTCTTAACCGTGAAGATCAAACCTGGCGAAACCAAAAAATGCAGTTTGTCTAGGCACTTTCCATGGTTATAGTAGCATTAGAGCAGTGAGAGACTCGCCGCATCCCACCTTAGCGGGGGGTTGGGTGAGAGAGAGAGTGAGGTAGGACTGTGGAAAATAATTCTTCTCCAACAAGGACTCGCTTTTGAACTCTATCAAGACTGAAAAATGAGGTCTAGGCAGCGCCTACCCAAATATGGCAACAGTACCCCATTTTCGGCCTGATCTGGCTCTTATAAAGGTAGAGGATAGCCTGAGGAGTCAGAGCGTTACAGAGTACCGATCATTTTACGTGTGTATATATATATATATATATATATATATATGTGTGTGTAATTATATATGCGTGTATATGTATGTAAATATATGTGTATATGCAGGCATATATATGTGAGTATATGTATGTATATATCTGCATGTATACATAGGTGTGCATTTATATATTTATGTGTGTGTACGTGTATACATATGTGTGCGCTTATACATATGGATGTATATATGTGTATATATATATATGGGCAGTGAACCTTCTTTGAAGCATCTTTCTTTGAAAACGGCCGACAAGGAAGAATTACTCTTTTATTGAGTTTTTCCATCATTCTTACATTTTTCGTTTTTTTAATGGTTAAAGAATATAGAAAATGTCCCTAGTTATAATTGTTCCGAGAGCTTTCATCTATTATCAAGTATGTTGTTTTTGGATGGTGAACTTTCGTGTGTTAACGTCTACATAGTAGTTTAGCTTTGTGGAGTATTTGCGCAGGTATAGGGTAGCTCTTTTGGTGGTTACGTGCTATCCACGACTGGTTGACCTGGGCATTATTTTTATTTTTAGAAAACATTTAACATGGTGTCTCTACTACTAAACTGCGTAAGACCGATAGCAGCCGAACTGTATTTAATCAGCAAAGCTTCTCTGATATGTTGTCTCGGCCTTATTGATTTGAATAGAATTTTTCCTGAAATGCTCTTGTAAATTATGAGTTAATAAATATTTACTAATCACACTCTGCTTCGGAAGGTGACATGTAAGACGTCTACTTAAGGAGGTAGTGGTGTTTCCGATACACGTAATTGATTTTTTTACAGATAACACAGTCATGTACTGGGAATTGAAATTGGTACACTATATTGGTCACCATTAGTTTAGATTTGGTGGAGTTGTTTTGGTTGGCGACAAGATTTGCGGTCTTCCATTTTCTGTAATATATTATGAACTTTATATGTTTTTCACGGGTTACAGCAGAAATATGGCGTTTAATGATTTTCCTTATTGCAAATTCATCCTGCTTATAATTATTATGCACCTGGTTGCAATAAAATACAGTGCCACGCAAAGAAAATCCGATATTTAGTAATTCAAAAGTTTAAACACATTTTTTTTTTTTATTACAACAGCTTTTTTTTTTTATTTTATTTTATTTTTTTTTTTTATAAAAGTGTTAATTTTACAAGCATTTTCTAAATTAGGGTGGTATTGTTTTTTTTTTTTTAGAACGTTCCAGATTAATTTTATAATTACATTTAGGAATGATTATAAGTATTGTCATTTTTTTTTCTGTCAACCGTCCTTTAAACTCTGACAAAATAGGGAAAGGCAAAATAATTAATAAGGACCTCCGTAAACGTATTACTGACTTTCATACAAATAGACTTGGTTATAGGATGATATCTAGTCAGTCAAATGTGCCATTTAATTCAGTTGGTATGATAGTTCGTCACTGGAAGACGTATCATTCCATTCGTCCCAAAAGGCTGTGGTCGTCCTAGAAAGGTAACGGAACGTACGGGCGAGATGATTGGCGAGAAAATTTGACAACGGGTCTCGAGTTAGACTTAAAGAACTTCAGAAAGGATTAGAAGTGGAGTAAATGTAAAATACGGATACACTTCGTCGTTCACTTTGTCGATATGACATCTGTTCGAGGACTCCAAAGAAAAAAAAACACTTCTTAAGCGAAAATACGTTTTTGCTAGAATTAATTTTGCACACGAGCATTGAATCAAACCTGCAGCATTTTGGGAAAAAAAAGTACTTCGACCAAAGGAAACGAAAATTGAACTTTTTGGCAGAAATGCTGTGGCAAAAGTCTGGAGATAGATGGGTGCTGAAATTTCGCCGAAGAATACTATCCCAACAGTAAAAATTTAGAGGCGGATCGATCATGATATGTGGTGGTTTTAGTGCCCAAGGTGTAGGGAACATTGAAATAATAGAAGGGAGGATGAATGGAGCATATTATAGGGATATTTTGGAGAAAAATTTACATCAGAGTGCACATTCGCTGGACTTGAATCTAGATTGGGTATTTTAACAAGACAACGATCCTAAACATACTGTAAAGCTTACACAATTATGGTTAAGTTCAAATAGAATAGACATTGTAAAATGGCCAAGTCAATCTCTAGATCTCAATCCAACTGAAAATTTATGGAGAAAGCTGAAGCCGAGAATTCAAAGAAAGAACCCGCAAAACCTGCATTAACTGAAGGAATTTTGTCGTGAAGAATGTAAGAAACATGCAATAAATTCGTAGGGGACATCTCTAAACGCCTACATGCTGTAATTAGCAATAACGGTTACAATACGAAATATTAATAGATGATTTAGTAAAAGTATTGTAAACTTTTGCGTTATTAAATATTGGTTATTTTTCATAGGATATTTTTAGTAATTATTTTTTAAATTTGTTTGATTAGTCTTAAACATGATTTGCTAGCAGTAAATGATTCATTAATCTGTGTTAGAAAGACCTAAAGAAACATTGTTTTGTAATGTGCTGTAAACTTTTGCGTGACATTGTATGTTGATGTTTGTGGAGTTGTATTTTTGTTACTGGCGTTGTGTATTTTTTTTTTTTTTTTTGTCAGAATAATTTTATTTGCTTATCAATGATGTAGCTGGGAAAATTATTGTTGACCAGTGTTAGCTATATGTGTTTCAGTTCGTTTAGAAATATTTTTGCTGGGAAGAGGAATTTTGATATGCTCTATTTACGAAGTTTATATCATTGCTATTTGTGGAACGTCAACTAATAAAAGTCAGAAAGAGCATAGTGCAACTTAAAATATATAGGGTATTGGAGCAGCAGATCGTTATTCAAACATATATTGTTAAATATAACAGACAATGAATGTCAATTATGTTCAATCATGAGCCGTTCTAAAGTTCGTATATTTGCTTTAAATATTTATTTCTCCCGAAATTAAAGCAAATATACGAAGTTTAGAACGGCTCATGATCAAGCATAATAGACATTCACGGTCTATTATAGTCTGGGTTCTATAGCCTTGGATAGCAACTAGTCTAGGAGAAGGACAACTCTGAATTCAAAACCTGAGGAGGGTCGTTAGGGGACCTTGTGGCACATAGTGCACCAGGTCTCTGTATTCAGCCCTTCAAAAAGTGTGGATTGTTCTGCAAAATGTCTTCACCACTATAATCAAATAACATGTGCTAGTGTCTGGGCTGCTAGTTCCTAGGAACTGAGCTGCTTGACCCTCATACGTCGAATATGACGGGATAGTCCACTATATATATATATATATATATATATATATATATATATATATATATATATATATATATATATATATATATATATATATATATATATATATATATATATATATATATATATATATATATATATATATATATATATATATATATATATGGGCACTTCGACGTGGTGTAATGGTTAGCAGGTTTATCTTGCTAGATTAATTACGACTGAGTAGTGAGTTCGATCCTCACTGGGTGCCCCATACTTTCGGCCCTGTGCCACATCTAAGCCGAGCTTAAAAAAATCACTGGGTACCTCAAGGTGGTGTAATGGTTAGCAAGCTTGTCTCGTTAGAACAATTACGACTGAGTAGTGAGTTCGATTCTCGCTGGGTGCCCCCTGATTTCGGCCTTGTGCCACATCTAAGCTGTGCTTGGAAAATCATTATATGTGTGTGTGTTTATATGTGTGTGTGTGTGTGCAATAAAATTTTGCCCGAAGAAAGAAAAGTCTGAAATGAAAATGTTCAAACCTTACCTCGAATCTTTTGACGCATTTTCTCTGCTGTATATCTTCGTGTTCCCAAACTGGTGATATGCTGAGAGCAATTTTCTAGTAAATGCAAAGAGAATATTTTACTTTACAGCCAATGATCAACAACAACAAGAACAACAACAACAGACCCACACATATAAGTCTACGTTTCAGAACAATCCAACACACATTTGACAACTTAGTCTTGTCTCTGACTAGACATAAAACTTAAGAAATAACTATAACTATAACATTTGATAGCTAACACAAGTGTCGGATCAAATATATTATAAAAGGAAGGTTTACAGTAAAACAATAGTGAGAAAACTTGTCTGGTAGACCCACTGTTACTGTAGATTACTTGCGCCTATCTTTTGTAGCCTGGTTCATTTCGTACTTAAATGGCAGCGTACATATTCTTTCCGGGTTTTTATTCCTGCAAGCAGACATGTTTTGTCACTGTTCCTTTCGGTTGAGTTTGAGTCTATATGAATTATACATCTGTATTTGAGTGAGTGAATTTTTGTTTGCATGTAAGAATTTTGACGAACGCATCTTCCAAAGGGACATAACCGAAAAATAACACTAGTTTCTTATTAAGGAATTTGAAACAGCATCGTCATCTTTTTACTTCTTGGCCACACACACACACACACATATATATATATATATATATATATATATATATATATATATATATATATATATTAGGATTGTGAATTTTAAAATTTTTTGTAAAATAATTTGTTTCCTTTATTATAATTAGATGAACTTTAAAAAAAAAAATATTGAAGAAGAGTTCATTTCAGTTTATTTTTTTTAAAAGTAACCATAACACGAAATTTCTAAAATCGTATATAAGTATAGTAATACTATGACTTTCTGGAGCCTTCTAGAACTTGTTTTTGTCTATTTGTAAGTTTGTATGTTATGCGCTAGCTATAAACTGTTAAATGCGTTAAAAATACATTACTGTTCAATTACATGATTAATAAATTGAAAAATAAAGCTTCTGGAATATTTTAATTTTTTTACCCTCATTGCGTATAGGGTAAAAATTGAAATTGTAAAAAAATTCCGTGTCGGGGGTGACATTTTTCAAAAACTAAAACAAATTAATGCCTTTTCCATAACTTTTGAACAAAACTTCATCGATTTATGGCACAGGAACATATGATTACAAAAATTAATAACTCTAATATATATATATATAAAAATAAAAAGAAAGAACAGTAAGATATATAATCCGGTGTTCTTATAGATATTTTTATTTTTACAAAATAGTGCTCAATGTAAATTTACAGAGCATTAATATTATAAATTAATTGATTTAAAATATGGTTTTTCGCTACACAGTTCTAACCATGTTTCAAAAATGGAAGCTGAAAGCTCCGAATTTAATTTTGTAATTAAATTAAAGGCATTAGTTCCATTTCATCCTCAAGCGAAATTTGGAGTAACTTTTAAAATTACCGGGTTTTAAAGACACAGCAAAAATCATAATTCACGTTTCCAAGGATACAGAGAAATACAATTCAACCAGACATGTATTTTTCAATGAAATCTGACATCCGTTAAATGCATGTCGTCTGGATTTTTAAAAAAAATGTTTATTGTTAACGGCAAACATTCTTACGGCATTTTTTTCTATTTGTATATTTAAAGATTTTTGTGGGGTGTTTAGGTTAGAATACGTTTTATTTAACTACGATTTGAAAAATATTTTCACTTTTAAGTTTTAATTTTTAATATACTATATTTCTTTTAAGAACAAGTAAATGTATTAGAATTCCTTACAGTATGTAGAATTATTTTCACATCAAGTATAAGTGTATATTATTAGGTAACAAACTTTTTAAAAATTTTTATTTATTTATTTATTTTTTTAAAATTATATTTAAATATTATTTAAGTAAAATGTATGACAATGACGGCAAAAATAGCTAATTAATTTCACTGATTTAGTAAACTTTTATTTTTTATATAAACCTAGTAATATATTTTTCTCATGTAAGTACAAGGGACATGGGTCATTCAATGGCTTACATCTTCTAGCTTTTTATATTAATTTCATTTTACTCTAGGTGTTTTGGATTCTTTTAAGTGCTTGTAGTACTTAGAGGGAGGTCTTTAAGTTAGAATACGTTTTATTTAATTACAATTTTAAAAGATGTTTAGGTTAGAATTCGTTTTATTTAACTACAATTTTAAATACAACTTTAAAATATTTTCACTGTTAGTTTTAATAGACTATATTTCTTTTTAAAAGAAGTAAATGTATTAGAATTACTTACAGTAAGTAAAATTATTTTTCCACATCAAGTATAAGTATGTATATTACGATTTTTAAAATTTTATTTTTAAATATTATTTAAGTAAAATTTATGACACTTACGGCAAAAATAGCTAATTCATTTCTCTGATTTAGTAAACTTTATTTTTTTATAAACTTAGTAATATATAGTTTTTCATGTATGTACAAAGGACATGGGTCATTCAATGGCCTACATCTAGCTTTTCATCATAATTTCATTTTTCTGTAGGTGTTTTATTGGATTCATTTAAGTGCCGGTAGTACTTTGAGAGAGGTGTTTAGGTTAGAATACGTTTTAACTACAGTTTTAAATACAACTTTAAAATATTTCATCTGTCTAGGTCAATGTCTGTGGATGTGTGTACACGTATTTATCGGTGTCTATGTGTATGGTAAGTACATTCACTTGTAATTGTGTATGTATGTATGTATGTATGTGTTGGTTTTCCTTTTTTTTTTCTTTTTTTTTCTCATAAATAGCCGTGGAGATGTTCCCTGTCTCGTCACTTTTTTGTGTATATATATAGAAATATGTCTGGGTGCTTATGTATTATAATCTGATTGTGTTTGTGTTGTTTTACGCGTGAGTTTAGGACCCCATTCACACACTTGGGATTAAAATGTATGCATTGTAAGAGGACCGGGTGACATATTAGCGTCTATTCTAACGTAATTTCAATGAAGAAATAAATTGAATAACATGTATTTCTTCTTTTCTCCTCAGTAATTTTATAGTTTTAAACTTAATAGCGATTAAATTTAGATTTTAAAATTGGCAGTTTTTAATTTTAATATCAAATTTTATATAATTTAATAATTATTGGTTAGAATAAATTCTTTTTTAATATTACCCGTATTTTAAACATCTGAATAGCTATTATAGCATGTCTTCGTTGTCAAGCTTTTTGAATTTTCCTATACTTGTATTTTGATTGGTCATTCTAGCTTTTGTAACAACGTTTTCCCCTTGTGAAGGATCGTTAATTAATTTGAAACCATTTATTTCACATTCAACATCATCACTTGATAAGACACCGGGGGTGTTGAAACAAAATGGCTATTTTTGTAGTGATTTTATTATATATTTATGTTATAAACTTTTTTTTAAATAAATAATTATATTTGCTCTACTTTGTATTGTGCACTCTTTTAAGAATAGTAATTGTTGGTTATTGGAATTCATTCCGTATACACCAAGCATATATATATATAAATTGAAAAGTGATTTTATATTCAGCACCCCGACTCCAGACGAAGATTTTTGTAATCGTTCGTCAGGAGGTATCAGCAATATATATATATATATATATATATATATATATATAGAGAGAGAGAGAGAGATAAGTGTGTGTGTATATATATATATATATATATATATATATATATAAATTCATCCACAGATAGACTGTTTCGCAGCTCTTCAATGTGGCTAGACACCCGGTTGCCTCTAGCTAGGGTCGAAACCCGACTGAATTGATGTTAGTCGGAGATTCGACCACTAAGCGAAGGTGAATTTTAGCGTATTTATTTTTAGATAAACACACACAGTGACCGACAGTGACTCAATTCGCTTTTGCCGAAGTGTCTCGCTATATCAGCCATAATAGTCACCGTTTACAAACCCACACCTCTTCCACACAGAGATCAACTGAAATTTATTTTTCAGGAGCCTATATATATATATATATATAGTGAGAGAGAGATGCATAGAGAGAGAAATATATATATATATATATATATATATATATATATATATATATATATATATATATATATATAGTAAATCATTTGCATAAGAGAACGGTAAACGGTGTTGCTCTTAATGTGGCTCCATGTTCTGAAGGTCTATTTAGTTCAAAATTCACTCCAGACCTCATGGAACTCAAATACGAACCAAAGATTACCAAAGATACTGACAAAAAATGATCAGCTTATTTTATCGTTCCATGGAGTACTTGACTCCTTCTGTCATACTTTATCGTCATCAGAGTCAGATTAGACTAAAAATGAAAAACTCCTACCATATCTGGTCTTGGGCTACTTAATCTTCACTTTCCGGGCTTGACAGAGTTCAAAATCGTTTACGCGTTCTTATGGAAACAGACTTCTTCTCCATTCTGCAGCCTCTTTTCGACAGGTGCAACACTGCACTATCGGTATTCGCATTTCAAATATTCAGACGAGCTATATTCTTTACTTCCACCAATTCGGACCTTTACAGCTAGGGCACAACATACCACCCTAATTCTTCCTTGTTCCAAATCTAAGAAAACGTTCCTCATAGACAGATTACCCCCCCCCCACTCGAAGAACTGCTAATTTTTAGACCAGGCTGCCGCGTGTATGATTCCGTTACCACTACAATCTTAACGCATTTGTCAGGAGTCAATCGTTGTCTATCCTCCTTATCCTCATAATTTTCATTTCTTACGCTACCTCTTTATTTGCATTGCATTTACATCACCCACCTTATTTACCTTTTAAAAGTAACTCACCATCTTGAATGGCTTTAGAGTCTTCTATTGGGTGAACATTAAAAGAAAAAACTCCAATCGTAAAGCAATGTTCCGTGTGCTCTTCTAGAAGACCATTGTCTTCAAGTTCGATTCTAACTAGATGCTTCAAGAAAATTCTCCTTGCAAATGTTGCCTTTGTTAAATAGATATAAAGAGCGTAGGTGCATCTTGGTGCAATAGTTATCAAGCTGGTCTCACAGATTATATTTTACTGATTAGTGAGTTCGATCCTTACCTGGTAAGACAATAATCTAAGCTTTTGGTTTAGTTAAATATAAAAAAACGCCTGACATCGCTACCGAAATTGGTTTACATTCCTTACCATATGTAACAAGATGGAATAAGCACAGTGTGTCATAGCTCTTTAGGTAGGACCGTAATTACATCTTATGCTGGTGATAAATCCATCATGAGAATCTTAAGTCTGATAGTCGTAGGGTCACTATTTCAGGAGGAGTCAGGTACTTTCTAGAGCGCTACTATAAACCGACGGCTTAAGAAGAGGATTTAATAGACGAGTTTTCCTTGAGTTTTTGTGTGAGTTTGAGTCCCGATAGACGTTGCAGGCAAGGAGCTTCATCACTACAGGAAAAAACGTAGGCTCTAATCTGTTACTTGGTTTTGGAAGTATTGCATGTTACAAGCCAGTTCATCTCGCTTCCTGTTGAACTATGCGAGCAGAGCTAGGCGATCAGAAGAGAGATCAGCTGCCAGTCTTTGGTCAACTAAACTTTTAGTGGTGCTCCCATAAAACGTGGTCTCATCTGCAGATATATTCACTCGTGATCTGAGAATGTTTTGTTATCAGATCGACGTCAGTATGATCGGAATTAAGAATTTTTTTCTTTCTCTTAGACTTATTGCTATCCATCGTTATAGAACCCATTTATTATATTATTTAACCTATAGCTGGAAGGAATACCGATTCCATATTTTGCGCCGATATCCGTCATGCCACCCACATCATTTCAAGAGAGAATAAAGATTTAGTATTCTTAATTTTCTAAGCATAACTTAGATGTAGCACAAGCCGTAAGTATGAGGACAAGCTTGTTAACCATTACACCACATTGAAGTTCCCTTGATCCAGTTCGTATAGCGATTTAATAAGCGTAGCTTAGATATGACTCAAGGCCACAAGTATAGAGCACCCAGTGAGGACCGAACTCATTACTCAGTCGTAATTGATATAACAAGGCAAGCTTACTAATCATTGCACCACGTTTAAGTGTTCTAAAGATTTAATATTATGCTAGTTCAACTCACGAGAATTTATAGAAGTCTAAAGCCTTCCAAATGCTAAGAAAGGTTTTGAGAATCGAAAAAATATTAGAATCAAAGAAAAGAATACTGAATTGCTATGTGGTATCCATCATCTTATATGGCAGATAAATGCTGGACAGTCTCCCCATGAATCAAGAAAAAAAAACTGGATGCAGCAGAACTGTGGTTCTACAGAAGGATACTGAGAATTCCATGGACGGAGAGAATAATCAACAAAGAAGTCTTACAGAAAATGGCAACAGAAAGAACACCTATATTCAGAATCAGGAAAAGACAGCTGAAGTTATTAGGACGCATAATGAGGAAAGAACGCTTGGGAAACTTAACACTCACGGGGCATACTGAATGTAAGAGAAATACAGAGAAGGCAGAAAGCCACTTTCCTGGGAAGCTTGTGTGGATGGATGGTGGAACAGGGGCTGGCGGGAGCTTTAGCAAAGGCAGAAAAAATGCTAAGGGCCATATGGGATGGGAGGTTGTGGAGAGCCATGATCACCTATGTCCTGAAGAAGAAGAAACGTCATGGTAACACAGAAAAGGCTTGTCTAACGAAAAGAAAATTAAAATAAAAGTATGATAAAAATAAAGACGAAAAACAAAACAAAAACAAAACGTTCTCATCTGAAAGTTTCGCATATTCATGGATCTTACCTCTCTTAATGTTCCTTTTATTTTACAAATTTGTTGAATCGCCATACCAGGAATGAACGCCATGGATGCAGCAGCAATAAACCAACCAATCACGTTGGCGAACGTCGGGTAAATATAGCGTTTGTCGGAGCTGTTATACTCAAGAGGTTCGTATGTAACAATACTAGAGATTACAATCATCTGTGAACATAAAATTAAACAGAAAAATAAGCAGTTACGATCTACTCTTGTTTTGGCTTTTTCTTCATTTTATTTTTTGCTTATTTCTATCAATTAATCTCTCCAGATCACGAATATAATAATTTTAAAATCTTCTAAATTTAAAGAAAGAGGTTTCAGTTTGATATGTAAATTCATTGTAAATTGATCTCCGCAAGCCAAAAAATAAAACGAATAAAATAAAATAATAAAATAAAAGCTAAGGTAAATAATAATAATTATTATAATAACTTCTCTTCATGGTCAATACTTTGCCCGTAGCAAACATGCTGATGTAGACAAACCCCGTACCCATTAGTGGTTATATAGTGCAGGGTGAAAAGCTGAAACCGAATGTACAGGACAAATTCTTGGTAACCAGAAATTACCAAGTACACATATTGAAAAATTGTGTTACTTTGAAATGCAGATTCTCTGATAAATATCCAGAAACAATTGACCAATCTGTATCAGGTTGCACGTATCACTCACTGAATATAAAACTCGGCATGATAGAGTGGGTCAGTATCTGCATTGGAAAATATGCAACTTCTGTGGGAAGGGAACTGCAAGAAACTGGCATGAACATCACCCAAACTCGGTTATAGAGATAGGACCTGTAATAATTTTTATTTTTATTTTATTATACACACGGAAAAAACAATCAAAGCTAATTACCAAGACATCGTGATCAAAGGGCACAAGAACAAATTGTAATGTATCTTTGGAGATCTTAAAAAAATTATGAAAAAAAAAAAGGATTTTGAAGGGGAAATCTAAAAAATATGGCACATGAGAATATCAATAATTCCAGTTGTAGTTGAAGCTCTCGAATTGCTTGGAAAAGGTTCCGATAGACTCAATGAAGATCACATGTCTTAATGAAATACAAAAAATTGTACTCACAAGTAGAGCTCACACATTACGAAGGGCTTTACCTATGTAGCATGTATGTGATCTTAAGGTTTGTGTGTTTTTTTTTACAAAAATGATCAGAGGAAAATGTCATGAGGCCATTTCTGACCTTAGGTCTCTGGTTGGGACACGGAAGGAAACGTGTATACAACAGAAACTCAAGAAAATAATAATAATAATAATAATAATAATAATAATAATAATTTGATGAAACTGTCAGCCACATAGTATCAGGGTGCCTAGTCATTGCTAAAAAAGAATGCGTTATTAGATATGACAGGCTAGGACAATTAATCCATTGGTATGTTTTTTCGAACTATAGTATTGAAGTCTCGGATACATTACCTGAATGATGTCACAAATGTTGATGGAGTAATTTTACAATCCTCACAGGCAGAGATTACTTTGTGCGGAACTGCACATATCATCCGCAAAAAAACTCTTCTCCATCTAAATGAAACACGCCCAAATGTGCATAGATAACTCTCCTACAGTGCACTTTTGACTCATAACCACGGAGGGGACTTGGTAATTAGGCACTTAAAATTATATTATGACAAAATTATACTACTACTACGACTACTACTACTACTAATACTACTACTACTAATAATAATAAAAATAGGAAAAGGTAATTAAGAATTTGCTTTAAATTCATATATTGTGGAAAATTATTGAAAATTTTGTAAGTTAAGTATTATATTAAGTTTTATCAGATGGTATGATGGTATGATATGATATGATATGATATGATATGGTATGGTATTTATCAGATGGTATGTTTTATCAGATGGTATGAACATTGCAATAAATTTGCATATTAAATTGAACCGCCTCCGTCTTAAAATTTAGAAATAAAAAATAAACAAGCTTATATTCTTGATGTGGATTGCTTATCCGATAGGAAGATGAAAAAAAAAAAAAAAAAAGCAAGAAAGAAAAACATGATTATTTCTTGGAGAGGTGCGCTTCTGTAGAATATATATAGTATATATTTATATACGAACCTTTGAAATCAAATATTTAGGCAAAAGCTTAATTTGATTTATCAAGTAAAAATAAAATATTCTTAATTTTCCATATTAAATTGAACAATACACTTACCGTACACAGCATATTCACATTATAATTATTTTGTAGAATTATAACAACCATATGTTGTGAAACACATCCTTTTTCTCTTTCTAATAATTTTGAATCATTGAATTATCTTCTCTTTCTCTGTTGAATTATTGTCTGTTAGCCGAGTTCGAATCCCAGTCGAATACATTACATTCACTTACGTGCTAATACCTCTGGAAAAGGTATGAATCCTCTTCTTCTAAGCTATGGGTAAATAGCAGGATAGACCGGGCTCTATAGCCTTGGATGGCAAAAAAAAAATTTGTCTCGTCAGTCATGTATCTTTCGATACATGATCGCTTAAGCGTGTATCACGCATGGCACATAACTGACTAAGACTGTATTTTACTGTGGCATTTGAACTTAAAAACTAAATCAATGTAAATCTTTGGCTGATAACAGAAATAGAAGACCCGAAATGACGTAGCAAAATTCGATTAAAAAAAAAATGTTATACAATTTTTATCTACGATTCTATCGTGTAGATCGCATATCCAGCAACTTATGATTTTAAATATATTCACATTACCTTCTTTATAAATTACACAAATCATTTTTTTTTTTTTTTGAGTAGATTGTTTTGTCTTTCGTAAAATAAAAAGTGTATATGCTGGAAATGTTAGTTATTTTCTCTCATCTTCAATACTAGAAGCAATAAACAAAACTACGTAAATTATGGCAATATTTTAAACCTATGTTGACATGACAGCTGTTAGGATAAAATCAAAAGCGATATTTTTCAATAATTTTAATCAAAACTAGATTCTAATAATGCTACCTAACAAAATTTTTGACCTGACCTGATATGACACGCGTAACTCATCAGCATCGTAGGGGTGACACATGTATTGTAGTCAAAGAGGCAGTGGTGTATCTAGGGCAAGATAAACTGACAGTGGCGATTCCTCAAATAAGAAATTATACTGGTTTTAAATTCAGAGTTTTTCTTCTTTTTTTTTTTTTTTTTTTTTTTTTTTTAGAGTGGATGCCACCCCAAATAAAGCGAGTCCAATCAACTCTGCTATTTAACCAATAGCTTGGGTGGGAAGAAGACTGTTTCATATCTTTCGAAAGAGTACTTGTGTGAAAATGAACGAAACGAACTCGACTGTAATTCGAACTTGGCTCACTAACCGCACAGTCTAATGATATATATTCTTTAGGTGTAAACCGAATAGGGACTTACCATTAATAAAACAGGTGTAACAAATTTCCAGCAGATTCTCCAGTAGAGACCTGGACGGAATCCTAACATGAGCTCAATGTCATCACAAAACTGTTGGACGCCTTAAAATAAGATAAGATAAATAAGATAAGAACTGATTATTTATTAAAAGTTGTATACAACTCAAGAAATTTATTTTAAGAAATGATGTAGAAACTTTAGCAAAACAACGTTGGATAATATCGTAGCTATTTTCTTTCACGTGCACGCATGCGTGAACACTATTAATGTTTCTGTTATAACTTGCTTTCTCCCGTGTTCTTTTCCGATACAGTTGTACCGAAAATAGTAATAAAAATCAGATGAAGAAAAATAAATGTAACGACATAACATGAAAAGCAGGGGGGAATATAGCTTTTATATTTTGATAGGAAAAACGAAGGGTCGAAGGGAAAATAGGAGAGAAAGAAACGAAAACTCCAACTCACCATAAAACCAACTGACTCCAATTGCCTGGAAAAGCACTGCAACAAGAATAGATGTACCGGCAGCGAATGTGTCCAAGATCTTGAAGACGTACATTCCGCCCTGGAATTAGTTAAATGAAATATTTCTTTCTATAATGGAAGAAGTGCTTATTGTCAATGAGCTCTGAAACGAATTTTCCATACGTTAAACTAACACATAAGAGTATTATCACCTCCACTATGAAAACTCAAAACCTACTCAAAGACAACCTTACGAAAACAAAAATAAAACTCTTTGATTATGGAAGCAACTCAGGTAATGACAGGGCGTAACCGCCTATATTTTTCCTTTTCTTTCTTCTTTTTTCTTCCTTTCCTTTAACCCAAACAGCACTTTTGATATTTCTTTTCTTCCGTCTTTTTTCGCAATAAAAAAGTAATGGTCCATTGTTTAACTGAGGTAATGACAGGACGTAAGGTACGCGCTGACTAAGGGGCAAGCAGAATAGAATAGAATGATATAGTTGATGTATTTCAGCAGCAATTTTTCATTGACGGAAGTCTGAAGACCAACGAAACTTCATTTTAAAAGATTTTTTATCTTTTTTTTATACAATTCGGATCATTTTTTTTTGTTTTCCGGAAAAACTTACGCAATGTATAATGTTTTCTGAGCGCTTTCAGTTTTCATAAATTATTATCAAAATGCTTTATTTTTGTTTTGATAAGGGCGTGTCTTTGTGTAAGCACTGTATTTTCATACAGATATTACGGTTTTATGAGATTCGTAAAAATTTGAATAATAGATTTTTTCAAGTTTATAAAATCACAAATACAAAAACCCTTATTTGAAAGTGTAAATTGTTTCTATATGATAATTTCCATTCCTAAATTGCCGAAAAATACCTTTGAACATTTTACTATCAACGTTTTCTCGAAAGAAAAACAAAAACAAAACAAAACAAACATTAGGTTGTCTGCCGTAGAACAATAGTTACCCTGTTCGTTAGTCGATTTATTCACTAAGATGATGATTTCGATACTTACTGGGTCTATCTAATAATAAGCTTAGCAGATATATATAAAGAAACGCGATGAAATGAGAGAGAAGCGAGTTTTTCAGGTGGGACAAAACTTGGTCAGAATGACGTTAACAAAAGCGACAAAATCAGAAAAAAATGAGTTATTAAATGAATGCCATACTTCCGGTGGGGACGAAAGGAGTCGCATCGGTTACTTCCGCTTTCTGGCCTTATTATCTCTGATTGTATCCGGTTGAAGCCCGGATGCAACTAAAAATGTGTCTGTTATAAACAGCTGTCAGCGTCCTCTTGTGAACTTGAGAAAAATTTTGAGGTGTTCATAGGTCCAAACTTTTTAAAAATTTCTATCTATCTATCTATCTATCTATCTATCTATCTATCTATCTGTTTCTTTCTTTCCTTCTATCTATCTATCTATCTATCTATCTATCTATCTATCTATCTATCTATCACACAGTAGCTGTGAGGTCATTAATCTTACAAACTATTGATAACTTGGTACTTATTGAATGCTTTTCAAATTTGCATGCCTGAGTTACTAGCGCTACCCGTGGATATTTCACGATTTTCCCATTTTAATTTCCTGATCAATCATAATTATTATTTTCGTGATTAGATAAGCTCCTTGTGAGTTCCACGACTATAAAATACCGTGGTAATTCCCCTATTACATCGTTAAATATTTGAGCTTAATTATTCTAACAAAATATTACAATAAGTACGAAGACAGGTCCTTATTTAAAGAAGGAATAGGGTGCAAATAAAAAGATTAAAAATTGGCAAGCTTTTCCATTTTACTGAAGTAGATATTAAACGCATGAGAGCAATATTGCTTCATTCATATTTTCTTTCTTTCTTTCTTTCTTTCTTTCTTCCTTTCTTTCTTTCTTCCTTTCTTATTGTTATAATCTTTTTTTTGCTAAAACCAAACAGCGTCTCTGATACGTGTCTTCCGTCTTTCCTGGTAATAAAAATGTAATGACCCACTATTTATCTGAGGGTGTAACGCACATGCTAACTAATTTACTATCTAGCTAACGAGGGAACGAGCAGAATTATAATATGATGTTACTATTGTGATATTTTTCGCAAGCCATTGACATTAATCATAATCCCTATAAATTTGACCCTGTTCCACAGGTAGCATTGTTTGGAATGTTTAGGAGACATTTTTAAGGTCGCATCTATTTCTACTTGTCAGTAGCTGTGCCTGAAAAAAAAATGTCGAATTTTACAAAATAAAACAGTTTAAAATTTCAGCGTCACCTCGCCATTCCCGCGCATGTGTAGTTACATTAACAGAAAAAATCATTTTAGTTCGATGAAGTTCTAAAGGACTAAACTCATCAGACACAAAAAATTGATAGATAGATAGATAGATCGGTAACGCCTAACAAAACAGGTGAAACTACGAGAATAATGTCTGTTTAAAGGTGTGCAGATATTTGTCAAGAAATAGATTTATATGATTCTGACGAGCAGTTTACATGTAAGACTTGTAGACGGACACAATAATAATTTAAAAAAAAATTTCTTCATCTGTTCTCTATCTCTCTTTCTCTCTCTCTCTCTCCCTCTCTCTCTATATATATAATTAATAAAAATATGAAATATGTCAATTTATTGATGTTATATTCAGCTAAGTAACAAATTTCATATTTATATTAATCCTATTAATACTTTATCTCTGATACTGAGCAATTTATTGCAAACACTTTTTTCTGAAATGCTCTTTTTCCAGGCTTCTCCTAACAGCATTCTTGACTATCGTTGTTATCACTCTCTCTCGCTTTCTCTTTCTCTCTCTCTCTATATATATATATATATACATATATATATATATACATACATACATACATACATATTTCACTTCCTCACTTCGTTAATTTCACATACGCTTGGTGCGGTCCGTCAAAAATGTGTAAGTTTCTTTCCTTTTTCATTTTTCATTTCAACTTTTGGAAGTAAAGTCTGATGATCCAAATCCCTTTAAAAGAGTTGTGGTGAAATAACTTATTACATGGAACCTTAAAGTGGTCTGTTTTTATTCAAACATATCTGCTCTGAATTTTACATTGATCTCTCTGGATATCATCCTCCTTGGGTCTACCCATACGGATTACCTAGTTTTGCATAAACTATATATATATATATATATATATATATATATATATATATATATATATATATATATATGGGGTGTAATAGATGTAGATACACAGACTTCAAATTTTAGGAATATAGAAACGCATAATTTTGATTTTTGTTTCTTGATATAATTGAATCAAGATTTCCCAACCCTGCTAGTGCAATCCGTCAATTGTAGTATGCCCGTTATAAGACATACGAACATTTCTGGTGTTAATAAAATGTAATCCTCATAAATTTGCAGAAAGAAGCGTCGGTTAGTCCGTAAGTCTTTTGTTGTTGTTTTTTAATCGACTCAGTAATTTTTTTGTTTTTCGGGCAGGATCATCATTGGCAATTAAAAATGAATTCATCACGAGTAAGAATGTACTCGGATCATTTGTAAACATC
This sequence comes from Acanthosepion lycidas, assembly GCA_963932145.1. Taxonomy (NCBI): domain Eukaryota; kingdom Metazoa; phylum Mollusca; class Cephalopoda; order Sepiida; family Sepiidae; genus Acanthosepion; species Acanthosepion lycidas. The sequence continues at coordinate 74,701,011 of OZ010587.1, forward strand.
TATGCAGATGATTGACTATATACGGGCGCACCTCCAAAACTCTTGATTGTCAGAGATTGGTGATAGCACTCTCTTCCGATATTACACAAACTACCCAGTGGGGTAAGAACTGGTTGGTTACAATCAATGCTTCGAAGACCAAGCTAGTTACATTACATCATTGCCAATCGAACTCTGAACTACCACCAATCAGGGTGAACGGATGTCCCCTTGGAGAGGCACCGAGTTTGAAAGACTATTGTTTCTAAAACTCGCACCTGACCTTAAGTGGAAGTCGTACACACCATCAATTGCTAAGGACGCAGGTATAATGGTCGGCTCCCCGTACCGTTTCAGTAAGTACCTGACTCCTCCTGCTATCCCCTACCTAAGAGCCAGATCAGGCCAAGAAAAGAGTATTGTTGTTATATTTGGGCGAGAGCAGCCCAGACTTCACCCTCCAGCCTTAATAGAGTTCAAAAGCGTCTCCCAGTCCTTGTGGTTGACGAATTATTCTCCAGCCTCCGATAACTCCAACAAGTGAGATGTGGCAAGTCTTTCTCTGCTCTCTCGCTACTTTCGTGGTAAGTGCTCGGACGAAACATATTCCCTGGTCCCGCAAAATTCAAAGCTTCACGGCAAACCACCTCCTACATTCCGCCCGTATTCCATCGGTACGTTCCACACTGACAGCTTCTTCTCACAAGCCACTGCTCCGTGGAACCGACTCCAAAGAGGGTGTTTTCCTGACCACTACATTCTTAAACTGTTCAAGGCTAGAGTTAAATGTTATCTTCCACTCCTATTCGCACAAGTTGCCTCCTAACATAACCCTCTACCTCGAGTGGCCCTTGGCCTTCTAAAGAGTGTAAAAAAATCGAAATGAAGAAAATTGTGACTTTATTCCGTAACCGGCAGAAATTTGAATCAACAGCTTTTCCTTCAAAAATTTAAAAATTTTGCTGATTTTTTTCAAAGATAGCGGAATTAGCTTCTATATGTCTGTTAAAATTTTCAAGAACTCTACAAAACGCCAAAGCTATTCTTGTTTACTTTACTTTCATCTATTAGGTTGAGTGATAAGTAATTTCTATGTTAGGGAACCAATTGTAATGACGAATGTATCATGCTTATTAACCGTTCATTCAATATATAATAACATACAACAATGTTCAACGTCGAAGGCAGTGGATTGACAAGGATAAATCTCCACAACCGATCCCAAATGCCGAGCTCTCTGGAAAAAAGCTAATGTTACAGTTATAGTGTTATATTGGGTGGATCATTGGGAGTATTATTTAATTTAGATTTCTTAAAATACGATATAATCATAAATGCATATTTAGCAACAGGGATATGCCCATAAAAGTTTTGTCAAAAAGCGCCGTGCACTCGTCAATAGGAAAAATGTTGTTCTCCTTCATGACAACGCAAAAATTCATGCAACAAAAATAACACACACACACAAATTGAAACTCGGATAGTTTGTTCTGCCTCAGTCGGCAAATTAACCTGGCATTGCACCAATTAATTATAACTTTTTTTCGGTCGTTACAAAACGCTTTGATTATGAAAACTTTCTATAATGAAAACCAGACTAAAGAGGTTGTAAAAAACTTTTGCACATCAAAACCTGTGAAATTATACTGAAACGTTAACGAGGAGCTGCCTGATAATTGGCAACAAGTCATTGTAAATGATGGCGAATATAAAATTGAATAATGTACTCTCCATTTTTTGAGGTATGAAGTTGAAAAACCAAAACGCAAATTATTTATAACTTATCCTCATATTTCCAAAATCTTTATTAAAGGAAAATTAATTGTTAATTTATTTTTCTAAAGTGATTCCGGAATTGACGACCAGGCTTATGAGAGCGGTTTGGCACGTTTTGGCCGAGCCGTTTGTGCAGTGGCGTTTTGGTACGGCCATTTGGGCGCTGGTATTTTGGTACAGCTTTTTGGGCACTGGCGTTTTGTGACAGCCGTATGGGTGCTGACGTTTTAGTACAGCTATTAGGGTGCTGCCGTTTTGTCACGGTCGTTTGGACACTGACGTTCTGACACGGCCGATTAGTCGCTGGCGTTTTGGCACGGCCGTTTGGGGGCCGGCTTTTTTGCACAGCCGTTTTGCGCTGGCTTTTTGGTACAGCTGTTTGAGCACTGGCAGTTTTCCACGGTGGTTTAGGCGCTGGAGTTTTGGCACGACCGTTTGGGCGCTGGAGTTTTGGCACGACCGTTTGGGCGCTGGCGTTCTGGCACGACGGTTTCATGCCCATATGGAAATTAATAGTTGACCTGCGTATAATACAGAGAGGTATTATGAAGGCTTACTAGCTGGGCATGAACAACCACAGAAACTATAAAATATAGAGATGAAAATAGAAGAAAACATGAAAATGTTCTTAGATTTGAAAACATTGAGACTATGGAGTACTTGAAGAGCCTTGCTCATAATTACCAAATTAACTAATTAAACCTACATCATAGTTTTTAGCGATTAACAGATATAATTGTTTTTTTAATTTTTAATAATGTTACAGTTTTAAAACTTTAAAGTTCTACCTTTGTCTATCGCCCAAATGTCTGGCGCTCAAACGGTTGTGCCAAAACGTCAGCACCCCTACGGCTGCGCCCAATCGTCCTATCCCGTTATATGAAGGTGAGTGTAAGGTATACATCGTACTCAGACCCGGCGTCCCAAAAATGCGCAGCATTTTACCTTTCATTGATTTGTAGTCCCTTCTAATACGTCTTGGCTACTTTTATCATAAACACCCATCTATTTCTTTTTATTATCACTGTTTAACCATAGAAAAAATGATAGCAGAAATAATATTGTTATGGACGGAACAATAGAAAGAAAAAGTCGTATGGACATCACCATAACAATTTTTGCTGATTCCTTCTTGCCCAAGCCCCCCCCCCCCAAAAAAAAAAGAAAAAAGAAAAAAAGGAAAGATAAAGGAAAAAAAACGCAAGATTCCTCAGGTATCGTCTGCAGCTTTGATATTAATTTTTTTAAATATTATTTAAATTTATTTATATAACACTCACCCATATTTGACGAAAATATATTACCTTTTAGTAAACACTGAAAAAAAAAAGAAAGAAAAAAGTTTAAAAAAAAAATCAACTTAAAATTAAATACTTACTGTCGTAACGCAAGGCAAAGAGAAAAGATAAGCTGATCCTACAATGATGAGTGTATATACTTCTCGTGACCATTTGTGGCGGAAAAACTGTCGAAGTTCATCTTTCAGTCCAGTTAGCGGGGATTCTAAGCCACCGAACTGGAAGAGAGAGAGAGAGAGAGAGAGAGAGAGATAAAAATGGCGTCATGTTAGTTAACTAAAGCTAAAAAAGTATTGAGTTAATTTTATCTTATTTTATTTTATTATTTTATTAATCGCAACAATGCAGAAGAATAATTATGAACAGTATAGAAAACGGAAACTGTATTTTACATCGGCGATATTTCTCCATTTTTATATTTGCACCAGTATTTTTGTGTGTATGGTGGGAAGATAGTTGAAAATGTAATTTTGAGTCGGATATAAAGGTTTGTTTAGAGAAATTTTAGAAGTGACACTGTACTTTTAGAAACCAAATTTTAACAAATTAAAAAAATATCCAGCAAATAAAAGCAAAGTGGAAAATCATACAAAAAAAAAAAAAAAAAAAAAAGAGTAAACATATCAATGAAAATATCCTAACCGCACTGTCCAAACCAAGAGTCAGTAACATGAGGAAGAAGAGAATGGACCAAGCCGTTGATCCGGGTAGAGTGGAGATGGCTTCCGGGTAGACAATAAACACTAATCCAGGACCTGGAAAGAAATGGAATGTAATTAAAGATGGCGTAGTAAACGGACATATTTAAAAAAAATTTTAACTCGTTTATTCCAAAGCAAGGCGGGAATACCACAGGAGGTTAGAGAAAATGAAAGTGAGAGAAAAGACTGAGTATAGAGTGGATTGAGGAAAGGATAAAAGATGAACGGAGTTCAAGAAGATCGAAGATAGCGATTGACGTTGCATTTAAATCCCTGATGTTATCAGGGAAGCAAGTAAAGGGAAGAGATGTTCCATAGGCGAGAAACTGTTGGAGTAAAAGTGGTGGTTACATTTAACTATTTCAACAGTAAAAGGGTGGGACTTAGATGCCAATCTAGTAGCACGCTTAAATTCATGTAATCGGAGTAGCAAGGAAAAAGCTTGTCAGAGCAGTTGCAATGAGAATATGAAGTTAATAGAAGAGAAAAAGTAGAAACAGACATTTAATACAGGAAAAAATGTGTTAACGGGCTTCGTTCCTCACTTAACAAAACTCGATCGAGGATAATAAAATAAAAGTACGCACTGGCTAAAAGAGGAAAACGCCAATAGACTGCATTAGTAATATACCAAGACCGAATATTTATACGCAGATCACATTAAATCCTAGCAGCCATTCCTTTTGTTTATACGGGAAAGGCTACCTAGACTTAATGAAAATGCTCTCAAGTACTTTGAGGTGAAATTCCGAGTGTAATCTACACAAATGTCGGAATGTAATTGATGAAAATACAGTTTCCGCGCGTGAACATACACACACACGAAGAAAGAGACAGGCGGGAAATAAATAGAGAGAGAAGAATAAAAATATGCATAAATGTGCATATACTCAGATTTACATATTATTATGGCTTTGATCCACGAATAGATATTTGGAAAGGTCTTGTAAGCATATGATGGATTCCCTCGTCGTTTTTTTTTTGAAGTATGAGGTCTAGCAGTTCATTTTTTCGAACCGAATAGCCAGACTACCTGTGCATATGATTTAATTATAGTGATGGTGTCTTGTACAGAACCAATCACACTTTTCGGAAAAAACTGAACAGAAGCACCGGTACACATAGTGTGCTACAATGACTTCAAACAGTTTTTGAATTCAGCGTTTTCCTTCTCCTAGACTCGTTGGCAATCAAGTCTTCTTTACTGTTTAACCCATAGCTGTTGGAGAAGAGTTGTATTTATATCTATCTATATATCTATCGCGGAGAAAATAAGTATACAATAGGCACAGCAAAAACAGTTCATTACATTATTTCATCATCACCACCATCATCATTATCACTATCACCACCACCACAAACCACCACCACCACCACCACCATCATCATCATCATCGCTGTAATCTACACAAATGTCGGAATCCCATTAAGAAAATGGAAATTATAGAAATTTTAGACCACTATTTCTGGCAGATCTTTAGTTTGTTTAAAGTACCAAGCTTTCGAACAGGGATGCACATCTTCAATTGTCTTCAGGTCAGTCTAATGATTGCATCATTTCAGTAGGTTGTCGTTCTTATTTTCAAACTGTTGCTGGATGTATTGATCGTTAAGTGGATACTGAAGTCGACAATCAGAAGCGACGGTTGCGTTCAAACATGAAACAGACTGTCGTCCCTGGGTGTTGACTTCAATGCCAACTTTTATATTCACATACGCTCTATCCCTGATATTGAGCACTTTAACCCATAGATATAGCATGCCTTAAAACTACATTCTATCATATACATACATATATATATATATATATAAAGACATTTTTTTATGTTTATACGTTCTTTTTATAGATACAAATATTTAAGTAAATGCTCTGTTTATAATAAACAGTATTACCGACCTGAATGTCCGAGAAATTTTCATAGAAAATATGCGTGGTCCGACAGGAATCGAACCTGTATCCTATACGGAACCGTCATATAGCCTAACGAAATTTTACTGATTGAGCCACAGAGGAGCGTTTCGGATAGAAAGGTCGATTTTACTGTTTTTAAACTTAGAATTCTCCATTAAACAGTAAAATCGACCTTAAATATTTGTATCTTAAAAAGAACGTATAAACAAAAATGTCTTAAAAATAATTGTCGGACTTTGTCCATTTCATAATATATATTTTATTACTTCAAACATTATTTTTAGTGGATGCCCCGTTTTAATTTATTTTAAAAAGACTGTATTACGTCTACTATATGGGAACGTGGCCGAGTGGTTCGAACGTTCGATCTCACAATGGTCGATTGGTTGGGAAGGTGACTTCTTGATGTTATCGGTCTGAAGGAGGCGATCTCAGCGTCTTCTGGATATTTAGATATTGTCACGTTCTGATTTCTAAATTTGAATTTGTTCGGAGTCTGTGATGAGTGTTTCTTGTGTAGCGTATAAATATGACACCTGGGATAAATCAATGGATTTATCTAACTCTGATGACCAGTGGTCCTCGAAACTTTGAAGTCGGTTGAAAAATAAGTCAGATGTACTTTTATTAATTTATTGACTATGGGATGTGTATAAATCTTTATATATCAAGAACGATTTTGGAGGAAAGATGTATGAGAAAGTGGGGAAAAAAAATTCATGTGATGTATTTCGTCCTTTAAGACTTCAGCGGACTAGGTTTGTTTGATGCAACTACGCGTGCGCACGGACGAGAGACGCTGGGGTTTTTAAATTTAAGAAAATTATATATACATATATATATATATATATATATATATATATATTCTGTTTATGCGTTATTTTTATGGATGCAACTATTTAAGCTCTGTTTATAATAAATAATGTTCGAGAAATTTCGTAGAAAATACGTGTCCCCCGACAGGAATCGAACCTGTAACCTACTCGGAACGGTCATTTGGCCTGATGTGCTATACCATTTAGCTATAAAGAAAGCATCTGCTAGCAATGTCAATTGACGGTTCCTTGTAGGATACAGGTTCGATTCCTGTCGGACATATTTTCTATTTCTCGGACATTCAGGCCAGTAGATGGAGTTAATGCTGTTCATTATAAACAGAGCATTTACTTAAATAATTGAATCTATAAAAATAACGTATAAACAGAAAATATATTGAAATAACTGTCGGACTCTCCATTGAGATCAAATGCGTCTCTGCATCCTTGTAGGTGATGAATTATTAGGTTGGTGCAAAAATAATGACCTAATAATGTCGTTTTTTGACGTATTTTTAACGTCAAAAAACGACATTATTACGTCATTATTTTTGCACCAACATAATATTTTCCATCCTACAACCTCTTTCTCACATTACCTGAACGCCCCAAGCCTCTCGCTAATCTATCGCTATTCCCATGGAAAGTGTTCAGGCGAACTACATTCGTTAGTTCCACCAGTTCTAACCTTCACGTATAAAACCCACCTTCCCTGTATTGGTGAGATGTTCCACCCGAGCAGTTCCTTCGCACGAACCGCTGCTTTGTGGAACCGACTCCTATGAGGATGTTATCCCGATCAATGCAATCTTAACTTGTTGAAATTTAGGATCAACTTCTTTCCAACATATTTCAATAAACTGTGCCTCTTATTCTGTAACCCTCTATCTCGAGTGGCTCTTGATCCTTGTACAGGATGAACATCACTGTAAACAAAGTATAAATCCTATTTTTCATTAATATTTTTATACTTACCTTCTGTGGCTACCTCTGATATATCTTTATCCGTCTTAAAGGCCATGTAGCCGAGGTAGGAGAAAATGACAAAGCCGGAAAAGATACTTGTAAAACTGTTTACTACGGCAGTTATTAAACAATCTCTGAAATTAGATAAAAAGGAAAGATCTTAGACACATTTAAGGGCTTGAAACTTTAGCTTGATAGAAAATATTTTCATTTAATATTAACATCGCAACGATGATTGTAATTCCCTTCAAATCAATAAACAACCAAGAGTTTTTAATAAAACAGAAATCAATAAGGACATTAACAAAAAGAGATTTTTTATTGTGTGTCTGCTCTTGTTTACCAGTTTTCAAAAACCATTTAATCAGTTAATAGAAGATATTTGCATAATGAGCACGTGGCCGATTGGTTAGAATGTTTGCCGGTTCCGAATTTCACCATGGTTGAGTTGCCAAGGAAGTGATTTCTTGATAATATCAGCTTGCAAATACGACCCCAGCAAGTGGTATGGTTGAACGGCGAACAAAGCGTCAGTGACATTTGGACAATAAACTGGTTTGAATGGTTGTGGTATTTGACAGAGGGTTTCTGCATACTGGCTTTGTTCAACTAGTTCTTTATATATATATATATATATATATATATATATATATATATATATATTGTGTGTGTGTATGGGGGGGTATAAATTTGGTTATATAATCCCGACAGAATTATAAATATTAATGACATTTGGAAAAACGTTCATGAATGTATGTTTCGAAAAAAACATTCGACTATGAATTTCGCTATCGATTTGATGAAGCCAAATAGGCGAAAGCGAAATGCATAGTCGAATATATATATATATATATATATATATATATATATATATATATATATATTATAATTTTTTTATATAGACAAAAACAATTTACTTACTACAAACATGCAACTTCGTTTCAGAGCATTTAATTGTACTTCGACTGGTGAGAACCAAAATATTGTGATGGATTTTTATTTACTAACCCAACAGATTTTATTACTTAAACGTTATTTTTAGTGGATATCATATTTGAGTGGACACTCCGCATATGTATTAAACGATATATAAATATTAAATTAACTTAAACATTAAATTATAGTAAACATTCAATTATATTAAATAGTAAATAAAAATCCATCACTTCTTTAAAAATGCTTTGTTTACCTTAGGATACGAAACTGGGCGGATATGAATGTTTCGACAGTCAGGGAAAGATTTACCTTTAAAGACAATATTCAACTTTGCTTGATCATCGATGCACTTCGTGACCGAGATATTTCAAAACATGCACACACACACACACACACATATATATATATATATGGAAGATGTATGACTTTTCCCCTTTGTCATACATCTTTTCTCCAAAAACATGTTCTTGTTATATAAAAAATTATATTCCCCTATATATATATATATATATATATATATATATATATATATATATATACAGTACAGGTAATAGATCCGTTGGTATATAGTCCATGTGGATGCTAGTAATATAAAATATTAAAACTGATCCACATGGAGCTCAATGTGTTTTAAACTCCAATCCTCAGTCACCAAAACAAGCCCCTGATAAAAAGCAAGGCGTCTCTCAGGAGGAGTGATATCTAAAATAAATTCAAAACCCTAATTCCAGATAGACCAGCTTGAAATAGACGAAGAAGAAATATAGTCTTAAGGTGTGCTATATTTATGGAATAAAGTGCTCAATATCAGAGATAGAGCGTGTGTAAATATATATATAAATGTATATATATATATTCATATATATATATATATATATGTATATATGTGTGTGTGTGTGTGTGTGTGTGTGTTACTGAAGCTCTAGGTTAGATAGCAGAGTAAACTCGGCACTTTTGTAAAGGGTGTTCCAATAACTTAGACCGATTATAAATATGAATTAAGTTTAAGCGTTTAACGAATTTTTTTTTCATTTTCTTTCCGATTTAACAAATTAAGTCTTTGGCCGTTTCAACCATGGAAAGATTAACAATCAAACAACGTGTTAAAGTTATCGAAGCCTATTACGAAAATGGACGTTCAAACAGAAACACAATGAGAAGTTCACAGGTCACATCATATCTCGAAATTGCGAAGTCAATTGGGCACTACGATCGTGCCACTTGACTTCCTTTGGGGTCAACTCAAAAGTAAGGTCTATGACAACAAGCCAACAACAATTTAATAGCTGAAGGATTAGATAATGAGGCATATTGTTGAGATCGACTATGCAGAGACGTCATCAAAAATTTTGACCATCGAGTGGAGGTGTACCGCCGAAGCCTTGGCGGACATTTGGGCGATATTATTTTTCACACATAATTGCCATGACTTAAATAACATGATTCAATAGAGAAATAAATAAATTTTCACCAATAACACTTATATATTTACTGCTGATTTTGATCCGTCTTAATGAAACACCCTTTATTAGGAGGGAAACAAATCTGGTAGGATATCTCTAACTTCAAACAATCCTACTATCAAACAATCGGTAAAATATGAGATTTCATTATTTTAACCATACACAAATACATACACACGCAACGCATTTTTCGTCTTCAATCTGATCAAGCCAAATATATGAAAGGCAGAGTCAGATTTTTTTTTAGAAACATACATTCATGAACGTTTTTCCAAATGTCTTTAATATTTATAACTCTGTCGGGATTATATACCTAAAGTTATACCCCCATATATATATATATATATGTATATATATATATATATATATAGATATAATGGAATATGCATACATATGTGTTCCCCTTACTGGAATATGATTGGCTGGTGTCCGTCATAAATACCGACGGACGTGTAGGAGAGTGGAAGAGGCTTAGTCTGAGAGCTAAGTCTATAACGACGCCCATTGGACTACGCCATTGATCTACACTTCTTGCCTGCGACTACGACGCGTACTAGTCGATTACTGCTACCGTATTCTACTTGGTTTGAGTAGCCAAAACCACTTAGCTACTTCATTTAAATATATCCCTTTCCGGGACATATCATATATATATATGTATATATATATATATATATATATATATTACGAAATGGACAAAATCCGACAATTTATTTATTAAAGACATTTTTTATGTTTAACGTTCTTTTTATAGATACAAGTATTTAAGTAAATGCTCTGTTTATAATAAACAGTATTAAATAACATTTAATGTCCGAGAAATTTTCATTGAAAATATTCGTCCTTGGACAGGATTCGAACCTGCATCCTATACGGAACCGTCATTTACGCTGACGTGCCTAACCGATTCGGCCACCAAGGATCGTTCGGTAGACAATGTCGAATTTACTGTTTATAAACTTCAATCTTCCATGAATCTCGTACATTCATAACTGCTCATGTGTATCGAATGTAAACAAATGACGTCATATCTTACGAAATGGACAAAGTCCGACAATTTATTTATTGAAGACATTTTTTATGTTTAACGTTCTTTTTATAGATACAAGTATTTAAGTAAATGCTTTGTTTATAATAAACAGTATTAAATAACATTTACCGGCCTGAATGTCCTTGGTGATCCTTGGTGGCCGAATCGGTTAGGCACGTCAGCGTAAATGACGGTTTCGTATAGGATCTAGGTTCGAATCCTGTCCAAGGATGAATATTTTCTATGACAATTTCTCGGACATTCAGGCTGGTAAATGTTATTTAATACTGTTTATTATAAACAGAGCATTTACTTAAATACTTGTATCTATAAAAAGAACGTTAAACATAAAAAATGTCTTTAATAAATAAATAAATATATATATATATATATATATATATATATATATATATATATATATATATATATATATATATATATATCTGTCAAGGGCTGCTGCATATGAGGAAAGGCTTGAAAGTAGTGGACTGAAAGATGCTATATTGTAACCACTCTATATTGAACAGTTTCGACAATCGTCTTACACTCCCCCATCGCGGTCTTTTGAACAGGAGTGGAGGTTTATCAATTTAAAATCGGGTTGGATATATGTAATCGTATGTTCTATGATAACAGATTCCTTTCTCGCATTTTTCTCTTGTGAAAATCTCTTCCGGTTCCATGCTTTCCAGTTAAATTTAATCTTCAAAAAATTAAATGCAATGTCGATGGCTATGTACTGTTTTCCTGATTACACTTCTATTGTGCTCGTTCCTTGGTAATGTTTCGGTTTCTTAGTTCTTCCACACCCAGTAACCCATTATGTCTTAGTGGCTTTACTTTTTTGCGGTGAACTCGATTTAAAAAAAAAAAAAAAACTTCTTGAACGCCTAATGTCTACTGTAAAGCCAGAATCGGTGCTAATTGGTTGGCATCACTTTGCATTTTTAATTTTTTTAAGATGTTTGCCGATTACCTGTAACAGTTGTGCTTGAACTTGTTATAACTAGAATAAGCGATGTGCACTCCGAATCCGGCTCCCACAGAGAAGTAGATCTGAACAGCGGCATCAATCCATACCTATAATAAAAAAGGACATGATATAAACAGAAGAGAGATAAATACCGATATATCTCATACAAAAATACGTTAATTCAAACAAGCCAGTTAATATTTACTAAAATAATACATCACAGCATGTGAAGGTAGCGTAACGATTATTAGCGCGGAAATTGGAACTCGTCTAGTCGAGTATGTTTACATTAATTTCACACGATTTCCCTTGAGAAAGACTATCGGTTGAATAGCAAAGTAGACTTCGTTGGTAGCCAGTCTAGGAAAAATACACTGATTTTCAAACCGTGAATAACATAATGGGAAACTACTCCAATATCTTTCCAAATATAACATAGCAATTCACAGATTGTGCCGCATTGATATTCCAAGCGAACACGGTTTGCTTACCTTTAAACTAGACCTTTCGATATAACCGTGACGCTCGAAAACTGACTAGTAACGCTGGGAAGATCTATGCAACTATTTAACTGATCAATCAAGCATGTTATTTACTATGTTTAGCTAAGTTTGACAAAAGTGAAAAATAAAGAAATAACATGTGCAGGAATCCACCGAGTATCGAACACATTACAGTAATAATGGTTGGCAAGACGAATATACTTACTAATACACAGAAAGTTACTACATTCAACCAACGTTTATACGTTGTATCTGATCGTCATCGAATGTCGCTTCGTACGTATTTTGGACACCTCCTAAATTCGGAGATTTGTGGGTCAAAGCCTTATAACGACACTTGAAATTCTCGAATCACATCATTAGGAAAGCCAAAGAACATATCGGCTGAAAGGTTATGATAAAAAAAAAAACAAAAGAAAAGAGACAGATTCAACGAAAACGTGTAATAACGACACCATCTAAAATATTAAGACATTATACAGTCAACCGAAGAAAAAATCGGTCATATCGTCTGGATAAACGAAACGATGATGAAGCGAGTTTCATTAAGAGATGAAATAATGAAAAAAGCTTAATATAATGATTTCAGAAAAAAGATTTGTTCTTGAATAATTGGCATTAAGTTCTAAGTATATTCATCTGCTAAAATGGCTAAATAATCCCTGTTGCAGATGTCTGTTCAGGCACGTTTGTGTTACTTCAACGTCCACAGAGCCAACTTGTGATTTATATTACAACTAAGCTGAGAAAATGTTCTGAAATTCTAGAGTGAACAACAGTTGAAAAAGGCGTCTGTATGATTTTCAGACATTAACCGATAGTGCCACACGCTGGTATCGTCTCGCTAGGATAATATAATCAGTCACCTCCTTGACAAATAGACCATGGTGAGATTCGGGTTCCAGGGTCGGAAAGCTAATGCCCTACCAATCTGATCCGATTCTTTGAGCAACAGCTCAAGATGAAGATCAGAACTGATAGAAAACGCTTGCATTCAACAGTCTTTAGCGAAAGGTGGGTGCCTGAGTCGAGCTTGGTTCGTGTGAACGGGGATAGCCTTGATTTTCTCTTTTTAGGTCTACCTACGTCACATCGGGGTGGCTTTCTGTGGAGCCCTCGCCTGGTTAGGCTTGAAAAGCTTTGTGTACATAGTTAATGTGAGTAAATGTTGTTCCTGGCCTGTTCCCGGCAACCTCTTAGGTTATGATCCAAGTCGAGATTCCCAACCTCCCCAGTTTGTTTTGTCCCCCTTTTTTTTTTATCTCGACTGGGTCAGCTTTACATTTTCCAATGGCCGTATAATTTCATATCCTTTTCCCACTCCCTTAGCGAGAGTTTCTTGATTTTGTCCCATGGGCAGAATACAGCGGCCTCTCCTTTTTGGGGGTTGGACGGGCCCTATTAACATCAGTTTACTTTGTGTTGAGGTTTAGTTTGTTATTGGGTTCATCTCCTTCCCCTCTCATTCCTCATTATTAGACTTTTATATATAATAATTTATCATTAAATTTTTATGGCATGGAGTGCGTTTTGTAGTTTCCCCTTGAGAGCATGCGGTATTGTGGTGTATGGATGATTGAGTGGTGACGGATGAGTTTTTATGGTGAATGTGGAAATTGTAATGAGTGAATAGGTCGTGAATCGGATTAGCTAGGTATAGGATAGTTAGTGTCGATCAGCCTCAGCCCCTCCCCCTTTTTAGGCCACGTGTGTCGCAAATTGTATTTTTATACAATAAATATTCCAACTAGAAAGCATGAAATATTCCATCTTAAAAGGAACTAGACTTTTCTTAGATTCAAATGCATAATTTGCATGCAGTTGTCGAGTTTAGCATTTCATTAGGTTGAGTCATAAGCAATTTTCGTTTTGGGGACACAATTGTAAAGACGAATGTATCGTCGTCACTGCTAATCATATGTATTAGTTAAAAATAAATGTGGAGTAGAGTACGACAATTAAGGCAGGTGTATTGACAAGGATAAAATCTCCACAACCGACCACGAAAGCCGAAACTCCATAGAAGAAAGGTAATGTTTTCCGTGTAGTGTGATCGAAGCGGCATTATTCATTTAGGTTTCTTAAAAGGAACCAGTCGCTGCAGCATATTCATTAACAATTGGTCGAAAAACGCCTTGTGTTCGTCAATTGGGAATTTTTTTTCTTCTCCTCTATAACAACGTAAGGCCACATACAAGAATAACAGAAGAGAAAAAATGGAATTCGGTACTACACCACCCGCCATATTCACCTGACCTTGCAACAACCGATTCACTGTTTTGATCGTTGCAAAACACGTTAATGGAGAAAATTTAATTCAAATTCAAGAGTGCCGAAAATTTTTCATATCAAAATCTGAATGTCAATCAAAAGGTATCGAAGAGCTGTCTGTCAACAAGACAACGAAAATAGTGATGAAAATATAAGGGAATAAAATGTATTTCTTTTCAATCCTTTTAGTTTTAAAGGTGATAGGTAAAAACGGAAATTAGGTATGACTCAACTTAATAGATATGACCATCAGGTAATTATTTGTTATAAGTCAAGACAATACAAAGATTGATCCCAAGAAATGGACACAGAGATATATATATATAGAGAGAGAGGGGGAGAGAGAGGAGGAGGATAAAAGGAGAGAGAAAGAGGAGGAGGGAGAGAGAGAGAGGTGGAGAGAGGAGGAAACGGATCTCACCTGTGGGTCACCTAATCGGCTTGTGTTAGGTGTGATGAAGTAACGTACTCCTGTGCCGGCTCCTGGTAGCATCACTCCACGGATGAGGAGAATAGAAAGAATAATGTACGGTAGTGTGGCTGTCACGTAGACGACCTTAAAATAGTAAGAAATCTTGTTAAAAATTTATTCGAAAATTTATATTTCTTATGATCAGCAACACGATCTCGCAAACCATTGTTAATATGTGCGTTCTTATTCCACTGTGGACATTTTAACTTCAAAATAAAGCGTTCTTCATAAATCATAGACAACGTAGTTTGTGAAACAGGATTTGTGACAAGTGCCTTTTCGTATTCGTACCCTAATGTAAACAAAGCAATTTCTAAAGAAGTAATGGATTTATTATTATTCTAAAGAAGTGACGGATTTATTAATACGACAGATTTTATCACTTTAAACGTTATTTTTTTTTTTTTTTACACAGGGCGGATAACATTGTATATTTATCTTAAATATGTTGCACTGAAGAAGCATGTTTATACATTCATAGTGTTTTGACCCCACTCTGGGGGTTAACTATTTACTCATAACTAGGACCCTAACAGATGTTACCACCCCGTGTCAGGGTGAACCTGTGAACAATAGCAATTAAGAAATTATTTCACGCTACTCAAAACTTCCCGATCAGAGGTCTTGCTGCTGAATGTAGCTTATCGTCATACCCAGAGCGGATAGCATAGAGTATATGTAGATTAAATATGTTGCATTGAAGAAGCAATGATTTATGACGGTTAAGCGTTAATTGCTGCCGTCATAGTTGAATAACATGTGACCTTCTCAGCAGAGTTTTACTCAGATGAATGAATTTTGGGGTCAATTCTTACATTGCCGATTTGCAACAATAAGCCTCTATGAAGTTGTTTTAAGTGGAATTGAAAAAGAAGAAACTGTGGGTTTTTTTCACTAGTCATTAAATGAAAGAGAATGACCAGATTGGAAACTACGGTTATTACTACTACCTCTTGACGTCACACTTCTACCCCCTAAGTCCAAAGTGTATGGAATGTAGAACTATTCATGTCGTGATACTACATCCGTTGTACTAAAATAGAATCGACGAGTTCAAATTCCAACGGAGACAGTTTTTGTTCCTTTAGCGCTAATCCCCTTGGGGAATGCATGAACTCACTTCTCACCAACAGCTATCGTTTAAATGGCATGTCAAAGTTCTGTGGATTTACTTGGCAACCACTCTAGGAAAACAAGGCAACAGAAAACTACGCAATTGTCTTTCTCGGGAACAAGCACGGAGAGGTTCAGTTTACAGATATTAAAAAAAATGAAAGGAATGTGTGGAGAGTCATGATCGTTTACGTTCTGTAGGTACATGGTATTTAAAGAACGAAGTGATCCTGCTTAGTATAGTGAGTAAATGAATTATCGGTACAAATTAAACATATAATCAACCACTAACCGTAACATTGCCATTAAGTATTCATCGATTCGTATGCTACGGTTTATAAACCCTTTGCAGATTATTTAAATATTTTAGATTGTAAGAATCTTTTGAAGATAATATGGGTTAGTGATAAAAGTCTTACTAATTAACCCATAGCTGAGGGAGAAGTATTGGATTCATACATACATTCAGGATGTATCTGATTCATTCTGCCATATTGTATCTTGAGAAGAATCAGATTAGAGGTAAAATGGAGTCTTATTGCCTTATGTGGGTTGGAGCCGTTCAAGTTTCACTTTCAAGTTTTGACAGAGTTCAAATTACGCGAAGTTTCAATTCCTGCGACAAGTCTCCCCCAACATCTTCTTCTTAATGTGCTGTGTCTCATCAGGTTTTCCACATCTTCCAGTCCCTTGTACGTTTTAATAAACTTTGTCTTTCTGCTATTCCTCTTAAGCCCTGTACCACCATCCATTTACTCAAGCACACTAAATATATTATTGCTTGTTTTTCTCTGTCCCTCTTGCCCTCTACTGTCCCATGAGTGTCAGATTTTCCAATCCCTCATTATATGCCCCAGTAACCCTACAGACACCAGTGCGAGAATCATCGCGAGGGCTGAGCAATTTTTGTCCTTGGGTCATATATACGCGTATGCGTATCCCACATTAAACCGACCTTGTATCGACGATGCGGTCAGAGAAATTATTGTTGATTAGGATCTTTTTAATGTTGCTAAGTTCTTTATAGAAGATATTACTTTGGCTCGGTAAATCATGTTTTTTTTTTTTTATAACAGCTATTTTGTATCTGTGAGGACATTCACTTTTGTAATTAAGTACGAGTTTCTGCTATTGTGATTCTTGTAAATAGAGGTGGTAAAATTTTAAATATTGGCATCGATTAATACGTTATTGTTAACACTGGTTTCGTAAGTAAAGTGTAAGATAGTTATTCTAAAAGGTTTCTTTCAGATTTTGTATTTCCTCTAAACTGTTTGCGTATATGAATATGTTGTCGATGAAGCATGCGTATATGGGGCGGGGGCTTGGTGGAATTATGGAAGAATTTGTTTTCCACATGACACATGTAGAAATTAGATGGAATCTATCCAAGGAGTGATCCAATCGTTACGTCGTCTGTTTGTTATGTCGCCATAATGGTCGTAAAATGGTACTTGTGTCATGCAGGACAGAACAAGATTTCGTAGAATAGTTGGTCTAATTTTAGGAGGTGGCCACGACGGCTGATTGTATACGTTCTATAGAACAATGTCTATAGTTCCTATAACTGGGATATTAGTGAATATGGTTTCTTTCTATGTTAGTTAATAAATAAAATAAAATAAACAAATAAATCGTATTCATTTTATGCGGTGTCGTTCCCAACAGCCATTACGAATGACATCACTGTACACCAATTCAAACGTCTAGCTTCACAAAGAATACCAGGATGTAGACAAAGGAATTCTAACGACTACATAGACACCACATCGGAAAATTGGAAAAATATGTATGAAAAAATTAAATAGACAAACGTTGTCGGTACATTTTAATCAAGCATGTCTGTCTAATTATATATATATATATCGGTTTCTACGTATGAGGATCTGACTGCTTATTGATTCAGTTATGAAAGTTTGTTCGATAATCTTAAGTGGCATTTAAGACCCGCTAGGGATTTATAAAGGATCCCACATATGGAGCAAGTGTGAGGACTGTGAGATGGGATCACTTTTAGATTGGCTGACCTTTTAGATCTCGCTCTCGCTTCTTGAAGATGATTCAGACAAGCAGATTGAAAATTGCTGAGTCCACTAAAACACGTTGATCTCCATTCTACCCGCTCCAAAGCTAAGCGCTCATATATATATCCGCCATAAATAGACAAAAAAAATGAGGAACGAGCTAGCTAACCAGTTTCGAATCTCGCTCAAGGGAGGTAAATCGAGGTTAATAAATATGTATATATTATCAATAAAATGAATGAAATCAGAGGGAAACATATATATATATATGATAAAAATATACTTTTAAGGTATACTATATTTATGGGTTAAAGTAATTGATTTCAAGGTTATAGCGTATGTAAATATAAAGTAGATATTGAGTTCAAATTCCAGCGGCGGCAGTCTGTTTCATACTTAAACGAAATCTTCAGGCCATGCCCTGATATTACGTTTCAGCAGGAAACAGACTATATATATATATATATATATATATATATATATATATATATATATATACGGTTATATTAAAATATTTTTACAAACTTAGTGGGCGGGTTCTTTATGCCTTTATGTTTTACGGTAGACGCTGTTAAATGTGCAACCTAAGATACCTTAGTTCTGGTTGGTCCATACTGCTTTAACTGAGATCTTGGGGATGAGCCAGCTGTTTGCAAGATGGGCCCAAAAAAATGCTGACACCTGAGCAGAAGCTGAAAAGGGTTGATATTTTCAGGATATTTCTTATTCGCTTCCAGGCTGACTCAGAATTTCCACCGCAGATTAGTAACGAGATAAAACCTGGTCTCATCACTTTGAACCTGAATCAAAGATTCAAAGCAATTAGTGGACATACTTTAGTTCTCCACACTCAAAGAAGTTCAAGCAGGCAGCGTCTATTGGCAAGGTAATGGCTTTTTGGTGTATGTGTGTGTAGGGGGGATTCCAAAAGCATAATCATGATAGACTACCTGGAAAAGCGAAAAACTAATAATGGACAGTACTATGCTTCAGAATTAAGACAACTGAAAGAAGCAATCAAGTCGAAAGGCAGAGAGAAGCGATGGGCATGTGTACTCTTGCTCCAAGATAACACTGCTCAAGTGTAGCTTTGAATTGCTACACCGTCCCCCTTACTCACCATACTTAGCTCCATCTGACGTCATCCCGTTTCCTAAACGCAAATGCCAACTGTGTGGTCGCCATTTTGGAAACAATGAGATCATATGGGCTGTGGAGGAGTTTTTTTTGGGGGAGGGGGTTCAGGACGCCATCTTCATCAGTGATGGGATTGCAATGCTTGTGCACTGATATCAAGGGGGGACTATATTGAAAAATAGTGAAAAACTGTCTTGTTTCTTCAACTCCTTACGCGTGAGTCTTAGAATTTTTTGAACGACCCTCGTAGGATGATTGATATTACGTAACAGTTTACTTCTCTTTTCTTCGTTTCTAACGAGATTTTCCTGTTTCTTAATACTTTGCTTAGCTTTTGGAAGGCATATTTGGCTATCACGATACGCCTTCGGATTTCGGTTTAGGCCTTTCCGTCTTCTCTTTCTGAAATTTATTACAGCATGCATCACCATCTAAAACTCAAACTCATGATGATAAAGTTGTCTGAGTGTTACTATGTCACAACAGAGAGGAGATGTATTAAACCCTGGAATAGATATACTATACTCCGGTAAAAAATGGGGATGTAATTCTTTTCCATTAATATATATATATATATATATATATATATATATATATATATATATATATATTATGTTGGTGCAAAAATAATGTCATTTTTTGTCATATTTTTAACGTCAAAAATTTATTTTTGCACCAACCTAATATATATATATATATATATATATATATATATATATATATATATATATATAGATGTGAAAAATGTGTGTATATAAATATAAATAAATATATATATATGTATAATTATTTATATATTATATGCGCGGTACTTATTAGAAAGCGCTCAATATCAGGGATAGAGCTAACATATATGGGTGGATAGATGTGAGCTTGTGACCCTGGGTTTCACGCTTTAGCGATCGTCAGACAAACTGATTAATTTTAAAAAAAGTTTTGGTTTTATGTAGATTGCGTGTATTGGTGTTATTATGGAAGTGGTGGGGGAAACTTCGTCGTTTTTTCATCGTACTGACGCAAACATCGATGTATGCAGACACATATACATACTTGGTCGTCCGTCGGGGCTCATACATATATAAACATATGTGGGCAGTTTCGGATATGACATATGTATGTATACAGGTGGTGTTGTGTCTATACATACGCATTTGTATGTTGAAATTTAAAGATTGGAAGTGCGGCGGAAATGTCTCGTGAATGTCTCGTGAATGTATACATGTCATATATTTTTTTTTTCCCGCTGAATAATATTTCCTCGCGTGTATGTATATACGTGTGGTGGGATTTGTGTGAAATTATTATAGGTAACAATTATTTATATTTATTTTTAAATTTTGAAAAAAATGGCGGTTTATTTGTTATATTTAAAGCTGGTTATTTGTTTGTTTTTGACTGTGTATATGTAACAGGTAGAAATTTGTAATCCTTATTGGTTATTTATATGGTGATGTTTAATATTTAATATGCTGGGTGAGAGGGTAGTTTGATTTAATAACGGGTCTATATGATATGATATGATAGTAATGTTGCAAGGGATTGGAGGCAATGATAATATAATTAGCTAATAGTTATTGTAAATTGGTAGAAATTGTAAATTGGTAGAAATGATTAGTAACGGTGGTGGGAGAATGATGAAACCATGAATGTAGTTATAGTGGTGGTAGCTAAAGAGTGGTTGTTGGTGTTTTATTTTATTTTGTTATATGTATCAATTTATTTTGGTATAAATCCTGATAATAGGTATTCTGTATAAAATTATGGTAGTTGAAGATTGCTATAATATTTTAATTTTTAATTTTTAATTTACAAAAATATTATTGTTTATTATATTAAAGCTCGCTATTTCCTTGTTTATTTGTGACTGTGTATATGTGGCTGGTAGAAATTTCAGTTTGTAATCTTCAACTACCATAATTTTACACAGAATACCTATTATCAGGATTTATACCAAAATAAATTGATACATATAACAAAATAAAATAAAATAAAATAAAACACCAACAACCACTCTTTAGCTACCACCACTATAACTACATTCATGGTTTCATCATTCTCCCACCACCGTTACTAATCATTTCTACCAATTTACAATTTCTACCAATTTACAATAACTATTAGCTAATTATATTATCATTGCCTCCAATCCCTTGCAACATTACTATCATATCATATCATATAGACCCGTTATTAAATCAAACTACCCTCTCACCCAGCATATTAAATATTAAACATCACCATATAAATAACCAATAAGGATTACAAATTTCTACCTGTTACATATACACAGTCAAAAACAAACAAATAACCAGCTTTAAATATAACAAATAAACCGCCATTTTTTTCAAAATTTAAAAATAAATATAAATAATTGTTACCTATAATAATTTCACACAAACCCCACCACACGTATATACATACACGCGAGGAAATATTATTCAGCGGGAAAAAAATATATATGACATGTATACATTCACGAGACATTCACGAGACATTTCCGCCATACTTCCAATCTTTAAATTTCAACATACAAATGCGTATGTATAGACACAACACCACCCGTATACATACATATGTCATATCCGAAACTGCCCACATATGTTTATATATGTATGAGTCCCGACGGACGACCAAGTATGTAATAAAATCATTTTGAACAGAATGAACAGAATGAAATAGATAGATAGATAAATATCTCATTCTGTTCAATATCTATCTATCTATCTATCTATCTATCTATCTATCTATCTATCTATCTATCTATCTATCTATCTATCTATCTCATTCTGTTCATTATCTATCTATCTATCTATCTATCTATCTATCTATCTATCTATCTATCTATCTATCTAATATCTAAATTGTCCGCTGCATACAACCGCTTTCTAAGATCAATGGTGAAAAAAGTGGATAAAGCCTGGTGGTTTTGGCAAAGGTCATCCTTCTTTGAACATTGTGGACTGCCCTTACAAAATCACAAAGAACTGTACCAAATAACAAAAACTACATTACTTGAAGACTACCAACCGCTGCAACAACGTAAATGTATAGCACATGCAACTAAAAGAGAAAATAATGACATAATCAACATGTTAACATTCCACACGACTTCAAACAAAAGGTTAGCAAGGAAACCTTCGTTAATACTGAAAGACCAATAACTGTTACTCGGTTTGAGAAATCTGTTTTTCTGAAAAAAATGTTTTAATATAAAATATTTGTAAATCTCAGCCAACATTAGTACTGGTTGCTCAGTCAATGAATACTAAGTGTTTCCTTATAAGGGAACGGTTGATATTACCATTAACGTGTCTCCATATATGCGTGTTTTTCATCTGTCAAAGAATTTTTATTTTCTGAATTTTGTTTTAGTGTTATTTTTATGCTTTGGACTTTAAACTTCTTAGTGAAGAGTTAGTAGGATTTGTATCTCCAAGAAAAAAAAACATTAATGCAATTTTTACTCGCAAAGAAAAAGTAAGTATCCACATATTTTGACTTAAAATAAAACACAAAGGGTTGATAAGCGGTAAAAAAAGAATTCAAATCTTCTAACACCATTTGTCAAGATTTTTATGACGTCCATCCTGTACAAGGTCCAAGAGCCACTCGTGGTAGAGGGTTACAAAGTAAGAGGCTCAGTTTATGCGGATATGTGTGGAAGATAACGGTTAACCATAGACTTAAACAGATTCAGATTGTAGTAATCGGGGAAGCAACCTGTTGGAAGTCGCTTCCACAGAGCTGCTGCACTTGAGAAATCAGTTTTCCTAAATAAAAAAAAATGTTTTATGGGAAAGATTTTATAAATTCCAACCGAACTCAGTGCTAGCTGCTCGGTCAATGAATATCAAAGGTTTCCTTAGAGGGAAACGGCTAAAATTACAGTTGCAATCTATGCGTGTTTATTGCTGTATAATGAGACATAAAAGCGTATATTTACGGTAGTTACATTGAATGTTAGGTTGTCTATAAGGTAAAAAAGATAATAACCACTTCTTTTTTTATAACAAAGGAAGAAGGAAAAAAGTGAGTGCGAACGATGCTTTCCAAAATCTAAACAGAAATATCTAAAAAAAAAAAAAACAAAAAACAAAAAATAAGAAAAATTCGTTAGAAACAAAGAAGAGTGTCTCTTTGTTTCTAATTGTCACGACCGTAAATGCTGGACAATCTCTCCATAGGAAGAGAAAACTAAAAGCAACAAAAAGGAGATTCTACAGAAGGATACTAAGAATTCCATGGACGGCACGAATAAGCAACGAGAAAGTCTTAAAAGAAAATGCTAACAAAAAGAACACTTTTACACAGAATCAGACAGAGACAGCTGAAATTTCTTAGGCACATAATGAGAAAGTGGGGTAACACCTCGACGTGGTGTAATTGTTAGCAAGCTTGTCTCGCTAGAACAATTACGTCTGAGTAGTGAGTTCAATCCTCACTGGGTGCACCATACTTTCGGCCTTGTGCCACATGTAAACTACGCTTAGAAAATCGACAACGGGTACTTTAACAGGGTATAATGGATAGCAAGCTAGTCTTACTAAATCAGTTACGACTGAACAGTGAGTTCCATCCTCACTGGGTGCACCATACTGTCGGACTCGCGCCACATCTAAGCTATGCTTAGAAAATCACTAACATGCTTGCCTCGCTCAAGATCAATTACGACTGAATAGTAAGTTCGATTCTCGCTGGGTGCCCCATATTTTCGACCTTGTACTGCAGTTAAGCTACACTTAGAAAATCATCATAATGAGGAAAGAGGGTTTGGAAAATTTGAGACTGACGAGTAATACAGAGGGAAAGATAGACAGGGAAAGGTAGTGTGCCATCTACCTGACGAGCTGATGTGAATGGATGGCGGGTAGCTTGGCAAAAGGAGAAGAGTGCTAACGGTCGTAAAGGGTAGGAAATTGAACGTACACTTCACATTGTAGAAGAATCGATTAACTTCAACAACCAATAGTTTTTAAAAGGAAGTTTTGTTCCTGTTTGATCATTAACTTAAGACTGGCACACCTGCAAAGTTTTTCCCAAACTGGTTTACGCAACCTAATCAAAGGTTTTTTTTATATTAGTTATCCACCTACCTGCACTATATATATATATATATATATATATATATATATATATATATATATATATATATATATATATATATATATATATATATATATATATATATATATATATATATATATATATATATATATATATAAAAAAAAAAAAAAATAAAAAAAAACACCTTTGAAGTGAAAATATATATATACAGAGAGGGTAATAGAGCCTGGGGTGTGTATAGGACTCGCCTTATTAACAACTGTTCTGCACAATCGACATGAACTTGGCACATGATTCATTAAAAACCCACGTACAAATAATTTTACAGCTTCCTGTATGGTAGCTTGGATGTGTCACACGTCGAAAGTAGGGGGCACCCAGTGAGGATTGAACTCACTACTCACCCGTAATTGTTCTAGCGAGACAAGCTTGCTAACCATTACACCACCTCGAGGTGACCCAGCTTCTTGTATGTTCATGTGGACGAACGGTGGAGTAATAAATAGCACGTCTTGGATTGAGAGCAGAGTTCGAATTTCAGTTGAGTTCATTGCATTCACGTACGTGCTAGTACCCTTGGAAAAGGTATGAATCCACCCAGCTCTGGCTAAATAGCAGGATAGACTTGACCATATAGCCTTGATTGGCAACCAGTCTAGAAGGAAGAAACTCTGAATTCAAACCACCTGCTGCGTTGTAGGTCTTGCCTTTTGAACTTCTTAGCGGAAGGACGATATAATCTCAATATTTCCTGCAAGCTATTACACTATACTAAGTATTTACCCTCTTCCCCATGAAGGTAGGATGTGACACAAGGTCAGTTTAATGTGGGGGTGCCCATATGTGTACCTATGGGACAAGGACGAAAATTGCTCGACCGCTGTTATGCAGGCGTTGGCATTCACCAAACCTCCTCCTCCTTTAGTGCAATGAGAAAGGTGTTGCCTCAGAGTTGAAATCCCCAGGACGTGGCCTTTCTGTAGTTTAAAGAGGAGGACAGATACCACGCTTTGATCCCAGTCCGATGAAAATGCAAAGAAAGAAATCTTTAAACAGTTGTTATTTATTTATTTGGACTAACTGTTTAAATTACCAGCCTCATTTTTGAAAGACTAAAATAAAAAGAGAAGAAAACTGTGTGGGCACTTACCTTTCCTGAACTCTTCACGCCTTTCCATAGACTAAAGTACAGGATAGTGAATGTGGTTAGAGTACACAGAGCCAGTTGCCATTTGATATAACCAAGATCGTCAATACCGTTACTACGGTGGATACTTAAAACTTCACGTCTGAAAAGATTAAATAAATAAAAACAGAGATTAGATATTAGATGCAAATCGTACTACACATACATTAGGGAAACTGGATCATGAAAAAAAAAATGTATATAATTCAAAGTTGTCTTAACGGTTAACAGAATTGGTGAATCTAGTTCAGACAAGAGCACCACTCACAAAGGGTAGGGGGAAAAGTCAGTACTATATTCAACTCAATGGTCGAATTCACCGAAACGTTTAGAGTAAACCTTAAACGATGATCAGTTGATCTAATGGTCTGATAATAACCGCCATTCAGTGTATTTGTATTTCCCCTTTATCTATCTATCTATCTATCTATATATATATATATATATATATATATATATATATATATATATAATATTATATATATATATATATATATATATATATATAATATTAGTGGTCAATATATATATAAATGTATATAATATTAGTGGTCAATATATATATAATATTAGTGATCAATATATATATATATATATATATATATATATATTCTTTCTTGCTCTGTCCTGGACATTGAGCTCTACCTGGATTCTATCCTCTTTGAAATTTATATATATATATATATATATATATATATATATATATATATATATATATATATATATATATATATATTTCAAAGTGGATAGAATCCAGGTAGAACTCAATGTCCAGGACAGAGCAAGAATATAATATAATATAAAAGGCTCAAACACTAATATTCCATGGTTATAATTTATTACATTGGAATCGTAATCACGATCTAATTCATCAGACTTACAAATTCAAAAAGAAATCGAGAAATGAAACTCCGGTTTTCCGAATTTTTTTGAATCTGTAGGTTTGACGAATTGGATCGTGATTACGATTCCAATGTAATAAATTATAACTATGGAATATTAGTATTTGAGCATTATATATATATATATATATATATATATATATATATATATAGTGGACTCTCCTGTCGTATTCGGCGTATGAGTGTCAAGCAGCTCAGTTCCTAGGAACCGACAGCCAGACACCAGAACATATGATTTGATTAAAGTGGTGAAGACTTCGTGCAGAAGCAATCACAGTTTTTACGCACTACGTGCCCAAACCACCCTCCGCAGGTTTTGAACTCAGTCCTTCTCCTAGACCATCCTGCTATCCAACTATTTAAAGAAGTGAATGGATTCGGCTGGAATTTGAACTCGGCTCTTCGACTCCTCAATCCGAGCCGCTATCTATTACTCCACCGTGCCTCTATATATGCGTGTAAGTGTGTGTATATGTGTGTGTGTCCATACACATGTGCGTGTGTGTACATGCAATACCTTCCATTCCCGTCTGGTACCTTTTGTCTGGTACCTTTCGTCTGGTACCTTTCGTCTTTTATCCATTGAAATGGATAAATTCTGTATTAGTCCTTCGAATGGTGGTTTTAATTTTATTTTTCATTTTTTTTTTAGCGTTCACAGTTAAACTTCTATTTTTGACACGAACTCAGTCCGACCCGGGTTTGATAAAACAGACGACCGATATCTTCGTTTGCCGAAATAGGCTATTCTCCATATGGGGTGATTTGGGATTTTATTGTTTATTAATTATATTGCTCTCTAATAATTAATACATTGAGCACTTCTGTGGATCAGTTTTAATATTTTATATTACTCGGATCCATTTGGATTATATACCAACGGATTTGTTACCTTTACTATATATATATATATATATATATATATATATATATATATATATGTGTGTGTGTGTGTGTGTGTGTGTGTGTGTGTGTATGTGTTATGTATAACTTAGCCCAATACAGAAAGCTTGTGATACGCCATTCATCCGAGTAGGAAGAGCCCGTTTTATTAGAAAACTAGTGGGAAATATGTATCGAAGCTCAACTAAATAGATTCAATAATCTATCTCCTCTGTGTCTGCCTGTCTCTTTGTCAGCCCTCTCTCTCTCTCTCTCTCTCTCTCTCTCTCTCTATATATATATATATATATATATATATATATATATATATATATATATGTATATATATGTAAAACTTGTACTTTGAGAATCTTTTGCAACGAATACCAAAAAGTTTTGCTGCAGTAATCATGGCTAAAGGAGGATATTTTGATGAGAGTAAAATTTAATCATGAAATGCTCTTTTCATTTTTTTCATAAAACTTAAAATAAAAAAATCACGTCTCATTTTTAACCATGTATAATAATTTTCTATTATTTAAAGCACAAAACAAGTACTACCAAGAGGTAGCCTCAAACTTTTGAACTGTAATGTTCGTGTGTGCCTGTTTGCGAAGACAGAAAAACCATGATACTGGGGAATATATTGAAGATGTGTGGTTCCCATGAAAATCAATAATTTATTGTCATCTGAAGCTACAATATCTTTTTATCAAGGGAAAACCTGTTGTTGTCAAAAGTTAACGTTAGCAGTCATTATCAAGAAAACAAAATGGTGAGAGGTGTAATGTCATTGTCTGTTACGCTGTAAACACTAGTCTTCTCATTGATTGGTCTATATTCAGTGATGCCATATTATTGACCACAAAAATGCCCGTAGGAGAACAGTTATGTCTTTCTTTATATAGCATCGCCAATCCTTAATTACGTAGTCGATGATGCCATGGTCTGAACCAGAAAGAAAGGAAACCACGAGGAATTCTCCTTAACATTCGCACACTTTCTCTTTTACCCTAGCCAACACTAAACTAAATAAATAAAAACAATTTCTAAAAACAAATTAAAAGAGGGTTGGGTGAATAACTGGGAAATAAAAAAAAAAAATGAATCAGACTGCTTCTTTCAATAGACGGGTTTTTACAATGTCCTCTTGTAAAAATAATACGTTGACTGAATAGACGAGCTCGAAAGTGATTTCTGACTAAAGGACCGCTATTAATTTTTTTTAAAGAGAAAAGTGTCAGTGTTCGGCCATCTTTATCAAGGACGTCCATATTCAGAATTTTAAAAAGCTTTTTTAGAATGCATTTGAGTAAATGAGAGTTGCAGACAAGATATCGAACTTGTCTAATGCTGAACTTTGATCTAAAATTATAGAAATATTTAACGAATCAATATCAATCATTCCTTCTTCATCAAATATACATAACCTTAAATAAATTTTAAAATTGCACAACACAACATACACACACAGACAGATATATATATATATATATATATATATATATATATATACAAGAAGCGACAAAAATTACAAGGAATTTGATTTGAATAGTTTAATATATATATATATATATATATATATATATATATATATATATATATATATATATATATATATATATATTTGTGTATTTAGGCAGCAATCCTTCTTTCATGCACATTCCATTGAATACGACAGACAAGGTGCTTTTATTTAGTTTTTTATAAAATTTCTCATGCGATCTAATTTTTTTGTTTTTTGTTCTTGGATGATAAATTATATAAAAACTGTCTGAATGTTCTTTTTATCCGAACGCTTTTGGCTATACATTTAGCCATTTTCAAGGATTAAATATTTTCACTGTTAAATAAGAAATAGTTTGTTGTATGTATGTTTTATGAAATGTTTTGTTTTTTCAAAACACAGTCAAGATATTGTGTCCATGTTCAAATTTAATATTATTAAGTGTTGGTTTGTTTGTTTGTTTTTATTAATAAGGCTTAACTGCAGTACAAGGTCGAAATATATCTCATGTTACGAGGTTTATGTAGAGTGCTCGATGGTTTTCATTTAACATTGAATTCACACAAAAAAATTGCAAAAAAAAACATTTAAAAAAACGAGTTTTTCGTGTTACTTAAAATAAAAATTTGAACAACTTCCTCATTTTTTATCCGATTTTCTTCAAACAAACTGTTTAAAATCTCGTTTTCGGACATACCTTCCTGGTTTTTCATTCGATACCTCTCAAATGTGAATTACATATGACACAAATTGTCTTGCGTGAATGTTTGGTTTAGATTATTTCAGTTAAGTGGACGAAATCTGGGACAAACTAGGTGCAAAATCGGCTTTTGACATTTAGTTAATAGTTTCTTCATATGATTCCATCCTAAATTGACATTCGAACAACTTTTGATAATCCTTCTCAAAAAATTCAAAGATTGTTTGAGAACGATTATTGAAGCGTTAAAAGGGAAAAATCCCGAAGAACCTCTTATTAACCCCAGCTTTACAGTAAACGTATGGAAAAGAAGCGGGTGTTATTCGTTTGCCCTTGCAGTTGAATCAAGCTCTGACGCTTCATCCCGGTTTTTGCTTGATTATTAGATTTGTTAACAATGCCATACAATTTGAAAGTTATTACGGGCATGGGAAATTTACTGAATATCTAAAACATTGAAATAATTTAACTCCGAACAACGACCGCTTAAGGAGTTTTATCGATGGAATTCCTTTATTAAGAACAATCAAACACTTTGCGAAGGACATACCGTAAAAAAAGATGATGGTGAGGATTAGCTTGATGCATGCAAGGGGGGATGCAGGCAGAGATTTCTAGATAGAGGTGTGCCGAGTTGATCATCGGTTCTCGTATCCTACTGAGCACTTATATATATTAAGTATGTGTAAAAGTTTCCAACGAAAAATCAGTTTTCAACTGTATTCACTTTCTATTATTTGACAAATAGTGATGGTACTTTTACGCATGCCTAATATATATATATATATATATATAAATTCATGAATCATTCATACAAAAAACAAATATAGAGGTTAATGATTTAAATGGCGAGAATACATCATCACAAACAATATAAATAAGATACACCAACCCCGAACCTGTATATGAATGATATGATCCCTGTTTATAAATTCCAGTTGCATAAGGTCTTTTTAATTTTTTACAAGCTTTCGTCTGTTCCTACAGGCATCCTCAGGTATGGAAATAGGTTTTGTTCTTGTTTTTACTTCTCGGTAATAAGAGGACAACGAAAATAGAGATGTAATCCAAAAAAATATAGTTCATGCCATATTGACGGAAAATCTACCAGTAAAAAAGAATTCTCTTATTGCTATATTTGTACAAAAACGCACAACCTTAAAATTTAAATTCAAACTCAGCGTTGCGACCGCACGTTCCAAAACAATAACACGTTTCTCATAGCATTTTTTCGGATTTTTTTTGTATGAATGATTCATAAATTTATAAATTATAATTGCACCTTTTAATTGAAATATATATATATATATATATATATATATATATATATATATATATATATATATATATATATATATTCCTTCTTTCCTTTCTCTTCCTCCTTCCCGCCCTTCTATCTCTCTCTCTTTCTTTCTTCCCTTAATTTTCTTTTTCGTTTTCCCTTACCCCTTCTTTTCCTTTCTCCTTTTTATCCCGATATATCTGTCTGGATCGGTTGGTCCCATTTCTAAAAAGACTTTTGGTCGGAAGAGATGAATATAAAAATGTTCATGAATTAAATTATAAACGATATGCATTTTTAAGTTTTTTCTTGATTTATCATTATATATATATATATATATATATATATATATATATATATATATATATATATATATATATATATGTCAAGGATTGTGTTTCGCCAAATCAAAACGCTTACTTTTTGTAAGTAAACGTTCTTAAAGCAATCAGCCTTAGTATTTATAGTGTTCGATACAAAGAGATAGTGCATTAGTAATAATAATAAAAAAGAAGAAAAAACACTTAAATCTTCAGCTATTTTGTCCCTGCTCTTTGTTTAAAACAATTTCAAATAGCTTTCAAGCAATAACATCCTTTTAGGAAAAATTAATGACTATTAAGAAAAATACACTTTAGGATAACTAATTCAGTTTTGCAATCAAATCTCTTTATCAGTGGAGGTGATCACCACGAAAATCAGAGTAAGGGTAAAATAAGTGAACAGTTAATTTTATTTATTAGTTGGTTGGTTAATATATTTAGCGGCATATCAACCTCTATGGGTTATTTAATGCCCAAATCTAAATATCCTGCACGCAGTTATATGCTTTCAGCTACAGACACATTGTCCATAATTTTACACTCCCAGGCTAATGGCATGTTTTTCAGATATATACTTTGTAGATCATAAAATGTATTCTTAGTCATTTTACTATAAAATGTATTTTAATATGTTTTTTTAGTGTTACATTGATTGTCATCTTGCTATAAAAATGTATTATTGGTCATTTTATGATAAAACTGTACTGTTGATTTTTATTTGTGTTTTTACCATTTGCTCATAATTGGGACCCTAATAAGGGCTACCACCCCGGGTCTGTGTGGGCCTGGGAAGAACAGCAGTTAAAAGTTACTTCCACGTTCCTGAAAACCTCCAATCTCGCAATCAGGGGCCTTTCTGCTGGATATAGTTTATCGTCATACTCAGGACGCAATTATATATATATATATATATATATATATATATATATATATATATATATATATATAATTCAGCCATTGTCTCTTTCCCATTGCAGAACATAACGCCCGTCAGATCATGAACCATAACCTGTTACGCTAGGCCATAATATGTTTTCCTTCTCTTTTACTGTTTACCCTAAGGCCAAGTCTGCCCTACTATTTTACCCATGATTGGTAAGGGAGAAAAGATGGATTCAAGTTTTCCTAAGGATATTAATGAGACGTGGACGCAATAAACTCAGCTGGAATTTGAAAAATGTACGTCGATTCCATTTTCAGTATCGATTACATCATCAACACATCCACACACACACACATCCACACACACACACACATATATATATATATATATATGTGTGTGTGTGTGTGTGTGTGTGGGAGAGAGTTAGGGAGGTGTTTCTGTCTGTGTTTGCGCTGGTTGTATATGTGTATGTGAATGTATGCGCGTGCCCTTGTCTCCTATAATATTGACGCAACACAATTGGAGAACCTTGAAAGGGATCGGATCGGCAGGCGGTCTCTCTGCGTCGCCGGAGTGGCGCACTTCGAGGAAGAGAGACGAGGAGCGCTCGATGAGAGGCGACGCCAGCGTCATCTGCTACCTTCCAATTCTTCACCGGGCATGTTTCCCTGCCAGCTGTGCCCGAACGGGCTGATATCTCATTTGGCAGCCCACAGATTATGGACGGAGATGGAAGGACAGCGTTGTCATCAGCAATGACGGACTGCCCTATAGAGAGAGAAAGAGAGAGAGAGAGAGAGAGAGAGAGAGTGTGTGTGTGTGTGTGTGTGTGTGCAATAAAATGTTATATACTTTTTCTTTACTAAATATTCACCCAGTATAAGGCTAAAGATAACTCAAGAAATAGGCTTCAAATTGCCATATAGATGATTGAAGTTGCTGTATAGTCGTAATGAAAGGAATATATAAAGATTATGAGGATATGCAATAGATAACTGTCGACTCGAAACTTTAACAGGTTAAGATTGCAGTGATCAGGTAAGCATCCCCTCGGGAGTTTGTTTTACACAATAATTGTTTTGGGGAAGAACCTGTTTGGGTGGGAGTTCTTTCTTAATGGAATATGTAGGGGATGAGAATGATTCAACTCTGTGTACGTGGCATGATGGGTCTTAACTGTAAAGGTCAGAACTGGTGGAACTTAGGAATAAAAGTCGTCTGTTTGCCACGTTTCGTCTGTGGAAAAAAGGGTGTGGTGGTTAGAAGTAATTTGTCACCCACAATGTCGCGTAAACGCTTTTAAACGCCGTCAAGGCTGGGAAGTGAGGTTTGGTCAGCACAACTCCATTTTTGGTCAAGCAATGTTCAATTTTTGTCGACTTACGGCCCTATCACGTTGAAACACCAGTTCTTCTACGATAACTGAAGTCAAGCAACGTCTAGCCTGGTCAGTACCTAGATGTGTAACCGATTTATAATACCAGGGGTTGTAAACTTGGGGCTGTGGGTGGGGTAATGGCTTAGAATTGGAAATCGGAGCGCCGAGTTCCAATTCCAGTCAGGTTCATTATATTCACTTACGCGCAGACACCCTTGGTAACGATATGAATCCGCCTCTTCTTCCCCAGCTATAAGTTAATTAGTAGAACTCGTAACAGTAAAGTCTTTATTGTCTCCAAAAATTTCTTACAATCTAAAAATCATTTCCGGCTTTAAATAACCTTCAAAAGGTTGATAAACCGTATAAAAGAAATCCATTGATCACTCAACTATTTTTGTTATATTTTGTCAAAGCAAAAATATTTTTAAACCATATCGATACCTAATTGTGATACTGTAATACACATTCTGACGATCTCTTTTAAATGCCTATAGTGTAACAATTTCATCAGTCATGAATTATATAAATACATTTTCTCATTCTACTGAAAATATATGTAATATATATAGAGTTTTATAAGCTAAAAGCAATTGCTGTGAATTTTTCACTGGCCAATCTTATAATAAAAATAAACATTATGAAAATTCTAGAGTGAATAAAGTTTTGACAACGAGTGTTTAACAGCAATTCCTATGTTGTGAGAAAAATATTAGTGAATAACAAAAAGCCGTACGTCATATGGCGTAGGGTGAAAGCTTACTCGAAGAATTCCGTTGTGGAGGACACCGAGACACTTGAGTTATATGTGACGTTGGACAGTAGTGTTGTTTCGTTGAACCAATCAAGTTGCCAACAATTTTTCGTGTTCCATTTGTTGTTGCATGTCATCCAGGGCAGCGACGTAGTGAATGATGAGAAAAGGTAGTAAAAACTCCATCCGATTACAATATTGTAATAAAATGCCACGATGTATGACATGAAACATGATGCATAGCCAACACCTGCAGAAGGAGAGAAGGTGAAAAGGCAACGAGCGAAAATTAAGCGATAAGAGTCAAAAGTCATAATAAAGTAATTTAAATATTAATTGCATTATAAAAAAGAAAAAAAAATCAACATCATTTACTCACTTTCGTTTAATGGGCATTAAATTATGTCACTTAGCATCCTCCATAATTTACCTACAATTTTCAGTTAACCTGATGAATATTTAGGAGCGCCTCTTAAATTAAATTTAGAAATGTTGAAAAACTGACATTTTTACTTTTCTTTATAAATATTTGTTGCAAAATAAAATCCTCACATTTGCCTTGATAACGTTCATCAGAGGACGAAACAACCCTTTTAGATAAGTTTTCCTTTTCCTTTTGTCTTTATTCACACACACACACACACACACACACAGACACACACACACACACACATATATATATATATAGCGCAAGCGTGAAACATTGGCGATGATTACATCACTGACTTCTAGTGTCCCCATTGTTCAGACTTGGGTTGAGTTGCGAAGCCACCTCAGGAACCACTGATTCAAAGTATTCTTCAGACCTGAAGGGCAACCATCACACATACACACACACACACATAGACAGAGACATACACATACATACACACTGACGCACAGGCAGACACACAAACACGCATATATATATTTGTTAGCATACTAAATAGAAAATGTACTTAATAAACCGAACGGAATTTTTGGCCATCCCAACAAAATACATGAATCTTATTTTATTTTTTAAAGAGATATTACATACAATAAATAAATACCGTATATACACGACTAGAAGCCGATAAATATATGATAAAAAAAAAGAAAAGAAATGCTAAGTAAACTTATAGCCGAGGTCAATATCTTGCTGATTTTTACCAGCTTCAACATCAATGCAAAAAAAAAAAAAACAAAAAAAGCGACAAAACATCTGGAGTGATTGTTTTATAGCATACCACAGTTTTACTTAGACTTTAGAAACATTTTACGGAATATTTTTAGTACTCAGAGTCTTTACCTATGCTTTCATTTCTCTCAATATGTTAGTGGTCCGTTTCCTAATTAATTTCAATTTATTAAATATTAAATGCTATACAGATGTTCCATTATCGTTGATTTCTTCTGGAATTTGAATATACTCTGATATAATTCTAAATACAGACACCATTTTGTGATATGTGATACATTTGATACTTGTTAAAACTTTATAAAACAAATGGTAAAAAGAAAAAAAACAATTGTGCAATGGAGTTATGAAACAAAAAACTATACTGTAAATGAGAATTAAATAAATTTTAGACATCGGAGTATTAAAACTCCATAAAAATATATTCTTCACTCTCCGGAATTTAAAACAACCGCGCTATCTAAATATTTTTATTTAATCATTTCATCTCAAAGAAGGCAATAAAGCCACTAGGACGCAAGAGATTACTGAGTGTTAGAGAATATGAGAAAAACCACTTTTAAGGAGAGAAGACAGTAAAAAATAATTTAAATTTTTGAAGATCAAGGTTGACTGGGAAGCAAGAAATCGGAAGAAAGTTCCACAAGTGAGAAGTGCAACTGAAGAATCTGTTAGCATAGAACTTACGTTATTGTAGAGTTTAGAGAGAACAGGATACAGTTCAGTACCGCATTTCTTAAGCACTATTGCAGGGATGCCATCAAGTCCACATGCCTTGTGAGGATCCAGTTTAGAACATAATCGCTTCGCGAGCTGCCACGGCTTATACACAGGATTTACGAGTATATTGATCAATCGTATTACAATGCGCGCATAGTTTTGAAATTAGTTTTAATTTTTGGACACAAAGAAAGAATAATAGGAGAAGCAGCACATTTACTAAGTTTAACCGAGTTTGGTTTAAGGATAGAAAGGCGGAGTGCTGAATTGAAGTGGGTGTGCCGACTAATGAAGAATAGGTGACTCCTTAACAGTTAACATGACTTTTTATTCGCACCAATATTACAATTAATCTCGACTCGTTTCACTCTACACAAAGCTCAAGAGCCACTCAAGATAGTGGGTAACTGAATGAGGTTACTTTATGAACGTAAGAAGAAAAGGTAAGAAGAGCAGATTATGAGGATATGCACGCTTTTAGGATATGACGTGTGTTGAAAGATACTATTCCATTGCTTAAAAAAGAAAGTGTTCTATTTTTCTTTTTTAAAATTCTTTTCAGAATTACCATGTTCCATTCCTTAGTAAACTTAACGTTTTTAAAACACTTTCATTCTGTAGCATCAAAAAGTAAAAAGTAAATTGAGATGAGTTTCCATGGTATATATGAGACGCATAGGAATAGAGATTTTTCGACATCTCCCTTTTATTAAAACTACCCCCATTTATTGCGAGAATTGAGAGAAGTTCCAGTCCTCCATCAATTATTAAGAACCCCTTGTATTAGGCATCTAAAATTAACCTCCTAACCATGATACCTGGGAAGCGTTTTGACAGACGACAGTAAGTGTAACACTGAGATCCCTAGGCGTATCAGGATGGTCAAACACACATTCCAAAAGTTGGACAGAGTACTGCGAGACAGGAGGATTTCTTTGGTAACAAAGAAAAGAATACTGAGCTGTTACGTGACATCTGTCCTTCTTTACGGCAGCGAATGTTGGACGATTTCCTCAAAGATGAAGAAGAGACTCGAAGCGACGGAGATGCGGTTCTACAGAAGGATGCTAAGGATATCATGAACCGAGCGTGTGAGCAAGGATGAGATCTTAGGTTGCAAACAAGGAGGAGGCTTATACGTAATCTCAGGAAGAGGCAGCTGAAGTTTCTGGGACGCATAATGAGGAAGGAGGGCCTGGAGAATTTGATACTCACGGGTCGAATAGAGGGAAATAGAGACAAGGGAAAACAACTGGTGACATACCTGGCGGACTTAAGCAAGTGGATGCCAGAACGTGGTCTGGGGGAGGAATATATTTATTTGTTTTTTTAAAAGAACGTAGTCTATTAGTAATTAGAATTAGGAATTATAATTTAAAATTTAGTAAATTCATAATATATATATATATATATATATATATATGTGTGTGTGTGTGTGTGTGTGTGTGTGTGTGTGTGTGTGTAAGTAAGTAAAGTTCTACGCCTCACCCATTTCTACAAATCTGATGAAAATGTGAATTTATTGTGGAACCTATTCTTAGCCAATTTTAGCCGACAAATGTAAGAATTCGTGATCTCGTCTATAAGAACTGTCGCTGAACAATCTATCATTCATTTCAGGTCACTGGAATCAGCTATGTGCACTGCCAGGGAGTTCAGTCTATATTACGAGATGGTATCAAAATGTTTAAGAGGCCTTAAAATTAGTGAGCCACTCAAAGTGTTTGACCTAAAGAAAGTCTGATTAATTATTTCTAATCGCTTGGTACAAGATTTGCCGAGCTTAATGCAAAATTGGATGTAATTATTTTGCTGGAATTTGTCAGCCATTGTAAAGATTGCAAAGCCTTCATAAAAGGGCATTTTATAATTGAACAGTGGTAGATAACATGAAACCAATTGATAGAATGACTTTATAGGTTAAGTATTAATGTGAATTTAATCCGCACATTTTTATTGTAAGATATAATCACAGTAACTAAAATTCCTAAAGAATTAATTGATTTGAAACCTTATTTTTACTGGATACCTGCTTTTGAGTAGACGCCCTATTTTTAAATAGTGTGTATTAAATCTGCTGGCCTACACACTTGAAAAAAAACTTAATAAAGAAAATATACTCTAGGGCAGGGTTCTCGTTGTAAGAGAAACTACAGTTCCAGCTTTAATCCGTGCAGCCTCGCCTCAGGGAGTACGCCGGATTAGTTGATGGTTTCTCCTATAAAGGAGGAGAATATTCGAACCCTGCCGGAAAGCATTTTTTTGGTTAGATTTTCTCGAGTATATAGTTTGGTAGACGTAAGATAAACTGATTACATAACGAATGTTGTCCGCATTTTTGCTGTTGCCATCACGACGTTTCGGCCGTTGTGCACTCCGGCCTTTATCAGGTGTATACCGATCCGAGTAATCTATGGGGAATTCCAAACTGAATCCTCTATTTAATTTACAGGGTAGACTGTTCTCGTTCCTCTGCACATGCCTAGCAATGTTTCGTCTAGTTCTTATTTTTATTTCTGTTCAGTTATAGCTCGCCCTGTTTCCACTAAGTCCAAGTACACACTGTCCAGTACGAGGCAACGCTTGTCGGAAAGTGGCTGTAAAGTGGAATACAGTTCATCACGTAGACGCTTTTGGACTCTATCAAGAGTGAATAGTGAGGACAGAGCAGCTCCAGTAGCGATATGGCAGCATCATATATATATATATGAATCGACGCTTTCATCCCATCAAGGAAATATAGGGTCAAGTCGCGATCCTCCCCCTGGTTCTCGGCTGCTTGCTCAGCCGCCATCGCCCATAGGAACCACTACTTCCACCTATTCCGTAGCGACATGTCTGACTGCAATAGACGTCTCTTTGCCTCCGCCCGTAACGAATGTAAGCGTGTCCTCAACGATGCTAAGTCACTATTTGCGGCTCGGATGAAGGAACGTATTGCATCTCGCAAATTTGGCTCCAAAGATTATTGGCGTCTCTGCAAGAGCGTATTGAACAATTGCAAACCCTCTATTTCTCCTTTATTCAACCAGTTCGAAGTCCTGACCTCCTCTACCGACAAGGCTGAATGCTTTGCTCGGAAATTTTCATTTAACTCGACGCTCGACTCTTCCGGTGTACCCATACCCGACTTCCCTCTTAGAACTGAGGCCATATTGAGTGGGTTAAACATAACCCCATCTTTGGTATTGGGCGTTATCTCCAATGTAGACCCCAACAAGGCTAGTGGTGGAGACGGGATACCAGCCATTGTCTCGAAGAAATGCGCGCCTGAACTGGCGCCCGCCTTTTCTAAACTATACAACTACTGCCTCAAGGAATCTTGTTTTCCTGACTGCTGGAAGTCCTCTTCGATCGTTCCTGTCTTCAAGAACTCCGGCGACCCCTCTGACCCTTCCAACTACCGACCTATCAGTCTCCTTCCCCTCTTCGGCAAAGTCTTCGAAGCCCTAATCAATACCAGGGTGGTTAACCACCTCACATCCCATAATCTGCTCTCAGACAAGTTTATGGTTTCCGCTTTGCCCGATCTACAGCCGATGTGCTTACTGCCATCACTGAAACAGTCTACCGAGCTCTTCAAAATAACGGGGAAGCCCGAGCCGTGGCACTAGACATCTCCAAAGCATTTGATAGGGTTTGGCATGCCGGCCTTCTTCGCAAGCTCCAGGGTTATGGCATTACGGGTCGATTATATAACCTAATACGATCATTCCTGTCAAACCGTAAATTGAAGGTCGTTCTCAATGGATTCTCCTCCAGTTCCTATCCCATGAACGCAGGTGTTCCTCAAGGCTCCATCCTAGGCCCCACTCTATTCCTTATCTACATAAATGACCTTCCTGGCGCAATAACTTCCCAAGTTGG